>OU015499.1:129665849-130265849 GCA_907164885.2 Dolomedes plantarius | reverse complement strand
AAGGGTGTAACAATATGCTGATGTCAGAAATAGAAATTCAAATGATTATTATATGTTTTCATTATATAAGTTCATAATATACTCTAAAATTTTTACGTACTGAGAACTTTTTTAGACTTTAGTTATAATTATGCTAGATATTTTTTTTAGTAATCTTGTATGAAAGATATCATGGCCATGTGTATTGTTAAAATTATTCAATGTTATAGACTTAATACTACGTGTTTTTTTCTCTATGAAGGTGTGTGATTCTAACTTGAGAATTATTGATGTTGTTACTCGATGGCTGGGAAGCAAACAGGAAACTTTCATTTGGCAGAACAGCGGTGCACGGTATATGTTTAGTGCTGGCCATGTACCACAGCCTACCTTTCTGCTTGGGGACAGTGGGCACCCCTTCGAACAATGGTTACTCATTCCTTATTGGAATCCTATAAATCCCAGTGACGTGATTTTTAACCAAAACCATTGTTGAGCACACATTTCTATAGAACGGTGCTTTGGTCTGCTGAAACAAAGATTCCGGATTTTATCTGACAGCAATGGAGTGATGTTAAATTCCCCAGAAAAATACTGTCAGATAATTAAAGTTGAAGCAGTTCTGAATAATTTAAGTCTGTTAAATAATGTTGATATGCCAGAGGTAAATGTAAAGGAGGAATAATCGGATGATTACTCTTCTGTGTGGCATATTAGAAACAGCTACAATTCTGCTGAAATTATAAGAAATCAAATTGCTGCAGGATTTCAATCAAGCAGATAAAAAAATTCTGTATAATAATCATATTAGTAAGGTATTAAAAACATAAAATAAATATTGACAATTTTATGATGCAATTGCTTTATTCTTTTTGAACAAATTGAATATTTTTTTTTATGCTGTATGCATTTAACAGTAAAGTGAAATTTTCATTCAGATTTTTTAATTGTTCGTTAATATTTTGTAGATGATGTTCGGTATTCCTCATTGATTCTAGTATAGAATCAAGTTTGTTGGAATTTGATTTTGTGTTCTCTGCTATCAATTTTATACACTCGTGTGTATTTTTTTGTATTTCTATAACTTCATCCACAACCACATCACTATTCCTTCTTTTTCTGCACCTTTCTACTCGTTTTCTCGAAGTAGAACCTGAAAATATGACGAAAAAAATAGAGTTAATTTCCTATCTTAAAATAATATATGGCATTACTGAAGATTAGGAACATTACATATTGCGGATAATTTGAACAAAATTTTCCATCTGACAAAGTAAGTTGTGAAATACTTTTATCAGTTATTTTATAACAAGCCATTATTTATTTTGATAATTAACTAAGTGTAAAAGTAGATGAATAAATTTTAAAATGCTTCTCCAGAATAGTTTTGTAGAAGCTACCAGCTATATTTCTTATGAAAAAGAGAAGTTAAAAGACCTTCTATTTGAAAACTTACTTCCATTTCTTTCCAAAAACCATTTATCTGGCTTTTATTAATGTGGGAGTATTTGTCAGGAGCCTTGAATCGCCTATGTAAAAGTAGAAAAACATGAAAAACAGCGTATATGTATAAAGTAAAATTTGTCATTTTCAAATTTAATTTAAACATTTCAAAACAAAGAACAATTAATTTAAGTCCTACTTAACAAGTTTGTTATTTTAAAGGTTATTCTGTTATAGTGGAATAAAAAAAAATTAACTTTTATTTATTCTTGTATGCATGGTGAATATACTGAGATTATATCTTAAATGCTCTGCTAATTTCTGAATTATCATTGGAAATCATAATTTTATTCCTTCTTTCTTCAAAAGTTTATACAGCCAAACACATTTATATTGCCAAACCTAAAACGGATTCCCACGCATATATTAATAGAAAGTGCAGATATTCCATAAATGTGCAAATGGTAAATATGTTTAATAAGTTTAGGTAATATAATAACTAAAATTTTTATTACTCTATAGGGGAAATACAGAAGGTCGTTCGCACTTTTTGGAAACGATTTTGATAGTTAAGTTTCAGGTATAAATACCGTATTTTGTGGCGATTTCCTTCTATCTGATAGCCAAGGTTCTTGACAATAGTTCTAGCTCGAATTTTCCATGAAAGTAAGCTTTTTCTTAGTACTGTCATGTCAATTTTACCCCATTCCTCTTGGACCGTTTTCCAAAGTCCGTTCCGTGTTCTTGGATGCCGTTTTCCTAAGGCTCGTGTTAATAAGCCTAAAGCGCAACAGTCCATTGGAGAAGCGTCAGGTGATTTTACAGGTATTTCATTAAATGGGATACACTTTATACCTGTTTCTGATTATTTTTTTGCTAAAAAAGCGGCGGTTGATTTAGAAGTTTGACTAAAGGCTTTGTCCATATGAAGCTCAACGTTATCAATGTCCTTTCCATATAAGGCTGGAATTTCTTCTTGAAAAATTGGTTCTAAAATATTCTGCTGATAGTAGAGTGAATAAAATTTTTCTTTACTTGAGACTTTTTTAATTTCTGATTTGTCGTTGTAACAAAATCCTGCTACTTTCATGCACTCCTTTGAGAACTTTTCTGTACACTGACGTAGCCATTTCGTACGGTCATTCCCGTCAGTTGAGCAATAGAAAATTGATCTTTTTTTACTACAGTCACTTAAATAAACCCATGCCCCATCGAGTGTTACCACAAATTTTCATTTTTCAGCAGCTAGGTTTTTTTCATATAATTTTCTACAATTTGTTCTTCATTCAGCAATATGCTTTGGCCAAAGCAGATTAACTTTAGGTTTAAACATCTGTTTTAACTTCAAATCTTTATGAATGATTTTACTTACAGGGCCAGAAGACATTCCTAGTTTCAATGCAATGGATCTTGCACTCGGAGTATTTTCTATTAGGATCAGAGACATACTTCACTTTCTTGATATTGACCTGCGTTTGAACAGTGTTAGGATGAGGATTAGTGGTCATGTTTTCATTTTTATTTTCAGTTAGACGATTTCCCTTTCAAATTTAATATATTATAAATACCAATTTTTGAAATGCCATAACCGAAATTTTTACACCGCTTTATAATTTGTTGATAGGAATATTTCTCCCCGGAAAGTGCAGTTACGTCACCTTCGAACCATCTATCAATGTTAGGAGCGATTTTCAAAATAAATCTGTTATTTTACATTCTAATAAAAGCAAAACAATAGCAGACTATTATTCTGAAGTTGCCAAATATTTATCTCAAAATGCAAAAGCCAAAATCAAATTACAAAATCGTTTCCATTAAGTGCGAACGACCTTCTGTTCTGATAAACATTCAATCAATAATTACATGCACTTGAAATTTGAAAAATTACTCGCATAGACTGGAGTAATTATGACTTACACAGTATAACGATTTTATAATTTCCCATTTTTATTCACTTCCATTATGACTTGGGGTGGGAAAGATTATTAAGGGTTTATTTTGTGCACATATTTTAAAATATTTGGATAACAACAATAAGATTTTTAAATGTATGTGCTACAGACTTACCTTTTTCAGCAATACCTCTTAGCTCCTGTCAAATAGACAAAAAAGAATATACCATTTAAAATATAAATGCATATATTTGTAAAAAAATTACTGAGAAAAAGACTGTATTTTCATTACTTAAACTACAAAATAAAAGCAAATATCTGAAATATTTTTAAAAATAACGATTGATTAATGAAGAAATGACTTGATCACAGCCTTTCTAAAAAATTTGACATCAAAAGAGAAGAGACTTTCAGGGGGAGGGGGGGGGGAAGATAGTTGAGCTAATATTGATTGATTAACTCAGTTACACATTTTTCATAAAAGGTATTAAAAGCTTTATATCCTTCTGGATTCAACTTTTCTGATAAGTCTTCATTGTAAAAAACATGTTGGGAACAATTTGAATAAAAATTTGAATTTTATCTTCCCTGTGAAAACAGGAAAAACACAAAATAAAATTCTATACTTACATTAATTTGTACTGCCGTTGAGTCGTAGTTTAATGGGGTAAACCCTTTGGAACAAGTTTTTCCAATTAACCCTTTCAGGGGCAACAACCTACACCATTTGCACGGTGCAGATTTTTCCCTCGATTTTTTTTAATCTAAAAAATCTTGAAAAATGTTCCAATTAAAGGTTGCAAAATGTGTTTACTTCTTTAAACTGATAACAGATGGCAGCACTAGCCATTTTTCTGCTAATTTAAGTGGAGTACATTGAATGCAGGTGAAAAGAAGGCTAAAACTCTCTCTTAAATAAAGTTCAACGAAATATTGGATGGACATCCCCCTCCAGTTTTCAGCTGCTCATTTTTAATTATTGTTGCTTTTCATTTTGTTCGCGATTTCAGATCATGCCATTTATATTTAATGGGTTTTGCACTCCTCTCAGTGCCCATTCCGACTGAATTTACCATCATAGCAATTTCCTCCCATCCTTCTTATTGTAAGGCTGGGGTTTTAAATTTAGATTAAATTTCTGACACCACTAAACCTCACATATTTTCCAACATTGCTACCAGCATATTTAGCTCCTCCTCTGAAAAGCACGATTATCTAGACATTTAAAAAAAAGAATACAAGAAGAATGCTAACAACTAGGAGACTAGATGTAAAATGCAAGAATCTTTTGTTAAAGGTAGGCATTCGAGTAACAAAAACTGAGAACACACGGTTTTCATTAGAGTTTTAGCGCTGCGCAATCTGATTGGCTTAAAGACCCGCATTCGTTTAAAATCTTCCGAGGTTTGCCGAACATTCACTCATCAGAGAGTGGTGCTCGGATCGGAAAGCGAACGGGCCATTTGAATACCGATGAGCTAAGAGTTAGCAAAATTGAGGTTTGATAAACAGCTAACGAGCTAAAACTTTACATTGAATTCGGCCGTTAATGTGTGTAAAAAAAGTTATATTAAATCAAAAGTAATTTCAAGAATTTGTGTTGATTGGTAATGACGGAATAATTGGGGATATAGAGAGAAAATTAATAAAAAGTACGGGAGGATTTTTGGAAAAAGTATGTATTTGTATTCATTTCAAGCAGTATTTCGAGTCTTATTGCCAATAGCGCATTGTGGGGATCAAGCAATAAAAGAAATTTTATGCTCCATTTTGAGTGTTCCATTGTATAAAGGGAAAAAAAATAGAATGCAAAATTATCAACCCCGAAAATTTTAGCTGAAGAATAATAAACTCGGAATAAAAATTAATTAGAAATTCATCATTGACAATGTTTGCAGTTTTTATAAACTATAAAATCTTAACACTTTTGCTTACACTTTCAGATTTATGGTAACTGACATTCATGAAATGTAAACGACTGTTATAAAATTATCTCATTTGGGTAAGTTCATACATAAATTCCGTGGATTTAACTTGCAGTGAGATTTGGGTCAATCTCACTCGGGACAACAATCTTCCTCGTGCTTTTTATTCAGACTTTGAAACTGACCAATTATTCGGAATTAACTAGGGTTCTAATGAAGTTTTTTTCATTCTTATTGTCAATGCTGCCTTAGAAATTGTCTGATGGACGTTCTCCTCCCCACCAGTGAAGGCTGAAATCTAAATTAGAATCAGAAAAATACGTTCAGTCGGCTATAAACTGACAATTTATTCTATCATAGCTGATAAGTGTGCATACACTGAGTGCCTAATTTATTATCAACATCTACTCAGTGCATCATACCACCCACTTTTGCTCTCAATACTGTTGCGATTCCCTACGAGATGTTAGAACATGGCTTGAGGAATACGAGACCCTACCCGGTGAACTGCACTTTTCTGTTCTCTAAGATTGGATGAATAAAGCTGCCCGATGCCCCTATGGGACTGACGTCTGGTACATGTGGAGGCCAGCTATGGAAGGCGAAGGCTCTGCCAAGCTCTTCAAACTATTTGTGGACGCTGTGAATTTTGTACTGCTGGAGATATCCATCTGCAGTGGAGTGAACCCTTAATATAACTGGATGTACTTGGACAGCGAAAATATTTAAATCCTCTCGGCATCCATTTCTTCTACATGAATTAAAATAATGAGAGCCCGAACAATGACAAGAAAATAGTCCCCAAACCATTAAAGTGCATCCTGAAACTTGAAGTGCTGTGGCAATGCATATAGGGTCAACGATATCGTGCCGATTTTTCCATTTCCGCACCCTGTCATTTGTATGATGTAGTAGAAAATGTGATTCATTGGACCACAGTATCAATTTCCATTCATTTACTGTCCAATCATTGCGATCCTGTGCGAACTGGAAACGTTTGATTTTGCGCAATCACGCACTCTACAGAGCGAAGCATTTTTGCCGATACTCTCCCGATTCCAGGACCCACAAGCGTTCCACGTTCAAAGTCCGTTAAGTAGCGTTCTGTACTCATTTCTTCCCAAGCGATACACTTCAACTGTCTTCAAAATCCCTTTTTATACCCACAAGCAGAAATAACGTGACGCCATAGCTTATTTGCATAGACCTGTCAGTTCGTCATAAAAATTGGCCACTCAGTGTAAACTATGTCTTTATTCCTTAGAAACCTGTGTTACAGTTTTACCTCGCTGTAATGTTAATGAATGCGAGAAAATACAAATTTTAAAGTTTGTTAAGTGTTTGCAGTAAAATGCAAATTGTTTATAAGAGTGCATCATAAAATACACATACTAGCGTAAGAACCCAGATGTGTTCAAGAAGTAAATGTAATAAGTTCAGGCTTTGAGGTTTGGTTCGGTTTGGAGCTACGGTCAACATTTTCCTACACGATGGCTAATTAGACCGGGACCTACAGTTTAAAGCCGATTCCGAACGGCTACAAACATCCATGCCAACAGTGGGACTCGAACCAAATGTCACGGCTAATCTGTAGAAATATGTGAGGGGAAGTGGGCAAATTGCAAACGCAGTAAGTTAATTTTCTTTTAAGTTGCAAAAGTTTTCTACGGTGATATTTTATGGCCGTCTCTGAGGACAGGAGAACGAAATCTGAGATGAAGGAATTCTGAATCCAACCCTTCACATTTCCCCTTCTCCCACCTACATTTGCAGCCTGCGAAAATAAAAAAAAGGACGTTTTTTACCCAACTGCGTCAGTGTTTGCCGCACATTCAATTTTCGATACAAATTTTCGGTGTAATAGAATGAAAAGGTATGGAATACGCGTAATTTGTTCCATACTTTTCAACAGACGAGCAACGTATTGACTGCAATCTCCATGGTGTAATTCGTTTGACACCTCGGCCCCCTCCACTTTCGTGTATAAAAAAAACTCCACAAATTGCGAGATGAAAAACGTATTAAACACTCCTCTTCTACTACACCTAAATGTATCATTTAGCCAGTTTCTTTTTATACACCAAACATCCACCTCTCATACATATTTTTTTTTGCATGGGTTGTCTCAAAAACATTCATTTAAATCAATATTCATAGAACGCATTATGCATCAAATACCACTTTCCAAGAAACCATTTTAATAAAACAACAAAAGTTAAATTGACTTAAAATAATAAAAATTAAAGACTAGAGTGAAGACACATTTATTAAAATTTCCTTATTTCCTGATCACAGCAGATGCGCAAAAAAGCAGAAAATCTTAAAATTCATAATTTCATATGAGGGAAAAAGCAAGAACCAGCAGTATTTCACAAGTGAGTTTTTTTTTCATGACTATTTTCAAGGCCGTTTTCCCCAGCGAGTGATAAAAATATTTCTTTCCGCCAGAAAATTCAGTTTCATACGGAAGTAGACAGTTTGTTACATCCCTGACATCCATCTCTCACATCCTGACAATGTAAGGATTTTTCTTTTTCAAATTACCATCTCCGGAAAATCTTTTCTGGCATATCATGGAAGCGATAATTTTCTCTTCTTCATGGAGATGCATTTTTAAAGCACACTGGAAACAAAATCTGTTGTCACACACAGGGAGGATCAAAGATTTCTTTCCTGTGTGAGCACGTACATGTTTATGAACCGAGTTCAGAAAACCTTTTCTCACATATACTGCAAGCCAAAAGTCTAACCTCCATCGATACGGACATACGTTTTCAAATTACTCCGCTGAGAAAATGTTTTCTCACACTGAGTGCAGGCGAAATGTTTCTCTCCTGTATGGGTACGAATGTGTCGCGATAAGCCAGTCCGTGAAGAATAACTTGTAAGCGTATTCTTTTTCAATGAAAGGGTAATCTTTTTAAATCACCCTCTCCGGAAAATATTTTGTCTCATACAGTGGAAGCGAAAGGTTCCTCTGCTTTATGGATACTGAGATGCGTTTTTAAAGAAGACTGGAAAGAAAATCTTTTCTCGCATACAGTGCAAGAGTACGGTTTCTCTCCTGTATGAGTTCGGAGATGTGTTTTTAAACCATCTGGTACAGAAAATCTTTTCTCACATACAGAGCAGGCAAAAGGTTTCTCTCCTGTGTGGATGCGGAGATGATCTTTTAAATGACTCGGTCGAGAAAACCTTTTCTCACATACAGTGCAAGAGTACGGTTTCTCTCTTGTATGAGTTCGGAGATGTGTTTTTAAACCATCTGGTACAGAAAATCTTTTCTCACATACAGAGCACGCGAAAGGTTTCTCTCCTGTATGGATGCGGAGATGCGTTTTTAAAGAAGCCTGGAAAGGAAATCTTTTCTCGCATACAGTGCAAGAGTACGGTTTCTCTCCTGTATGAGTTCGGAGATGTCTTTTTAAATCACATGGTACAGAAAATCTTTTCTCACATACAGAGCAAGCGAAAGGTTTCTCTCCTGTGTGGATGCGGAGATGTATTTTTAAATGACTCCTTTGAGAAAAACACCTTCGACATACAGTGCAAACATAAGGTTTCTCTCTTGTATGAGTACGGAGATGGGATTTTAAGGGACCCCCTTCAGAAAACCTTTTGTGACATACAGTGCAAGCGTAAGGTTTTTCACCTGTATGAGTACGGAGGTGTGTTTTTAAATGAGCTGGTTTAGCAAATCTTTTCTCGCATACAGTGCAGGCAAAAGGCTTCTCTCCGGTATGGATGCGGAGGTGATTTTTAAAATGACTCGGATCAGAAAATCTTATCTGACATACAGTACAAGCATAAGGTTTCTCTCCAGTATGAGTACGGATATGTAATGTTAATCCACTCTGTTGGCAAAATCTTTTCTCGCATAAAGTGCAGGCGAAAGGTTTATCTCCTGTATGAGAACGGATATGAGCTTTTAATCTATGTTGTACGGAAAACCTTTTCTCACATATAGAGCAGGCAAAAGGCTTATCTCCTGTATGGATGCGGAGATGTATTTTTAAATTACTCTGTCGAGAAAACCTTACTTGGCATATAGTGCAAGCGTAAGGTTTATCTCCAGTATGACTAAGGATATGTGATGTTAATCCACTGTGGTGACAAAATCTTTTCTCGCATAATGTGCAGGCGAAAGGTTTATCTCCTGTATGAGTACGAAGATGTGAATTTAAATGTCCCCGGTGGCAAAATCTTTTCTCGCATAAAGTGCAGGCAAAAGGCTTCTCTCCTGTATGGATGCGGAGATGTGCTTTTAAAGTATATTGTGTGGAATATCTTTTCTCGCATACAGTGCAGGCGAAAGGTTTCTCTTCTGTATGAGTACGGATATGTGTTTTAAAATGATTTTGCGCAGAAAATCTTTTCCCACATACAGTGCAGACAAAAGGATTCTCTCCTGAATGGATGCGGAGATGTTCTTTTAAATTACACTTTCTAGAAAACGTTTTCTTGCATATATCACAAGCGTTAGAATTATCTGACATGATCATGAGTAATGTGGGACGAATGATGTGTATTTAAGG
Source organism: Dolomedes plantarius (assembly GCA_907164885.2). NCBI lineage: Eukaryota > Metazoa > Arthropoda > Arachnida > Araneae > Dolomedidae > Dolomedes > Dolomedes plantarius. Next base: position 130,256,075 of record OU015499.1, on the reverse strand, counting down.
CGGCCAACTGAGAAAATGTTCCTTCGCATAAATTACACTTGAAAATTTTTTCGCTGCGAGGGGGAATATGTGCATTAGAACTATTTATATTAATTCTGCATGTGTCACATGGGGTGAATTAATTTTCAGCTTGAATAGGGTTTTTCTCAAAGGAATAGTTTTCGTTGGAAGATCCCTTTTCACAGGAAATACACGACATTTGCTCTTCTGGCCGCCCGACGTTTCATATCACAATGATCAGAAAACTGACTGCCAGCAATAAGTTGAACTTTTAAATTTGCGGCGAAACCAACACATCTGACAATCTGTACCGACAACCTACAAAGAGAGAAGAAAGAATTGAATGAAAATTATAATAGCATTAATATAGCACATTAATTATTAAGTTTAATGCTCCGAGATTAACGTCTGATTAAAAAACGTAGACCACCAAATTAAAAAGTACAGAAATGTAACAGAATAAATAAAATTACAGGAAATATCATAGAATATGTGGCGGATAGGTTTGTTTAACCATATTTGTTTGCATTGTAGTTTGGGGGCTACAGATAATTCTCCACATTATAATCTGAATGTTGTGTATATAATTCATTAGAATGGACTATAGCAGAGGTGGAGAACGCGCGGCCTGCGTGATCTTGTGCGGCCTTCAATAAAACTAGCACTTGTATTAATATTTAATTATATAGATTACAACAATTTGCAAATCAATGGAATTAAATAAAGAACAGCATGAATGTATGTGCAGTGTCAGCCAAAATAAAGTTGACATTTTGAAATTGTTGTCTAAAGTCACTACAATTGTATATTTTTCCAAATGAGCTTCGTTTACCTTGATTGTATGATACTTTAACTACACTTTATATGTAATTTAATGCTCAGAGTTTCTTAGCAATACTACCAGACACGTTAAATGATCTCTACACCAAAACTAATTTCTTACTATTATTGTTGTGACTGACTCCATGTACGTTAAAACGTATTATTTTTTCTGCACAAATGGCAACAGGAAGATTTAAGTTCAGGTTTTTTTAGAATTGTTTTAATTTTAAATTAAATAAAGGAATGCTGTTCTTTTAAAAACAGAAGGACTGTTAATAAAAGAAAAAGCGGTGTTTCATTCTGTTTATCATTATTTTATCTCACTTGGTGTTTACGAATTGCGTTTGTGTATTTGAATATTAATAAAGTGTTTTATTATAAGTTTCTGTTGCTTGAGATACAACAAATATGTACTAAAAAAGACGCTTGTGACTTATTTGTAAATGTGGTAATGTGCTGGTAACAGACTTGTCTCGTATTGCTAACGGCCATTGTGAAAATCTAGATATTGTTTTACTTAATCTGTGGTTTTACCAGGGCCCGATTTAGAAAATTCTTGACTATAGGCACAACTCGGGATTGCGGCCCCCTAACCCCTGATGTGGGCGTAGCATTTCCACAATTGACACACAAAATATAATCATGAATCATTGTAAAAATACCATTTTACCAAGAATTAGCTATTTGAAGTGTAGAAGCCAAGAACATTATTAAATAACAAAAAGCAATACAACATATTAATTTCATCATTAAAACACCAATACAATGCAACCAGAAAAACTTATTAATCCCTTATAAACACTATAAACTACATATGATGAACTATACATATGATGAACCAATCAAATTTGAAAGGATATTATAAAAAAACTGCTATTAAAAAAGGTAAAAAAAAATTGAAATTTTCTTTTCTTTTTTTTTTAAATAAAAATTTTCTGGGGGCCCCTGGGCCCGGGCCTAATGGAAAATCAGAAACCTGGGTTTTACTAGTACACTGTGTTATTGTATTTCTATCAAGTATACGCTTTCTTAGAGAAATTATTTAATATTCGTTTTTTCCCCAGCATGTCAAATTATAAGAGAAGAAAATTAAATGAAGAAAACAGAACATTTAATGTAGAGTGAAGGTTAGATTTTTCTTTATTTCTGCGAAAGATAAAATGGTGTGTTCGGTGTGCAATACAGTTTTAATTACTTTGAAAAAAGCGAATGCAAATACTCAACTTATGCGGCCTCCTTTATTACTACCTAATTTACATGTGGTCTCTAAAGATAAAAAGGTTCCCCACCTCTGTACTATAGTATACATTCTTGAAATATATCCGTTCATCTACTGTACAATAACTGATTTTATGCGATTCTTCAAATAATCCGAATTAAACATTTCTAAACAGTTATCTGAGGACATCGTAGTCTATAAGATATACGTCAGGAATACACGGCTAAGGTCTCTTTCACACTAACACCTTTTAAATATTGCATTACAAGATTATAAACTCATAACAAAAAATTCTAAACAAAATAAATCTACACTGCTATCATGCGATGCTCCTTAAAAACTACTTGGAGAAACAAATTTAAATTTTAATATTTAGAAATATTAATTCAGAACTACTTAAAGAAGTTTTACCATTGTTACCTCTCACGCAATTTATATTTGAAACATTTTTAGTTTCTCTGCGCCGTAAATAAAGTATGCCAAATTCATGTGGGGTGTGACTGGAGACACAACCTGTCACATACTGATTTCACACAGCATGGTATTATAGTAATGAAAATGAATTTCACAGTCTTAAAAAAAAAGAAATTGCATATACAGTGGAATCTCGATCGATCGTTTTCGGATCCATCGTTTTTCCGTATGTGTCGTTCATTTTATCCAGTCCCAACGATCATATTGCTTTGTTATGTTTCCGCATCTATCGTTTTCCCGTATTTATCGTTCATTTCAATCGGTCCTTTGAAAAACGATAGATCGAGATTCCACTGTATACACTTCCGTAGGAAAATGATAACATTACATATCTTTTTAAATAAAATTTTCGTTGCAGCACGATACTCATACGGGTGCGCGAAGTGGGACAATAAAAATTTCTCTGCGGTAACCTCTGAGTTTAACGTAACCGTACTCGTTCGTATCATGACGTGCAGGAAGGTGTTTGTCTTAAGAACGGGATTTTTTCGTAACGGAATATCGTAAAGCGCTTCGTAATGTATGATTAATGAATTCATAACAATAGTTTTAAAGCCTTATTTGTATATTTTAAAGTTATAATCCTATTGCATTTTTTTTAGAATATAAAAAGTTCTCAAGAGGGAGTGCTGGGTGATTGCCGCTAATTAAAGTTAAATATGGTTACGGTAATTTTTATGAAAATTGGCATTTTAAGAAAACTTTTGAATTAAAAAATATTGGTAGATCCCAATTTTTTTCATAACATATTTTCTTGGGGGGGGGGGGAGTTAGTTGGTTTAGAGCGCTGAAGATATCCTTTGCTACACGAGGGGGCATTAAAACCGGTACGTACTGCTTAGAAACGATTCGGAACGGCTACAAACATCCATGCCAAGAGTGGGACTCGAAGCCAGACTCTGGTACCGGGTGCCAACACTCGAACCATTCAGGCATCGCCCGAGTATGGAAGAATGGGAGTGGTGGGTTTAAATTTAAGTAAGCTTTTTAATGAGTCCCATTTTTCTAAAGAATGCTGCGTTTGAATTTTTTTATTTCTTTGAAAATAATTTTATATATCCTAATCCCTCTCAGTAAAGACAAAAGGTGGGAGTGTCTCGAAGTAGACATTTGGTAGCGCTCTAGGTTTCGGTGCTGAGTATGCTCGGATCGAATCCCGACGCGTGCCATTAAATACCTCCGAGTCTAGGTCGGATAGGAGCACGATAAATCCGTACACAGGAATGTCCCTCTATTAGGTCAGAGAGGGTGGGCGAGGGTACGATCCCCCCACAAGTCCCCCTGGGGATGCTCGGTCAAAATGTTGGTTACAACTAGCTAAGACGAACTCCGACCCTTATGGTACTATATAAACCGAAGCCGCATACTTCAGTCCCAAGCCTATATGAACCTGGTCTGCAACTTCCAGCCAGGGGGCATTAGAAACAACAACCAAGACATAAGGTGCTGAAATGAAATTCCAAAGTCAACTGGGATAAAAGAATTAACATTATTCAAAACTTAGCATAAGTTATATATAAGAAAACTAAGGCAATTAATAGACAACACTATCATCATTAAACCTTACAGAGTTATACCATACTATGGATATTAAGGTTCCAAAAAATCCAAGGCTAAGATAAATAATCGACACACTACCGCTGAACAGTGCTTATATACAATGAAGCGCCAAAAAAATTGGTACACCTGCCTAATATCGTGCAGGGCCCCCAAGAGCATGCAGAATCGCCGCAACACGACGTGGCATGGACTCGACTAATGTCTGAAAGTATCCTGGAAGCAATTCACACAATCAATCCTGTAGGGCAGTCCCCAAATTCACACAGTGCGGGGATGGAGATCTCTTCTGAACAGTACGTTGCAAGGCATCCCAGATATGCCTAATAATGTTCATGCCTAGGGATTTATGTGGTCAATGGAAGTGTCTAAAGTCAGAAGAATGATCCTGGAGGCACTCGGTTGCAACTCTCGATGTGTGGGATGCCACACTGTCTTGCTTGAAGTGTCCAAGTCTGTGAGAATGCACAATGGACATGAATGGGTATAGATGATCGGACAAAATGCTTATGTACCCGTCACCTATCGGAGTCGTTTTAGACGCATCAGGGATCCTATATCACGCCAACTGCACACGCACTATACCATCACAGATACTCCATCAGATTCAACAGTCCCTTGTTGATATGCACGGTCCATGTATTCATGAGGTTGTCTCTATACCTGTACACGTCCATCCATACGATACAATTGATAAAGAGACTCGTCAGACAAGGCATCGTGTTTCCAGTCATCAGCAGTCCTATAGAGGTGTTGAAGGACCCAGGCGAGGCGTAAAGCTTTGTGCCGTGCAGTCAACAACGGTACACGAGTGGGCCTGCGGCTCCATAAGCCCATATCAATGACGGTCCGTTGAACAGTTCGCAAGCTGACACTTGTTGATGCCCCAGCACTAAAATTCGCAGCAATTTGAGGAAGTTTTGCACGCCTATCTCGTTTAAGGATTCTCGTCAGTCGTCGACGGTCCCGTTCTTTCAAGGTCTTTTTCAGGCTGCACCGCTGTCGGAGATTTCATGTTTTACCGGATACCAGATATTCCCGGTATACAAAAAATGGTCGTGCGCGAAAATCCAAATTTCATCGCTACCTTGACGATGCTATGCTCCATCTCTCGTGCTCCGACTATAACACTACGTTTAAAGTCACACAAATCGTAATAACCTGCCATTGTAGCAGCTGGAACTGATCTAACAGCTTCTCAAGACACCTGTTGTCTTATATAGGCGATACCGACCGCATCGCGCTACACTGATTGGTTGTATATCTCCATTATCTACATACGCACGCCTGTACCAGTTCTTTTGGCTCTTCAGTGCACTAACAAATCAATAGAATGTTGCGAATTTTGTAAATTTGTGTATGTCTTTAGCTTAACTTACCGTTAAAATTATTTTTTGCTTGTAACATAATGCATTACTATCGTCTGTTCCGTGTAAATAGACGTATTAGCTAAATTTCTGAAGTACCATGCATTTAATAAAGGGTTTCCATGGTATCTCACCAAATGGTGAGATATTGACTGGTTGGCGACGTTTTGGCACCAAATTTCGCAAGATATCACAAAATTTGGTGACTTGGCGTCAAACTTCGCGACTTTTCGAAACCTGAAACTTTATGGAAATCCCGACTCTTGAGAAGCTATAAATACAGCCTCGATTCAGAGTCCAAGGCTCAGTTTTAAACTGTGCTTGGAACTCGTCAAAAGCGCCGCTGTTAGCTGTGAAACTTTCATCGAAGAATTGCTAAGATTTATGCCGCGATAAGAGCCACTTGATTCGGCGTCTTTTGAGTTGAGTTTTTCCGGACTTCTGTGAACTAGAGGTTTTGTTAGAAGCAGTGTAATCAGTTTTTGACGATCTGAAAGCTGCAGTATTTCGACTTCCTGCAAGTAAATATTTGCTTTTATTCTGTCTTATTCAAAGCCCATTCAATCGCCGAACTCGAAACAATATATATAAAATGGTTATGTGCGTCAGGTGGTGCCAGATCAGTAAATCACGTGCAGACCAGTAACAAAAGTGTTACGCTGTTGCGTCATAACGAGATGCACCCTGGATGGAGGTGACAAGCTATACCCCCTATATTGTAACCTCTCAATCACGGAGACTCGTGAACGATGAAAACAAACCACGAAGCGATCGAGCCGTAAATAGCCTATGGCCAATATTGCTTCTGCCATATGCGCCTTTGTGTGTTTGGCGCAACTTCTTGATAATGTAGAGTAAGAATAGTAATGCACTTATTTTAAATAACAGTTTTGGGTAAGGATTCTAAGGTTCTTTCTTTAAACAGTTGCAACCGCCAAATAACTTCCAACACGTACGTTAAATCATTTGAATAGAAAGCTACGATTGTGATTGGCCTGTCTTTCCCGCAGAAAATCATATATTTTGGTGTGTTTTTACGACGTGCTGTAATGCAACCGGCGTCTATCGGTAGCCGTCGATTACAATCGAGGCAACTGATATCAATACTGCGTTTGACCGTTTGTAAAGCAAATTTAGTAATAAAGTGGTAATTTCAATTTCGACAACATTTTTGAATGTACGTATATAGAAGTTATACATCCGTATTTCACAGTTGATGTTGGTAAAATAAACATTTGCGGCATAAAAGTTATAATTATTTAAAATGTTTACTGTCAATTTTGAATTATCTTATATTTTATTTATTTAACTTTAAATGAAACTCGAAATGAAATTGTATATAATTTCTAATTATAACCATAAATCTATATATTATTTTTTATCATAATTTATCTTTTAAAATTAGTATGTTAATTTCGAATTCTATTCAAAATTTAATTATATCATTTACTACTAAAAACAATCGGTAAACACATTTTTCAATAGCAAAGGCATTTTAACCCTTCAGCGGGGGCGCCAATTTTTGGAACACCAGCAAGCGCGCGTCGCACAAAGTGCAACGTCTCTTTCAACCTTGATTATTCTTTTGTAATAAACTTTTTTTTTCAAATTGAAAATAATAATTCTGCGTTTTATGACATGCTATAAAATGTTGAGAATATTGAGATATATTTATAATTAAAGGCCAAAGAATGCAGATACTATCGCATTATTTCAAAACTGTACGGTTTATTGGACCTAAGGACAACTTGCGAATGGATTCCGATAATGTCCAAAAACCTAAAAAATAATGAGATTGTCCATCTTCGTGATAGGCGGGATACCGTGTAATAGCTGCACATTTAATCGAGTACAGCAACTCCTGCTTTTGTCGTATTGTAATCCAATATAATCATTGGTTTACCACGGTTAAATCACCACTACCAATGAATGGAAAGGAATACAAGGGTCAGAAAATCAGATCTGCATTAGAAAAGGTGTAGATATAACCTGATTAGAGCATTCAAATCTTACATGTAAAAACAAACTATTCAAAATTACGATAATGTTTCACTCTGTAGAAAGGCACGCCCGCTGAATGTTTAAAGTCGAGTATGTAAGCAAAAATGTTTAGGTTGTAAATCTATTTAAAAGGGGAATTTGCTAAATGGTAGTTGGTTACTTTTAATTATTTTTCAGTTTTGATCTGACGAAATTGTTTGACACTCTGAAACTGGTCGCCGTTTATTATTACTGCATTATCTATTCAAAAGAACAGAAATTTCTTTTTCTTATTTCCCCAAAAAGAAAACAATATCACCTAAAAGAAGTCAGGTTGATAATATAAAAAGGAAAAGAAAGGTTTCTAAATACAAGTGCAACAATCTAAATTATGGGGGACATGGCTGCATAAACAGGCGTCTACATCTACTAATAAACTCACTTCTAAAAGTTAAGCACGGAGCGGTAAAATGGACAAGTACTGCTTTGATTGACATGAAATGCTGCAAGAAAGTAGCTCTATGTTTATTCATGAAACAAAATAAAGAATTACATACAGAGATAAAAAAAATATTGAATTTTAATAAATTATAAGATGACGTCATATTTGCGTCATTAACAAAATGATGTTTAAATGCAAAACAAACAACCAAAACCGACATTAATAGGGTATGTGAGCACCCCTCACCTTCATACAAAGTGTACAGCGTGTGATCATGCTTGTTACGAGGTAATCAACCACCGCAGAGTCCACTAATCGCCCTTCCTCCTGTAGGGCAGTCTCTAAATCTCTCAGAGTGGCTGGAGGTGGGAAACGTCTACATACAGCACGGTCGAGGAAGCTGGCCACTCCATATGCGCAATCCCCTCACTCTCAAGAAAGTCGTTAACGATGGCAGCTCTATGAGGACGGGCATTATCGTCCATTAAAACGAAAGAGGGACCAGCTGCTGCAGCGTACACTTTCACAGTGGGGTCTAGGACTTCATTTCGATACTGTAGAGTCATCACAGAACTTCGCCTGTAGATGTGCCGGTCGGTGCTATATCCCAATGAAATCCCTGCCCAGACCATGATGCTTCCACCGAGGAATGCGTGATGTTCTCGGGCCGATTGTGTGTGCCTTGTTCCATCCAGACCCTTACACGCTTATCATCGGGTTGTAGGACAAATCTGGACTCATCTGTGAGCATAACGTTGCCCCAATCAGACACAGTCCAATTCACATGCTGTCGGCACCACTTTAATCGCGCCCCTCTGGATTGGACGGATAAAGCAACACAAACTCGTACCCGGGCGACAGACCATTCATGTGTAGCCTTCGACGAACAGTAGTGGTAGATATCGTCTTACCAATGGCCGCTGCAACTATAGATGTCACACGTGTGGAGGTCGATTCCGCTTGGCTACAACAGTAATATATCGATCTTCCGAGGGGGGTCGTAACCCTTGGACGACCGGCTACAGGTCTTTGGACAACTGTTTGGCTGGTTTTGAATTGTTTCCATTATCGTGAAATGACGGAATGATGAACACCGAAGAAAAGATCAACATTTGTGATAGACTGCCCTGCTTCAATGCGTCCGACAGCCCGACAGCGCTCAGAATCTTCCATTCGTCTTCTGGATGCCATAGAAAATCGTCTAACTTGAAAACAAATCGTACGAATGTTCTAAACACCTTTCATCAGCACTGACATACAACTCCTGTAACCCTTCACAATGCGGGCTTCTTATACGACTGCCTGTTTTGCATATTTCTCGACGCGAAACCGTGATTGGCGGTTACCTAACATTTGCATACTTCCTTCTACCTTTGCAGCAAATTTCAGCTTCTTTCATTCAGATTGGCTTACGGAAATTAACATTTTCCTCTCTGTGCTTAACATTTGGAAGTGAGTGTACAATAAAATCAAAGCCCAATGAGGCTGTTAAATCTGAAACACAACAGAATCAAACAAGCAGTGACTCAGACAGCGACATGGAACTTTTATCTGATACACATATGCAGAAAAAAATTGATGAGGGAAAGGAGGAAAATTAAGATATATTATTTCCAAAAGATTTACAACAAGGAGAAGAAGAGGCGATTGAACAAGATTTACCATCCTGCACATCAGGTGCAATTTCCAATTATCAAAATGAAAAGCTAGAAGAAAATATTTTTATAAATTTCAACTGTCCTTCTTCTTGGTATGTTGTGTCAGAAAATTATCGATATTTGTTAATATTGCACGTGCAGTGATATTCAGCATCAGCACTCGCCAACCGCAAGCTATTTAGCTATCCTGGTATCCCCACCGGCGTTCGTCAGCGAACCCTCATGAACTCTGGCTGGCAAAACTTCTCAGGATTTTGGGAGAAGCGACACAGGACTTTTCCCGCGGAACATGCGTCTATTCCGTATGTATCCGCTTCATTATGTATGGTGTGTAATGTAATTGTCTCATGTGAATTCAACGTAAAGCAAAATTAAGTTCTATATCGTGTCACTGGTGACCCTTCTAGACAAACCGCACCTACCAGAGACTTTTTGATGCCATTTCAAACCTTAAATGTATGGGCCTGCACCGATAAGCAAGAGGTGAGACGATTTAACCTTTCAGTTTTGCAAGTTATTTCTCACTATTTCTCTCATTCTCAGTTTATGTTTTCCGGATTATTTATTCTTTTTTCTATTTTTTGTTGTTCCCTCCGCTTTTGTTATGTCGACCGACAGCCAAACTCTTGATCAAACACGGCAAATTTAGCGTGTAGTTATCAGAATACCTCCACTTTTGAAAAATATTAAATAACGGTTCATTCAAGTGGAAAGTAATTTTTAAATTTCTGGCATTAGAAATGATATGACACAGCATAATATGGTCATAGCTTCTGTCGATGCCGAAACTTGTCTGCGATTTCTGACATATTGTTCAGCCCTCCCGAAGAAAAAAAATTATAAGGTGCTTAGAGATAGGCTTACGTTAGAATATTCCGATTCTGAAAATCGTCAGATCCCCAAACTCATATCAGAATTGCAATTAGGAGATAACAAACCATCCTTTTTGTTGCGGCAAATGTGAAAATTAGCTAAAAACTCTTTCACTGATGATATTTAAAATCTCTTTGATTTCAAAGATTATCCCCGGATATGCAAGCAATTTATGCGAGTACAGAGACACTGGACAAATTTAGCCAAGTTAGCTGATAAAATCACTGAAGTACGCGATGTAGGTTTTTACAACAGTATTTATTCCCTCGACACTCAGCCATTCTTTTCCGCTCCGGTTGCTGTGGGCGTAAACAATCCCTCCCTGTAACCTAGATAAGCGCTGGATTTAAAAAAAAGCAGCAGCAGACTTATGCAGGGAATACGAAGATGAATTAAATTGTAATCAACTGCAACATGAAATAAAATGTTTCAAAGCCCAAGCAAAAACTACAACCTTTGTCCAGAAAGTTCGGTGAATGTGTCTATAGTTTCATGTAAGACAACAATCCATTGTAACAGCTGTTACTGTCATTCGAAGTAATCCCCGTGTACGGTAATGCACATCTGGGAACGGCTGTACAAGTCTTGGACACTCCTGGCGTAGTCGTCTTTAGGGATGGCCTTCAGCTGGGTCGTAGCATTACGTTGGATGTCCGAAAAGCTGCTGCCCCTCAAGGCTGATTTCAATCTGGGGAACAAGAAGTGCGGGGGAGACCAGTTTGGGGAGTAAGGTGGGTGATTTAGGGACACAACTCACCTGTTCGAAAGAAACTCCTGCATCAGAAAGACAGTATGTGGCCGGGCACTATCGTGAAGCAGGATCCAATTGCCTCGCTTGGCGTACTGGGGGCGTACCCGATTGATTCTTTGCAGCACACGTTTCAGTGTATCCACGTACTTGGTGGCATTTAACGTGATGCCATCAGGGGTGAATTCTTTATGCATGAGACCCTCGGGGCCTATGAGGCCGTACTTCAGGCACCAGGTCTCGCGACCCATAACAATGGTTTTCAGGAAATTTGGGTTTCGATCCGCCATGTCGATGAAGTATCCACAGGCGTCAAGCCGAATTCGCATTTGCTCCGGCGTCAAAATGTGGGACACAAGTCGGGAGCAAAGCTTGCGTTTCCTCAAATCCTGGGTCAGTATGAGGTGGGCCATCTCACGACCAATTCCCACTTCCTCCGCTATCTTTCGCACTGTCACACGACGATCCTTGGCCAACAATTCTTTCACTTTCTGTACGTTTTTCGGGGTGCGTGCAGTTGCAGACCGACCACTTCGGGGGGAGTCTTTAATGGTGTCCCGCCTTTCTCGGAAGCGTTTAAACGACTCATACACGCACTTCAAGGTGACAAAACGTTCTTCGTAAACTTTTAGCAGCATTTCATGAGTCTCTTTCGCTGATTTTCCTTGTTTGAAACAGAACAGCATATTCGTTCGCTGATCCGTTTTGAATTTCGACGAAGAGCACAACACCTTCACTCTACAATGAACCGTTTCCACACGATAAGCTAACTCGCAGCACCGCCGCTCATAAACTGGTTCAGACCAGTCTTCACCTGTCCGGTACGGTATGCACCACTTGCAAACTCTTACGACCGTGAGAACTATGACATCATTCACCGAACTTTCTGGGCAAAGGTTGTATTTTTGAAAATTTAAAAGATCTTCACCATCATGATATTCTAGATGGCATGGTTAAATGGGATTTGTACTAATCTTATCCATTCATCATGACTTCCTTGAGTATACTTCTTTGCCTACCAATCAAAATTCCTACCGGTGAGAGGAGTTTTAGTAAACTCGAGATTATAAAGAATTATTTAAGATCAAATATGAAGCAAGATCGACTGAGTAGTTTAGGTTTACTTTCAATAGAATCCTATATATAATAGCCGTTGTCTCTGTATGACACTTCCGGGCTGTACTCATCTTTCAATTGAAGCCCTCAGTAAACAAACCGCCAAATAGGCTTAATTTCAATTTCAGATGTGGATCAGTATTTTTTCTTACCTAAAAACAAATATCTTCTCCATCAAATCACATTTGTTCAGCCTATTTTTCTATAAAACATTCAGAACTAAAAAAAATTGGATGTTTTTAGCTGTATATTTAACAGTTTTAAAAAATCTGTTTACTTTTGCGATGAATTCTGAAAGTAAATAAACTTGAATGTGAATGAATCGTGAAGTGAACTGTAAAAAAAGTTTTTAACTTTCATATACTTTTTCCATTATGACGTCATTTTTAGTATTATGACGTCAAAATGACGGGTTGGATGGCAGTCTACTACTCCAATCGCATGAAAAACTAAATAAATAAAAAATAATGAAAGGGTTTGCTTTTACAAGGTGTCGATTAAATGCAATATTTTAGATAATTCGGGATATTTTTTAACTTTCATATACTTTTTCCATTATGACGTCAAAATGACGGGCTACCTACTAGTATGATAAATTTGTGGAAGCAGACTTTGATTCTGTCACCGGGGAATTTGACAATTCAAAAGCAACAACTTCTACCCGACTCCCCTTCTCTGATTATGAACACTGTCGAATGTCAGAAGCCGAACTTTGACCGGAAGTTACACCTCATCCGTTACTATTCATTTCGCCTTTGATTGCTAACGCAGCCACAGTATTAGCTGTAATCGTATTACGATTTGATTTGTTAAAGTTATGTTAATAAATTGTTATGCTTATCTGTTCGTGAAGCGCATGATACCTTTATTTGTCTTCAGATTCTTTAGAATTGACAGTTTCGAAATGTAAACATTTTTCCATTTCTGATTTACATATACCAATTCACGAAGCCGTGAAAGCCCAAAGGGTACTACTATATGACATTCTGTACATTTTTAATTATAATTTTCAAGACATGTTAAATTTTCGAGGAGGTTGTAGACATAATTCGGAAGAATTTTCTGATTTCATGATTTAAAAAAAAATTCCACCTGCTAAGCCTTCTGTTATCTATATTTATTCCTACACAACTAAAGAGAAACAATTCTCACATATTAGTGAGAAGCGAAAACAGATTTTTAATATACGTAATAATAAAAAAAAATAGAAATCTAAAACATTAAAAATTTAAAATAATTGGGTGCTTTCCCTGTCTCCACATTTTCACTGTTATGCATATAAAGCATCTTGCACACCTGTAGTGTATAGCTTCTTTACAGAACAAACTAAAGTAACAAAATGAGAAAAATGCCAAAATTGGCATTCTGGAGTGAAATCTCACCACAACGATAAGAATATCGTACTCCAGACATACCTTTTAACAACAGACTTGGTGAAACAGATTTATCTTTTACATTGATAGAACAAATTTTGGCTACTAGTCAGTGTTCTCTTTACAAAATATTAAAATGTTTATGAAAAGAAACTCACTAAAGTTTATCACAGAATTAAAATTATATGAATATCATAGGACAGTCTTGAACACTATCCATAAAAAGATAGAAAATGTGTAAAAAACGAATTATTAAAGGTAGGTATGGCTTTAATCTGTTTGGACTTATTCAATCCAATTGGGCCTAATGCTATTACAGAGCCCCACACGAATAAAAGATAAAAATATGTCTGATGTTTACAAAAATGAAAGAGGTATATAATTAAGAATACGCAGATGAACCAATAAGTAACTGGAAGAAAAGTTTGAAGTGCATTGTTTTTAACAAGTACTGTAAAAATTTAGACAGGTTCTGCAAAAACACTTCGAGCAGCTTGTAAAACATGACAGTTTTGGATTCCTCAGTAAATTCTAAAGGATTCCACAGAATGAACATAGGAAACATGCATCAGTATTAGAAATTGCCGTGATAGATGTAAAAATGATACAGAATAATGACCAAATGAAGTCTATAAAGGATGCAGACGCAAATTGCTATATGCTGGTCGAATAAATGGAAGCAGCAAAACCTGTTCTTCCTTTTTCATGTGTCAGAAACCCTGTAAAATTCTACAATTGTTACAAGTGATAGCTACTGGCTTTTCGAATATAATTATATCTTTAAGGATATTTACAACTCATGTAACGAAGAAGAACAAGACTAGAAATTAAAATTTGATCAATAAATAAATGAATGATCTTGCTCATAAAAAAAATAGCAAAATTTGATTTTGTTTGATTATAATTTTGTTCTGGAAATAAAATATACGTTGTGTAGCTATTTTACAATTTTTCTTCTTTTTATAAATGTGCATAAAAAAAGAAATATGATTACAATCCTAGTTTTTATCTTTTATGCTTCATATTACATTTTTATCATTCACTGTAGATTAGAATTTTGAAAGAACCCACTGCCGAAAATTCTGCAGTTGGGCCCTACAATAACTAAGCCTGGCCCTGATAAAAGGCATGAATGACAAGAAATCGGGGAACAGATGTGCCAGACAAGTTGGCGACAACTAGTCGCCAAATTTTTTTGTCGCCAACTTGTCGCCAAAACAGGTCTACGCGGACATTTTACGTTTAAAATAACAGATATACACAAAATATCAATAACAACCCAAAAATAAAAATAAATTCAAAACAAACTTACCAATGGCAATAATAAACTTCCAAAAACATGACACGAATCCAAAACAGCTACTTTAAAACATACACGAATATATCTAAAAACGGCTGTATTAAACTTCAAAACCTTAACAGAAATGCTCAACCGCTACTTTAAAACATACGAAAAATTTCTAAAAACAGCTGTATTAAACTTCAAAACCTAAACAGAAATGCTCAACCACTTCTTTAAAACATACGCAAATATATCTAAAAACGGCTGTATTAAAATTCAAAACCTAAACAAAAATGCTCAACCGCTACTTTAAAACATACGTAAAAGTATCTAAAAACGGCTGTATTAAAAATATATATCTAAAAACGGCTGCATAAATACAAAAACTAAAACATTAAAATTAATGAGAAATGTTAGGTGGAGGGGGTACTGCCTCCCCCCCCCCCAACCCCCCGCTAAAAAAGTCAGTATAATACAACTCAAACGATCTATTTCCATTATATCGCCTCTAATTTAGACACTAAAATCCCCTGATATTTCTAAATTACACTAAATACTGCACAGATAATAAATAAATGAACAAAAATAAATTGAAATATACAACCAGATTATTGTATCCAAGCTGCATCCTAGCTGAAACTTAAAAGCCGAATTCAAACATAGAACGAAAAATTCAAACACCGTTGCCACAATATACACTAAATAACGTAAAAAAACCCCATTCACGGCGCCTAAAATGACGCAAAACACAAGACACACTCGAATCTGGCAACAACAAAATCCTAAAAGCAACAAAAACACAAATTGGCAACACCAAAGTAAAATCTACATCTAATACTATCCAAAATACGTCATTAATATTTCGCAACAACATGGCCACCATATTATATCACGTAAACAAACACACACAACTAGCCGTTCAAACTGGGTTGCCATAAAATAACAAAATATCGCCAAAATCACATGGCTGCCACACCAAACACAAAATCGCCAAACTTCAAGAAATCGCCAACATGGCAACGAGGTGCGTCTAACACATCTGTACCGAAATGGGATGCCAAATTTTCCAGTATGAAGTAATTAACTGTTATATTCTGTTACCATAATATATTGTGGGGTTACAAGTGAGACACTAAGTCAAAATTATCGATTTTCGGATTTTCGCCTTTCCTTGACCAGAAAAAGGAGATGTTTTTACTGGTGAAACCGACTCAGTCCTATCTTTATTTATTTCATTCTTTTTCAAAATTTTCCGCAAATGATGACGTCAAGATGTGTAAGGAAACCTTATATGGTCAAGCCACGCCCTTTTTATCCTCCCGAGTGCGGAAGCAGCCCCCCCCCCCCACACACACACACACACACTAGCCCTACCCAGGGTATAGGACTACCCAGAGTATAGGTCAATTTAGCGAAACCGTCCGACTGAACTGCCTCAAACTCGGCATTTTAATTGCTTCCTTGCGTTGGGGGTTCAAGAAAAAGTATACAGTATTGGAAAAAACCCGCGCTTTGACTTCGACCAACGTGGCTGTTTCTTTTACATTTTGTAGATAAAATTGTCTCAAAGGACATCAAATTTTTCAGTAGAGATCGAGAAAAAAGTGCAATGAAGGCATCACTGATGAGTCATTCGATTCATCTGCATTGGTAGGTAGTTTCAGTTGTATTTGAAAAGAAAAAAAATGTAATTTGACTTTAGCAATATCCTAATATTTTATTATTTTTTTACTTGTAGGCTGTTTTAAAACAGAAGAAAAATGGATGGTAAGTAAACTATTAATTTTGTATTTAATTAGCTGTTTATTAGAATTTCTTTTAATCATTTTCAATGCTATTTATAATATATCAAATTTTTACATTGCAATATATTTATCATAAATAAATTTAATTAAAGAAAAATTTAAAAATGTCCTAATGCTTATTTAAGGGACAATTAAGTACTAAAAATGTTCTGTTAGACTTTTCTGGCGTTTGTGTACAAGAATATCATATTTCTATTTTTGTTTATAAATCTTATTATAAATTTTTAAAAATGCTGTTAGTTAATCATTAAACAAAGATCAAAATATTTTGTTGCAGGAGGCTTTGTTACCAGATAAAGATCACGGCATTATTAATATTTGAGGGTGGGGATTGAGACCATGACATTGTACACTCAAATAGCAAATATGACATTGTAGACTCAAATAGCAAATATGACATTGTAGACTCAAATAGCAAATAAAAATTTAATAATTGTGCTTCAAAAGATTACTGCCAATGCTCCGTCATATATCAGAATTATGTTTAGCTTTATGATTGTTAAATACAACTATGTATTTAATAATCATAAAGCTAAGAAAAATCCTAGAGAAAAAAATAGCTATTGTAACTAACAAAATGAATGTTTGTTTCATAATGCTTTTGGAAAATTTGAATTTTTTAAATAAATTTAAAGCAAAATTATTTGCTATTTATATTAATTAATCCCCCCCCCCCAGAAAGTTGTTGTTATTCAAAGTGAATTACAATACCTAAGATTGTAACTACCACTAAAACAGCAGAAACAAAGTCTTGGCATATTGCTCAATCATCAAGTAAGTTATTTGGATTTCGATAAATTTAAATCAAATTCTTGTAACAAGTTTTAAAATATAAATTTTAGACTGAAATTGTTGGAGATATTTAAAAAATTTTTAGTTCCATACTTTATAGAAATTAAAGAATTGTATGTTTTACGTAACATACATAGTTTTATGTAAATGCCGGCATAGAACTCTTCTTCATAGTTATTTGCAGTTTTACTATATAATCTGTGACAATAACTTCTATGAAATAACTTATGTTGATTTTTATATATGAAATAATAGCTCTGTTCCATGTGCTATCTCATTTACTATGTAACTTTTATTATTTTCTAGACAGTTCAACAGTACGTGGCAGGAGGCATCTAGCCTTGAAAAAGAAAAAGAGAAGCAGCCGAGTTAAATAAATTTGAAGCTGAGGCTCTTCAAACCCAAAAAACTATGGTGCAACAAATCGAAACAACATCCCAGCAAGGAATTCTGCTTAAAATTAATCAAAATTTAGAAACATTAAAATAATGGAAGACAAAAATAAGTTGTTAGTCAGAAATAATAAGCTTTTAGAGCTCATAAATGCTGAAGAAGATGTAGAAAAAATGTAATAAACACATAAATTCATGTTTGCACAGTCTAAATTTTTCTAATAAAAATTTTATCTTCCATCTCAAGTGGATTATCCGTATCTTGTAATATCCATTCCCTGCTTAAAGAAAGGGATAACATCCTTCTTCTTCGCAAAGCGAATGACTATTCCAGCTTTGCAAGAGAAAAGACGGGTCTATGAGAGCTCCCTACTAGCCGCAAGTTTTGATCACGTGATGTTCGTATTTACAAGAGAAAAAGCTCTCGCTGTTTGTTCTGCATCTCATTTTTCACCGCTCTGCGGAAGGGAGAGGCCTTGTGAGAGCTTTGCTCTCGTAAGTGTTTGATATAGAAAATAAGTGTTATAGAATGTTTGATATAGAATAAGTGTTAATATAGAAAATTCCAAATTTTTAAACATTAAAATATAGAATTCACGTAAATTCTTCAAATTTTTTATTTATCAGATTTATATAAATAATGTTTAATACAAAACTGTATTTAAACTGTTAACAAAGCAGATAGTGGGTAAGAGAGATGAACATGAAATGCAAAGCTTTCAAAATGACTTCAAAGAAGATAAATATCTTCTGATAAATGATTCACATCTTTTAGAAAATTTTTACAAACAGTTTTCATAAAAGAACGGGGTAATTCCTTTTTATATCGGCCTTAGTCAGAAAAGGGAAATTGGCGCACTTCTGCGTTGGCGAGAAACAAATGGTGACCATTACATCTGTAACCATTTATTGTATATGTTCTTAATTTTAAGTAAACTGCTTACTAAATTGTATAAAAGAAACAATAAATACAAATTTATATTAAATTAATTCTGTATATATATATTAAATAGATTGTATAGTGTGGATATTAAATGAATTAGTTATGCGTATCTGTAACCGTTTTGATTCTTGATAAGGCAAATACTCTCCAATTCCACCTATCTCGCATAAGCCGTTACAAAAATGAAGTATCAAGAATGAATATAAAATGTTTATACTTATTTTCCTTATGCAAAATGAAAAATTACCAGCTTATATTTTCATGTTTTGGAGAATAGTTATCTTTTACGTAAAGGGTTTAATATAATCCTCTAACACCTGTTTTAACCATTTTCTATGTAGCAATATAATTTATTTCATGCATATTTCATGATAGCATAATTATACAACACATTTCTAAAGCACTGAGAAAAATAAAGAGTGCAAAAATTTTCAAAACAGTAGTTTTGATACTTTTAATACAGTTACTTTATATACAATAAATATTTTTTATCCCTAGGAGGCGGGGTAGGATACATGAATTTTGTTATTGTTGATATTTTTCGATAAAACTTGGTATTTTTCTTAATCTATGTGAAAGTTAACTGTGTGTCAAATTTCATCAAAATGTGTGAGGGTAAGGTAAATTTCTGTTGAAAATTGTGTTGATTTGACACGGAATGACGCATTTGTGGCAGGAGTACATAGAGTTAAACTAACTGACTCACATGGTCTGCGTCGTTGCTGCAAATTCCCAATGACAGGTTTTTTTCTCCTCGTGTACTGCTTCATCGCATGAACGACAATGGCTAAGCAGTACCTTTATTCCAATCGTGCAACTCAGACGGACGGCAGTTTACCACAACCAAATGGCTGAAAGTGTAGACAAAGAACGGAACAGCTTCGCCATTGCTCGAAAAGCCAAAATTTTTGCACCAACCTTGGCCACATTGTTGTTTACACCAGCCCCCCGCATGGCAAGTGAGTAGGACTGGTTCTTAAACCCCGCCCCTTTGTGTTACTTGTCCGATAACACAGCTAATTTATTAAACTCTTTCAATAAAATATGAGTATAAAGAAATTTGATAATGAATAAAACTTGCAAATATCCTGTGAAGATTTTTAAAAATAATATTGAAGTTTATTATTTAAAAAAAATGTCATTCTTCTTGAAATAAAGCATGCTTACAGTCGATTTTGCAATTTGACTTGTACAATCTAACTAATGCAGCCTGATATTTAGAAAGAATACTGCTAATGGGCAACTTAACAATTAAGTTTAATTTAATAAAGTTAAAAAAATTAAGAATTTTTTACAAAGTAAAACTAATTTTCTAAAATAATATTAAATTGACAAACTTAATCACTAGAAATGGAGCAAAAGTAAATTTAAATTTACCAATCTAATTCAGTCTATTCTAATTTAATATAAACTTATTATATATTAATATATTATGCTATATATATGTATAAATATGCTATCTATAAATATATTTAAGCAAAAACAAATATAGAAACTAAAGAAAATCAAATTAAAAAACCATGCAAATTACTCACGTGCAAAAAATTTGTGCAATCTATTTCAATTTAATGTAAATATATATTAATGTAGTAAGCTTTTTATATATGCATAAATATGCTATGTATAAATATATTTATATCAAATAAAATATAAAAACTATAAAAATGAGATGAGAAAATCGTTTAGTTACGAATCACGTGTTAGATAAAGGTAATCCAATTGCAGTCAAGCAGCAAATACAGCAGAAAAAAAATCTCTGCACTGAATTTTGACCTTCTACACCGGCTAGCTTACTATTGCAGCAACCATTGTCACGTAGCTCATCGAAACAGATTTTCCGAGTTGAGACAACGAGCCGCACCACAAGGATTGGCGCAAAACCATCTTGGCAAGCATCCGTGTCAATAAGGAATCTTAGTCCACAGAACTTTTAAAAGAGGAAGTTAAAAAGTTTAGTGAATTGTGGGATATTCAATGTGAAAAGTACCATGACAAAAATCTTAAACGGAGTGTGTGAATAAGAATTTGCATCAGTTTGTACTCAGATTTTGAAGAAAAAACACAAAAGAAAAAGGAGAAATTGATAAGTACAGTTATAAAATTATTGTTTTCAATTTAAAAAATAATAAAACTATCAATTTTAATCAAAATATATTTCAGATAAATTTATATTAGTCATATTTCAGTGTCATATTGATTTTTGATGTTTTCTCAAATGTAATTAGATAAATTTAGCAGAGCATAGCAGTAAACAACTTAATTAAAAAGTAAACACAAATCTAAACAATATGCTAGAAAGCAAAAATTAAACAATTTTCTCTTTAATTTTTGATTATTAAACTTTTATTAATTTTTTTAATTTAATAATGAATTTCCAATTTCAATTTTTGAAATAATAAAACAATATCAATTTTAATCAAAATATATTTCATATAAATTTACATTAGTCATATTCTGGTGTTGAATTATTTTTTTAATCCGTTTTTTCTAAAATCACTTAAGATTAAAATAATAGAGCATAGAAGTAAATTACATAATTAAAAATTAAACATAACACCAAACAATTAAAATTTGATTAAGTAGAATGCAAAGATTAAGCATATTTTTCCATTTATTTAATTTTTAAATATACTTGTTATTTTTTAAATATAACAACAATCTTCCGAATTGACACTTTTTCCATTCGCATATATTGTTAAATGCAGTCATTTTGCCATGGCAGTATTTCAATATTGCTAATGAGGTAGTCAGCCTATGCAATTCTTATCTGATTTAATTTGATCCCTCCTATATTTTGCCTACCGTTTGCTCATTCGGAAGTAATTAAAAAACTTTGATTCATCTTTACACAAGTCATCATACAACAAAGAAAATGTCCCTTTTAATTATCTTGAACTTACCAGCGGGTGGACCCAATAACTTCTTTTCCAATATTTTAGATAGTTATAAACCAAGTAAGAAAATGTAACTTTCAAAACTTGTCGGCAATTATAGAGACATCACAGGCAAACGTTGAAAGCCATGTGCTTAGGATCGTTATCGTGATAAAAAACAAAGTTGTTTCCAATACCCAAATTTTGGCTGATAATTTTAAATTGTTTCTTAAAATATTTATATGAACAGCATGATTCATTAAGCCATCAATAAATACCAAATTACCAAGTCCTGATAGTGACATGCACCCCCACACAAGGACACCTCTACCGCCATGCTTAACTGTTCCAACTAAGTTCTTGGGATTAAGTTCCTCATTTTTTTCTTCTTCATACAATTATATGCCCATCGAAACCAAAAATGTTAAACTTGCTTTCATCAGCAAATAAGACATTATTCCAATACGTTTCGGGCTAATTTATAGTGCGAAGGAAAGCTTAAACTTTCTGTTTTTCTCACTCACACAAAATGTTCTACAGGCAGAACACCCATGTAATCCAGCTGCTCTTAGAACTCATCGAACAGGTGAAATTGAAGTAGAAAATGTTTCATTAAATTGTGTAGAAACTTTTACAGTAACCAAACGTGGATTATTCATAAATTTTCTAATTATAAATCTCTGATCACGTTTTGTTAACTTGGGAGGACGACCTTTTCTTACCTTGTTTTTGATCCAATTACCTTCTTTAAAGCGTTTTATCACATACTGCACAATAGAATGGGATAAATTACGTAATTTAACAATAATCCGAACTGATTTACCACTACTATGATGAAAAATAATCAATTTTCAAATGCTGTTTGTTGTTTCTTTACGAATAATAGCCATTTTTAAATAATAGAATATTACGGAGTTGGCAAGCAAAAATTAACGCCAAACAATATTTTAAATGCCACCACAATTCAAAAATAAAAATAAAGCGCCAGACAATAATTTTAATTATGAATTTATCCGAAAATATTTCAGTGTACGATGACTTTTGTGAGACAACAAAAGTTTTTGTTACTTTTTGAGTACTAGTTTCTTAAAAATGAAGTTTTACTACGTTTTCAAAATATTTCATGTAGTTTTGTTAAGAATAGATTTCAGATCTTATTATTAAATACCCATTCTGAAATAATCATCTTAATTAATGGATAGACCCCTATTTCATTGAAAATCATAAGTGTACGAACACTTTTGGGAGCCACTGTATGTATTGTATTAACATTTAGTTTCACTCACAATAAAATAGCGTAAAATATAGATATCATACATATCACTTTCAGCATCTAAAGAAATAGTTCTGACATACAATACAGAAAACCATAGCTGTCAATTAAACTTACTTGAATAGCTGTTTATTTTTCGAACATCATTTGTATTTTCTACAGGGTGGAACGCTTTGAGAATGAAACCAGTTATAAACTTCGAGCTTATGCGATATCGTTGCCACAAATCCAACAAATAATGGATTTCAATACCTGTGATTAATAACTGTTATCTGCTACCCTAAGTCATAACATTGACATTGGCAAAAAAAGCTATGAAGGTTCGGTATCCATAGTGAAATGTTTCATGATTATCGTTCTCGGTAATGATTACAATAGTATTGAAATAGCCGAATTCAATGTAATGTTTTAGTTCCTTAGGATGTTAGCTGTTTAGCTAATCCGTATTCAAACTGGCCAAAAGGAGCGAAATATAAGTTCGCCGGTTAGCTAATGCTTGCTAAAGTGGTTTGTCTGGTGGTGTTTCTGTTTTGATTAAAGTTTCGACTAGTTTCTATTGTTTTGAAGTTAGTACTGGCCCTGATTTCTCATTAGGCCCGGTAGGCCCAATCATAGGGGCCCCCGAATTTTGGGGGACCGAAAAATATTTAATTTTAAAAGAAAATATAAGAAACAATTTCCAATTCAAATTTTTTTTTAAATTTTATCTTTTTCAATAGCAATTTATTATATATATCCCTTCAAATTTAATTTATTGGTTCACCATATATATAGTTATATGTATAGTTCATCATATGTATGTTATAGCATATATAAGGGAATAATAAGTTTTTCTAATTGCATTGTATTGGTGTTTTAATGATGAAGTTAATATGATTATTGCTTTTTGTTATTTGATAATGCTGTAGGTTTCTACGCTTCAAATAGCCTATTCTTGGTAAAATGGTTCTTTCACAATGATTCATGATTATGTTTTTGGGTGTCAATTTTGGAAATTTTATGCCCACATTGGAGTTAGAGGGCCGCCATCCGAAGTTGTGCCTATAGTGAAGAATTTCTAAATCGCGCCCTGAGTTAGTATTTAACTCTTTCTTGTATTTTTGAATATTCTAAATACTATTTATTTAGCTGTTACGTAAAACACGTTATAAATAAGCAAATTTTCTTTTGTAATTAGTTGTTACGTACACTTTAAAAAATGTTCATGTTTACCTTTATGTTTAATGATTAGGAAATTTACAGTAGATATATCATGGTATTAGTGATTAATATATGATTTAAGAATTTCTGTAGCTTTAACCGCTTTCGCTCATGTTGTAAAATACAGAGTTATATACAGTTCGCACACACAAATGAAATATAGATTTTAACTTTCAAACATTTGATGTCTTCTTAGTTTAGATATTCATAGGGGAAGAATACAGAATTTCAGAAAATGCGTTAATTAATCATTCTTCGTGCTAGACAATAAGAACTGTATCGATCAACAGAAACCTAGTAAGAACACTACAAAACATTTGGATCTAAACTGGTAAGCATTTTTAAAATTTATATTCCTCTTCCCAGACAAATTACAAGCTTCAAGCCCTATATATGTTCCAGGAAATTAAATTTTGATGTATTTAAAATGGGTTGTTGTTCCTGGCTTTTGCTGTTTTTTAATAAAGTCCTTAGTCGATATTGATTTTTTCCCCATTTATTACGCTTTTGCATAAAAGGAGCAATTTTATCTAGTATGTCTATGAGGACACTGCTCTCCCATGTGTGCAGTAATTGTTTCGATGGGTTAAATTTAGTCAGTGTGTAATTGAATGCTTACCTAGAAGAAACTTTTTTTTTCAATCTAAAAAAAGTACAGCCATAATATGTCCTTAAGTATGATTTTCATAAGCAAAACATTGATTTCTGTTCAGTGGCGCACCCAGGATTTTTTCTTGGGGGGGGGGGGCGAGGTGAACGCAGAAAAGCTTTATAATGCAATATCATAATTCATAATGCAATTTCTATTTCTTTGGGGGGATGAGCCAGGGCCCCTTGGCCCACCCCCTGGGTGCGCCACTGTTTCTGTTTGTTTTATATTTATAAAACGTGGTTAATCCAAGTTTCCAGAATTTCACATAAAAAAAATATGTAAACAAAACTTTCCTCCCTAATGTGGATAATTGGTTTGTAGGTGAATATTACGCTTGCTTGTAGGAAATTGTATGAGATTAAACAATTAAACAAAGTGCCAATAACCATGACAATTTAAGTGTACTTCATTTTTCCTATCTACCGCGAATTCTACAAATTGTATTTAGAATATATTTCTCATTTTATACGTATTTAATTCTTCAGATGGCTCATATAATAAATGTGATGAATGAAAGAAGGCACCAACATGAGGCTGCATACAGATTACAGAGTTATCGCACGTGAGACATACTAAACCGAATTGAGCTCTCAGAAGCATCATTTATCAAAAAATTCAGGCTGTAAAAGAATGCAGCTGTGAAAGATTGATGACTTAAGGCCCCATTTAATAACTGGGGAAAATGACTACTCTGTAGAGTTACAGGTGAAATTTTATACATTTTCCCATTCTTTAACATCAATTTTTGTAATGAAAGCTAAAAAGCTTATTTCTCACAAAAAGAGTATCAAACTAAAGAATCTCACTAAAATATGACATTTTAGAGTCATTTACATTCAAAATACATTTAGTGATCACGTAGTGAAGCTTATTTGAAATATACTGGAGAATAAAGCTTTTAAATCTAGTGTATGACTTCAATACGTTTTGTACCCCAGTAAATCCTTTAAGACAATCAATTTTTGTTATAATGGGCATCTTAGCATTTGAAATTGTACTAAATATTCTGCTTCATTTGATTTTTTAGGTCTTTAAATCGCTAAGATTAATGGGGAGCAAGGCTTCCAAAATGTAGTTTCTCAAGGAGTGTTAGCACAGATTTCCCAGCCATCTGCGAGTAGATTTCTTGCTAGATTCGTACATGCTCTTATGAAAATCGAAAAATAGTATGTTTCATTTCTTACATCCTCTCAGGAACTACAGCAGTGCCGCTTGGATTTCTATAGAAAATTCTCCTTTCCAAATGTCATCGGGGCAATAGTATGCACTCACATTTATATTGCGAAACCTAAAACTGATTCCCACGCATATATGGATAGAAAGTTTAGATTTTCCATAAATGTGCAAATGGTAAATATATTTAATAAATTTAGGTAATATAATAACTAAAATTTTTACGTATTATATGGGGTAAATATATGAGTAAAAAGCAATACCGTACTTTTTATTTTCTATGTAATGGCATTATTTAATACTATTTTATTTGTAATAAACAAATAGATTTAACTCTCATCGCCGTTATCATTTTAAAAAAGTAACAATTTTTATTCCAACTGTAAAAAAAAATTTTTCGCCTAGCTTTGTGGAGAATGGAAATGGATGGGCCACCTAGGGGTGTAACAATATGCTGATGTCATAAATAGAGATTCAAATGATTATTAGATGCTTTCATTATATAAGTTCATAATATACCCTAAAACTTTACGTACTAAGAACTTTTTTAGACGCAGTTATAATTATGCTCGGTATTTTTTATAGTAATCTTGTATGAAAGATATCATGGCTATGTGTATTGTTGAAATTATTCAATGTTACTCACTTAATACTACGTGTTTTTTCTCTATGCTTTGTGTTTCTCTAGGTGTGTGATTCTAACTTGAGAATTACAGATGTTGTTACTCGATGGCTGGGAAGCAAACAAAACTGTTTCATTTGGCAGAACAGCGGTACGCGGTGTATGTTTAGTGCTGGCCATGTACCACAGCCTACCTTTCTGCTTGGGGACAGTGGGCACCCCTTCGAACAATGGTTACTCATTCCTTATCGGAACCCTATAAATCCCAGTGACGTGATTTTTAACCAAAACCATTGTTGAGCACACATTTCTATAGAACGGTGCTTTGGTCTGCTGAAACAAAGATTCCGGATTTTATCTGATAGCAATGGAGTGATGTTAAATTCCCCAGAAAAATACTGTCAGATAATCAAAGTTGAAGCAGTTCTGAATAATTTAAGTCTGTTAAATAATGTTGATATGCCAGAGGTAAATGTAAAGGAGGAATAATCGGATGATTACTCTTCTGTGTGGCATATTAGAAACAGCTACAATTCTGCTGAAATTATAAGAAATCAAATTGCTGCAGGATTTCAATCAAGCAGATAAAAAAATTCTGTATAATAATCATATTAGTAAGGTATTAAAAACATAAAATAAATATTGACAATTTTATGATGCAATTGCTTTATTCTTTAAGAACAAATTGAATATTTTTTTTTATGCTGTATGCATTTAACAGTAAAGTGAAATTTTCATTCAGATTTTTTAATTGTTCGTTAATATTTTGTAGATGATGTTCGGTATTCCTCATTGGTTCTAGTATAGAATCAAGTTTGTTGGAATTTGATTTTGTGTTCTCTGCTATCAATTTTATACACTCGTATGTATTTTTTGGTATTTCTATAACTTCATCCAGAACCACATGACTATTCCTTCTTTTTCTTTTTCTGCACCTTTCTACTCGTTTTTTCGAATTAGAACCTGAAAATATGGAAAAAAAGAGTTAATTTCCTAACTTAAAATAATATATGGCATTACTGAAGATTAGTAACATTACATATTTCGGATAATTTGAACAAATTTTTCAAACTGATAAAGTAGCTTGTGAGATACTTTTTCAGTTACTTTGTGACAAGCAATTATTTATTTAGAAAATTTTACTAACTTTAAAAGTAGATAAATAAATTTTAAAATGCTTCTCCAAAATTGCTTTGTAGAAGTTACCAGCTATTTTTTTTTTTTGTGAAAAAGAAGTTAAAAGACCTTGTATTTGAAAACTTACTTCCATTTCTTTCCAAAAACCATTTATCTGACTTTTATTAATGTGGGAATACTTGTCAGGAGCCAGGAATCACGTATGTAAAAGTAGAAAACATGAAGAGTATATGTATAAAGTAAAATTTGTGATTTTGAAATTTAATTTAAACATTCAAAACAAACAAGAATTACTTTAAGTGATACTAAACAACTTTGTTATTTTATAGGTTATTCTATTATGGCGGAATAAAAAAAAATTTAACATTTATTTATTCTTGTATGCATGGCGAAAATACTGAGATTATATCTTAAATACTGTGCTACTTTCTGAATTATCACGGGAAATTTTCTTCTTTCTTTCTTCAAAAGTTTTCTATTATAATGTGGGATTTCAATTTAAGTTGAAAGAAACTTTGTATTATTTTTATAAGCAAAACTATCAGTCACAATAACTTAAAAAGAAGAATTTTGTGGCTAACAAATTATCGCATAAAAAATCAGCATTTGATTTTTAAAAAAAATTTTAATTGGGAAGACACAACAAATGATGCATTCATGGGAATAATTCACATAAATTTTTCTTTCATGAGAATGTTAATGAATGCGAAAAAATACAAATTTTAAAGCTTGTTAAGTGTTTGCAGTTAAATGCAAATACGTTTATAAGAGTGCATCATAAAATACTCATACTAGCGAAAGAACCCTGATGAGTTCAAGAGGTAGTCGTAATTATTTTAATTTTTCAGGTTTGGTTTGATTTGATTTGGTTTGGTTTGGTTTGGAGAGCTACGGTCAACTTTTTGCCACACAAGTGCTAATCAGACCGGGACCTACAGTTTAAAGCCGATTCCGAAAGGCTATAAACATCCATGCCAACATTGGGACTCGAACCAAATGCCATGGCCTATCTGTAGAAATATGTGAGGGGCAGTGGGCAAATTGTAAACGCAGTAGGTTAATTTTCTCTTAAGTTGCGAATGTTTTCTACAGTTATATTTTATGGCCGTCTCTGAGGACAGGAGAACGAAATCTGAGATGAAGGAATTCTGAATCCAACCCTTCACATCCCTCCCCACCCCAACCTAGATTTGCAGCCTGCAAAAATAAAAAAAAGGATGTTTTTTATTCAATTGCGTCACTATTTGCCGAAATAGTGACGAATGAATAAATTTACAAACATGAATAAATTTTCAAAAAAAATTTGCGTCCAAAAAATTTTTTTTTTCAAGTCCTCTCAAATTACGAGATGAAAAATGTATTAAACAATCCTCTTCTACTTCACCTAAACGTATCACTTCGCGAGTTCCTTTTTATACACCAAACATCGACCTCTCATACACATTTTGTTGGCATGGGTTGTTTCAAAAACATTTATATAAATCTTTTATAGAACGCATTATGCATCAAATATCACTTTACAAGAAACCTTTTTAATGAAAAATTAAAGCTAAATTAACTTAAAATAATAAAATTTAAACGCTATAGCGAAACATATTTATTTAAATTTCCGTATTTCCTGATCACAGCATAGCAGATGTACAAAAAAGCAGTTAAATCTTAAAATTCATAATTTCACATAAGGGAAAAACAAGATTCAGAATTATTGCATAAGTTACAGTTGTTTTTCCATGACACTTTTCAAGGCCGTTTTCCCCAGAGAGTGACAAAATATTTCTTTGCGCCAGAAAATTCAGTTTGATAGGGAAGTAGACAGTTTGTTACATCCCTGACAATGTAAGGATTTTTCTTTTTCAAATTACCATCTTCGGAAAATCTTTTCTGGCATATCATGGAAGCGAAAATTTTCTCTTCCTTATGGATACGGAGATGCGTTTTTAGAGCACACTGGAAAGAAAATCTGTTGCCACACACAGGGAGGATGAAAGATTTCTCTCCTGTGTGAGCACGTACATGTTTATGAACAACCGAGTTCAGAAAACATTTTCTGACATATACTGCAAGCCAAAACTCTAACCTCCATGGATACGGAAATGCGTTTTCAAATTATTCAGCTGAGAAAATCTTTTCTCACATTGAGTGAAGGCGAAATGTTTCTCTCCTGTATGGGTACGAAGGTGTCGTGATAAGTCAGTCCGTGCAAACCTCGTAGGGGTATTCTTTTTCAATGAAAAGGTTATCTTTTTAAATTACCCTCACCGGAAAACCTTTTCTCTCATACAGTGGAAGGAAAAGGTATCTCTCCTTTATGGACACTGAGATGCGTTTTTAAAGAAGACTGGAAAGAAAACCTTTTCTCGCATACAGTGCAAGAGTACCTTTTCTCTCCTGTATGAGTTCGGAGATGTCTTTTTAAACTATGTGGTACAGAAAATCTTTTCTCACATACAGAGCAGGCAAAAGGTTTCTCTCCTGTGTGGATGCGGAGATGATTTTTTAAATGAATCAGTCGAGAAAACATTTTCTCGCATACAGTGCAAGAGTACGGTTTCTCTCCTGTGTGGATGCGGAGATGATTATTTAAATGACTCAGTCGAGAAAACCTTTTCTCGCATACAGTGCAAGAGTACGGTTTCTTTCTTGCATGAGTTCGGAGATGTGTTTTTAAACCATCTGGTACAGAAAATCTTTTCTCACATACAGAGCAGGCGAAAGGTTTCTCTCCTGTGTGGATGCGGAGATGATTTTTTAAAAGACTCAGTCGAGAAAACCTTTTGTGACATACAGTGCAAGCGTAAGGTTTCTCTCCTGTATGAGTACGGAGATGTGATTTTAAATGATCTGGTTTAGAAAATCTTTTCTCGCATACAGAACAGGCGAAAGGTTTCTCTCCTGTATGAGAAAGAATATGATATTTTAAACTCTGTGGTAAGGAAAATCTTTTCTCACACATAGAGCAGGCAAAAGGCTTCTCTCCTGTATGGATGCGGAGATGTGTTTTTAAATGACTATGTTGAGCAAACTTTATTTGACATATACTGCAAGCATAAGGTTTCTCTCCAGTATGAGTACGGATATGTGATGTTAATACACTCTGGTGGCAAAATCTTTTGTTGCATAAAGTGCAGGCGAAAGGTTTATCTCCTGTATGTGTACGAAAATGTGAATTTAAATGTGTGTTTAGAGAAAATGTTTTCCCACATACAGTGCAGGCAAAAGGCTTTTCTCCTGTATGAAGGCGGAGATGTATTTTTAAATAATTTTGTGTTGAAAATCTTCTCTCACATACAGTGCAGGCAAAAGGCTTTTCTCCTGTATGGATGCGGAGATGTCTTTTTAAACTATACTTATCAGAAAACGTTTTCTTGCATACATCACAAGCATTGGGATCGTCAGAGAGATGATTATGAAACATGTGGGATGTATGATGTGTATTTAAGGCGGCCAACTGCGAAAATGTTCCTTCACATAAATTACATTTTAAAATTTCTTCTTCGCTGCGAGGGAGACTTTGTGAATTAGAACTTTTTAGATTAATTCTGCATGTGTCATATGGGGTGCATTCATTTTCAGCTTCAATAGGGTTTTTCTCAAAGGAAGAGATTTCGTTGGAAGATCCCTTTTCACAGTAAATACACGACATATGCTCTTCTGACTACCCGAAGTTTCACACCACAATGATCACAAAACTGTAACTGCCAGCAACATGGTAAACTTCAATTTTGTGGGATATAACAAACACATCCAACAATCTGTACCGAGAACCTGCAAAGAGAGGAGAAAATGAGTAAGGAATATTAAGACATTAATTATTAAATAATTATAATAGCATTAATATAGCACATTAATTATTAAATTTAATGCTCCGAGATTAACCTCTGATTAAAAAACTTATACCATCAAATTTAAAGTTCAGAAATGTAACAAAATATAAAAAATTATTACAAGAAATAATACACTGCTGGCCACCCAAATTGCAACACCAAGAAAGACAAGAGATATCACACCAAAATTTATTTTGTAGATAACATGTTGACCAAGTATCAAATGATTAAATTTATAGACTTCTGTGACGTGTGATTCCTGCCAAAATCAGTAACCAGAGTAGCCGCCATTGTTGGAGATCACCGCTGCCACACGCCTCGGCATTGATTCAAAGAGACTTTGGATGAGTTCTTGGGGTGCAGCAGACCAAGCAGCTTTCACACGTTGCCAAACTTGATCTGCTGTGGCAGCTGGGGATGGAATCTGGGTCAATCGTAGAGCAACCATGGACCACATGTTTTCTATCGGCGAAAGATCCGGAGAGCGAGGCGGCCGGGGAAGCAATTCAATCTGGTGATTGACGAAGAACCGTTGGACAATGCGTGCCACGTGTGGTCGCGCATTATCCTGTTGAAATATGGCTGTGGGAAAGCCCTGAAGGTAAGGAAGGACAACTGGCTCCAACACCTCGGAGATGTAGCGCTGGCTGTTTAAAGTACCGGCAATGCGTACTAGAGGTGTGCGAGAGTGATATCAAATACCGCCCCATACTATAATACCCGGTGCAGGACCAGTGTGGCGGTGCATAACGCAGCTGTTCAGCATCCTCTCTTCACGGTGTCTCCAGAATCGAATGCGACCATCCTGGTGTTGCAGACAGAAGCGTGACTCGTCAGTAAAGACAACTTCATTCCATTCTGCCGTCCACATCTTTCTGTCATCGCACCATTGGCGGCGGAGACGTCTGTGGTTCTGCGTCAAGGGTAGACAAAGCAATGGACGTCTTGCGGACAGACCACTCTGCTGTAAATGGCGTCGAATGGTACGCGCAGACACTGGATGATGCGTTACAGACTGCATGTGCTGTGCTATGGTTCGTGATGTGACTGAGCGATCCGTCACTGCCATACGCACAATTTGCCTGTCATCACGTGAAGTGGTGCGCTGAGGTGGATGCGATCGAACACGCCGGTCCGTCGTACCCTCCTGCATCCAACGATCACATATCTGCATTACAGTTGTTTGGTTTCATCCAACACGACTACCGATTTCCCTGAAAGATAATCCACAATCTCGATAGGTCATTATCCTTCCTCTGTCGAACTCGGATACTTGATCAAAAGATGATCGCTGTTTTCGACGAGGCATAATTGATAGTTTTTTTTGGAAAAAAACCACAAGAAAAACACGATTGCCGAACTTGAAATCGACGAAATCTCCAAGCCTTAAATAGCGCTTTGAAATGGCGTCACAGGCGCGCGTGATGTGCGTCTGCGCTGAAATTCTAATCATTTGCATATCTCACCTCCACTAATGCATGTTGTAAATTTCATGTTATTTGCATGTTTCCTTCAGGGTGTTGCATTTACAGTGGCCAGCAGTGTATATGTGTTTCTTTAAACATATTCGTTTGCAGTATAATTTGGTGGCTACAGAAAATTTTCCTTACGCTTTCTCCACATTATAATCTGAATGTTGTGTATATAATTAATTAGAATGGACTACAGTATGTATTCTTGAAATATCTTGCCATTCATTTACTGTACAATAACTGATTTTATGCGATTCTTCAAATAACCCGAATTAAACATTTCTAAACAGTTATCTGAGGACATCTCATAGTCTATGAGATATACGTCAGGAATACACGGCTAAGGTCTCTTTCAGACCAACACGTTTTAAATATTGCATTACAAGATTATTAACTCATAACAAAAAATTCTAAACAAAATAAATCTACACTGCTATCATGCGATGCTCCTTAAAAACTACTAGAAGAAACAATTTTAAATTTTAAAATTTAGAAATATTAATTCAGAACTACTTAAAGAAGTTTTACCATTGTTACCTCTCACGCAATTTATATTTGAAACATTTTTAGTCTCTCTGTGCCGTAAATAAAATATGCCAAATTCATGTGGGGTGTGACTGGAGACGCAACCTGTCACATACTGATTTCACACAGCATGGTATTATAGTAATGAAAATGAATTTCACAGTCTTAAAAAAAAAGAAATTACATATACAGTAGAATCTCGATCGATCGCTTTCGGATCCAGCGTTTTTCCGTATGTGTCGTTCATTTTATCCAGTCCCAACGATCATATTGCTTTGTTATGTTTCCGCATCTTTCGTTTTCCCGTATTTATCGTTCATTTCAATCGGTCCCTTGAAAAATGATAGATCGAGATTCCACTGTATACACTTCCGTAGAAAAATGATAACATTACATATCTTTTTAAATAAAATTTTGGTTGCAGCACGATACTCATACGAGTGCGCGAAGTGGGACAATAAAAATTTCTCTGCGGTAACCTCTGAGATTAACGTAACCGTACTCGTTCGTATCATGACGTGCAGGAAGGTGTTTGTCTTAAGAACGGGATTTTTTCGTAACGGAATATCGTAAAGCGCTTCGTAATGTATGATTAATGAATTCATAACAATAGTTTTAAAGCCTTATTTGTATATTTTAAAGTTATAATCCTATTGCATTTTTTTTAGAATATGAAAAGTTCTCAAGAGGGAGTGCTGGGTGATTGCCGCTAATTAAAGTTCAATATGGTTACGGTAATTTTTATGAAAATTGGCATTTTAAGAAAACATTTGAATTAAAAAATATTGGTAGATCCCAATTTTTTCATAACATTATTTCTTGGGGGGGGGGAGGTAGTTGGTTCAGAGCGCTAAAGTTATCCTTTGCTACACGAGGGGGCATTAAAACCGGTACGTACTGCTTAGAAACGATTCGGAACGGCTACAAACATCCATGCCAAGAGTGGGACTCGAAGCCAGACTCTGGCACCGGCTACCAACACTCGAACCATTCAGGCATCGCCCGAGTAAGGAAGAATGGGAGTGGTGGGTTTAAATTTAAGTAAGCTTTTTAATGAATCCCATTTTTCTAAAGAATGCTGCGTTTGATTTTTTTTATTTCTTTGAAAATAATTTTATATATCCTGATTCCTCTCAGTAAAGACAAAAGGTGGGGGTGTCTCGAAGTAGACATATGGTAGCGCTCTAGCTTTCGGTGCTGAGTATGCTCGGATCGAATCCCGACGCGTGCCATTAAATACCTCCGAGTAAAGGTCGGATAGGAGCACGATAAATCCGTACACAGGAATGTCCCTCTATTAGGTCAGAGAGGGTGGGCGAGGGTACGATCCCCCTACAAGTCCCCCTGGGGATGCTCGGTCAAAATGTTGGTTACAACTAGCTAAGACGAACTCCGACCCTAATGGTACTATATAAACCGAAGCCGCATACTTCAGTCCCAAGCCTATATGAACCTGGTCTGCAACTTCCAGCCAGGGGGCATTAGAAACAACAACCAAGACATAAGGTGCTGAAATGAAATTCCAAAGTCAACTGGGATAAAAGAATTAACATTATTCAAAACTTAGCATAAGTTATATATAAGAAAACTAAGGCAATTAATACGCAACACTATCATCATTAAACCTTACAGATTTATACCATACTATGGATATTAAGGTTCCAAAAAATCGAAGGCTAAGATAAATAATCGACACACTACCGCTGAACAGTGTTTATATACACTGAAGCGCTAAAAAAACTGGTACACCTGCCTAATATCTTGCAGGGCCCCCAAGAGCATGCAGAATCGCCGCAACACGACGTGGCATGGACTCGACTAATGTCTGAAAGTATCCTGGAAGCAATTCACACAATGAATCCTGCAGGGCAGTCCCCAAATCCATCAGAGTGCGAGAGGGTGGAGATCTCTTCTGAACAGTACGTTGCAAGGCATCCCAGATATACCCAATAATGTTCATGCCTAGGGATTTATGTGGTCAATGGAAGTGTCTAAAGTCAGAAGAATTATCCTGGAGGCACTCGGTAGCAACTCTCGATGTGTGGGATGCCACACTGTCTTGCTTGAAGTGTCCAAGTCTGTGAGAATGCACAATGGACATGAATGGGTATAGATGATCGGACAAAATGCTTATGTACCCATCACCTATCGGAGTCACGCATCAGGGATGTAGACGCATCAGGGATCCTATACCACGCCAACTGCACACGCACTATACCATCACAGATACTCCATCAGATTCAACATTCCCTTGTTGATAATCACGGTCCATGTATTCATGAGGTTGTCTCTATACCTGTACACGTTCATCCATACGATACAATTGATAAAGAGACTCGTCAGACAAGGCATCGTGTTTCCAGTCATCAGCAGTCCTATAGAGGTGTTGAAGGACCCAGGCGAGGCGTAAAGCTTTGTGCCGTGCAGTTAACAACGGTACACGAGTGGGCCTGCGGCTCCATAAGCCCATATCAATGAAAGTCCGTTGAACAGTTCGCACGCTGAGACTTATTAATATCCCAGCACTGAAATCCGCAGCAATTTGAGGAAGTTTTGCACGCCTATCTCGTTTAAGGATTCTCGTCAGTCGTCGACGGTCTCGTTCTTTCAAGGTCTTTTTCGGGCTGCACCGCTGTGGGAGATTTCATGTTTTACCGGATACCTGATATTCCCGGTACACCTAAAAGGTCGTGCAGGAAAATCCAAATTGCATCGCTACCTTAACGATTCTATGCCCCATCTCTCGTGCTCCGACTATAACACTACGTTTAAAGTCACACTAATCGTGATAACCTGCCATTGTAGCAGCTGGAACTGATCTAACAGCTTCTCAAGACACCTGTTGTCTTATATAGGCGATACCGACCGCATCGCGCTACACTGATTGGTTGTATATCTCCATTATCTACATACGCACGCCTGTACCAGTTCTTTTGGCTCTTCAGTGCACTAACAAATCAATAGAATGTTGAGAATTTTGTAAATTTGTGTATGTCTTTAGCTTAACTTACCGTTAAAATTATTTTTTGATTGTAACATAATGCATTACTATCGTCTGTTCCGTAAAAATAGACGTATTAGCTAAATTTGTGAAGTACCATGCATTTAACATAGGGTTTCCATGGTATCTCACCAAATGGTGAGATATTGGGTATCGTGGGGATATTGTTGGCGACGTTTTGGCACCAAATTTCGCAAGATATCACAAAATTTGGTGACTTGGCGTCAAACTTCGCGACTTTTTGAAACCTGAAACTTTCTGGAAATCCCTAGACTCTTGAGAAGCTATAAATACAGCCTCGATTCAGAGTCCAAGTCTCAGTTTTAAACTGTGCTTGAAACTCGTCAAAAGCGCCGCTGTCAGCTGTGAAACTTTCATCGAAGAATTGCCGAGATTTATGCCGCGATAAGAGACACTTGATTCGGAGTCTTTTGAGTTGAGTTTTTCCGGACTTCTGTGAACTATAAGTTTTGTTAGAAGCACTGTAATCAGTTTCTGACGATCTGTAAGCTGCAGTATTTCGATTTCCTGCAAGTAAATATTTGCTTTTATTCTGTCTTATTCAAAGCCCATTCAATCGCCGAACTCGAAACAATATATATAAAATGGTTATGTGCGTCAGGTGGTGCCAGATCAGTAAATCACGTGCAGACCAGTAACAAAAGTGTTACGCTGTTGCGTCATAACGAGATGCACCCTGGATGGAGGTGACAGGCTATACCCCCTATATTGTAATCTCTCAACCCCGGAGACTCGTGAACGATGAAAACAAACCACGAAGTGCTCGAGCCGTAAATAGTCTATGGCCAATATTGCTTCTGCCATATGC
The DNA here is from genome assembly GCA_907164885.2 of Dolomedes plantarius. Classification (NCBI taxonomy): domain Eukaryota; kingdom Metazoa; phylum Arthropoda; class Arachnida; order Araneae; family Dolomedidae; genus Dolomedes; species Dolomedes plantarius. The sequence goes on along the minus strand of OU015499.1, from coordinate 130,218,651 downwards.
GCCTTTGTGTGTTTGGCGCAACTTCTTGATAATGTAGAGTAAGAATAGTAATGCACTTATTTTAAATAACAGTTTTGAGTAAGGATTCTAAGGTTCTTTCTTTAAACAGTTGCAACCGCCAAATAACTTCCAACACGTACGTTAAATCATTTGAATAGAAAGCTATGATTGTGATTGGCCTGTCTTTCCCGCAGAAAATCATATATTTTGGTGTGTTTGCTATGACGTGCTGTAATGCAACCGGCGTCTATCGGTAGCCGTCGATTACAATCGAGGCAACTGATATCAATACTGCGTTTGACCGTTTGTAAAGCAAATTTAGTAATAAAGTGGTAATTTCAATTTCGACAACATTTTTGAATGTACGTATATAAAAGTTATACATCCGTATTTCACAGTTGATGTTGGTAAAATAAACATTTGCGGCATAAAAGTTATAATTATTTAAAATGTTTACTGGTAATTTTGAATTATCATATATTTTATTTATTTAACTTTAAATGAAACTCGAAATGAAATTGTATATAATTTCTAATTATAACCATAAATCTATATATTATTTTTTATCATAATTTATCTTTTAAAATTAGTATGTTAATTTCGAATTCTATTCAAAATTTAATTATATCATTTACTACTAAAAATATTCGGTAAACACATTTTTCAATAGCAAAGACAAATTTAACCTTTCAGCGGGGGCGCCAATTTTGGAACACAGCCAGGTGCGCGTCGCACAAAGTGCAACGTCTCTTTCAACCTTGAATATTCCTTTTGTAATAAACATTTTTTTTTCAAATTGAAAATAATAATTCTGCGTTTTATGACATGCTATAAAATGTTGAGAATATTGAGATATATTTATAATTAAAGGCCAAAGAATGCAGATACTATCGCATTATTTCAAAACTGTACGGTTTATTGGACCTAAGGACAACTTGCGAATGGATTCCGATAATGTCCAAAAACCTAAAAAATAATGAGATTGTCCATCTTCGTGATATGCGGGATACCATGTAATAGCTGCACATTTAATCGAGTACAGCAACTCCTGCTTTTGTCGTATTGTAATCCAATATAATCATTGGTTTACCACGGTTAAATCACCACTACCAATGAATGGAAAGGAATACAGGGGTCAGAAAATCAGACCTGCATTAGAACAGGTGTAGCTATAAATAGAAACTGCTTAGAGCATTCAAACCTTACATGTAAAAACAAACCATTCAAAATTACGATAATGTTTCACTCTGTACAAGGGCACGCCCACTGAATGTTTAAAGTCGAGTATGTAAGCAAAAATGTTTAGGTTGTAAATCAATTTAAAAGGGGAATTTGCTAAATGGTAGTTGGTTACTTTTAATTATTTTTCAGTTTTGATCTGACGAAAGTGTTTGACACTCTGAAACTGGTCGCCGTTTATTATTACTGTATTATCTATTCAAAAGAACAGAAATTTCTTTTTCTTATTTCCCCATACAAGAAAACAATGTCACCTAAAAAGAAGTCAGGTTGAGAATATAAAGGAAAAGAAAGGTTTGTAAATACAAGAGCAACAATCTAAATTATGAGGGACATGGCTGCATAAACAGGCGTCTACATCTACTAATAAACTCACTTCCAAAAGTTAAGCACGGAGCGGTAAAATGGACAAGTACTGCTTTGATTGACATGAAATGCTGCAAGAAAGTAGCTCTATGTTTATTCATGAAACAAAACAAAGAATTACATACAGAGATAAAAAAATATTGAATTTTCATAAATTATAAGATGACGTCATATTTGCGTCATTAACAAAATGATGTTTAAATGCAAAACAAACAACCAACACCGACAGTAATAGGGTATGTGAGCACCCCTCACCTTCATACAAAGTGTACAGCGTGTGATCATGCTTGTTACGAGGTAATCAACCACCGCAGAGTCCACTAATCGCCCTTACTCCTGTAGGGCAGTCTCTAAATCTCTCAGAGTGGCTGGAGGTGGGAAACGTCTACATACAGCACGGTCGAGGAAGCTGGCCACTCCATATGCGCAATCCCCTCACTCTCAAGAAAGTCGTTAACGATGGCAGCTCTATAGGGACGGGCATTATCGTCCATTAAAACGAAAGAGGGACCAGCTGCTGCAGCGTACAGTTTCACAGTGGGGTCTAGGACTTCATTTCGATACTGTAGAGTCGTCACAGAATTTCGCCTGTAGATGTGCAGGTCGGTGCTATATCCCAATGAAATCTCTGCCCAGACCATGATGCTTCCACCGCGAAATGCGTGATGTTCTCGGGCCGATTGCGTGTGCCTTGTTCCATCCAGACCCTTACACGCTTATCATCGGGTTGTAGGACAAATCTGGACTCATCTGTGAGCATAACGTTGCCCCAATCAGACACAGTCCAATTCACATGCTGGCGGCACCACTTTAATCGTGCCCCTCTGGATTGGACGGATAAAGCAACACAAACTCGTGGTACCCGGGCGACAGACCATTCATGTGTAGCCTTCGACGAACAGTAGTGGTAGATATTGTCTTACCAATGGCCGCTGCAACTATAGATGTCACACGTGTGGAGGTCGATTCCGCTTGGCTACAACAGTAATATATCGACCTTCCGAGGGGGGGTCGTAACCCTTGGACGACCGGCTACAGGTCTTTGGACAACTGTTTGGCTGGTTTTGAATTGTTTCCATTATCGTGAAATGACGGAATGATGAATAAAACTTGTAAATATCAGGTGAAGATTTTAAAAAATAATATTGAAGTTTATTATTTAAAAAAATGTCATTCTTCTTGAAATAAAGCATGCTTACAGCCGATTTTGCAATTTGACTTGTACAATCTAACTAATGTAGCCCGATATTTAGAAAGAATACTGCTAATGGGCAACTTAACAATTAAGTTTAATTTAATAAAGTTAAAAAAATTAAGAATTTTTTTACAAAGTAAAAATAATTTTCTAAAATATTCAATTGACAAACTCAATCACTAGAAAAGGAGTAAAAGTAAATTTAAATTTACCAATCTAATTCAGTCTATTCTAATTTAATATAAATATATTATATATTAATATATTATGCTATATATATGTATAAATATGCTATCTATAAATATATTAAGCAAAAACAAATATAGAAACTAAATAAAATTAAATTAAAAAACCATGCAAATTACTCACGTGCAACAAATTTGTGCAATCTATTTCAATTTAATGTAAATATATTATATATTAACATAGTAAGCTTTTATATATGCATAAATATGCTATGTATAAATATATTTATATCAAATAAAATATAAAAACTATAAAAATGAGATGAGAAAATCGTTTAGTTACGAATCACGTGTTAGATAAAGGTAATCCAATTGCAGTCAAGCAGCAAATACAGTAGAAAAAAAATTTCTGCACTGAATTTTGACCTTCTATACCGGCTAGCTTACTATTGTAGCAACCCTTGTCACATAGCTCATCGAAACAGATTTTCCGAGTTGAGAGAACGAGCCGCACCACAATGATTGGCACAAAATCATCTTGGCAAGCATCCGTGTCAATAAGGAATCTTAGTCCACAGAACTTTGAATAGAGGAAGTTCAAAAGTTTAGTGAATTGTGGGATATTCAATGTGAAAAGTACCACGACAAAAATCTTAAACGGTGTGTGTGAATAAGAATTTGCATCAGTTTGTACCCAGATTTTGAAGAAAAAACACAAAAAGAAAAAGAAGAAATTGATAAGTACAGTTATAAAATTATTGTTTTCAATTTAAAAAATAATAAAACTATCAATTTCAATCAAAATATATTTCAGATAAATTTATATTAGTCATATTTCAGTGTCATATTGATTTTTGATGTTTTCTCAAATGTAATTAGATAAAAATAGCAGAGCATAGCAGTAAACAGCTTAATTAAAAAGTAAACACAAATCTAAACAATATGCTAGAAAGCAAAAATTAAACAATTTTCTCTTTAATTTTTGCTTATTAAACTTTTATTAATTTTTTAAATTTAATAATGAACTTCCCATTTCAATTTTTGAAATAATAAAACAATATCAATTTTAATCAAAATATATTTCATATAAATTTACATTAGTCATATTCTGGTGTTAATTATTTTTTTAATCTGTTTTTTCTAAAATCACTTAAGATTAAAATAATAGAGCATAGAAGTAAATTACATAATTAAAAATTAAACATAACAGCAAACAATTAAAATTTGATTAAGTAGAAAGCAAAGATTAAGCATATTATTCCATTTATTTAATTTTTAAATATACTTATTGTTATTTTTTAAATATAACAACAATCTTCCCAATTGACACTTTTTCCATTTGTATTTATTGTTAAAAGCAGTCATTTTGCCATGGCAGTATTTCAATATTGCTAATGAGGTAGTCATCCTATGTAATTCTTATCTGATTTAATTTGATCCCTCCTCTATTTTGCCTACTGTTGGCTCATTCGGGAGGAATTAAAAAACTTTGATTCATCATTACACAAGTCATCATACAACAAAGAAAATGTCCCTTTTAATTATCTTGAACTTACCAGTGGGTGGACCCAATAACTTCTTTTCCTATATTTTAGATACTTATACCAAGTAAGAAAATGCAACTTTCAAAACTTGTCGGCAATTATAGAGACACCAGAGGCGAACGTTGAAAGCCGTGTGCTTAGGATCGTTATCTTGATAAAAAAACAAAGTTGTTTCCAATACACAAATTTTGGGCTGATAATTTTAAATTGTCTCTTAAAATATTTATATGAACAGCATGATTCATTAAGCCATCAAAAAATACCAAATTACTTAGTCCTGATACTGACATGCACACCCACACAAGGACACCTCTACCGCCATGCTTAACTGTTCCTACTAAGTTCTTGGGATTAAGTTCCTCATTTTTTCTTCTCCATACAATTATACGCCCATCGGAACCAGAAATGTTAAACTTGCTTTCATCAGCAAATAAGACATTATTCCAATACGTTTCGGGCTTATTTATCATTGATAGTGCGAAGGAAAGCTTAAACTTTCTGTTTTTCTCACTCACAAAAAATGTTCTACAGGCAGAACACCCATGTAATCCAGCTGCTCTTAGAACTTGTCGAACAGGTTAAATTGAAGTAGAAAATGTTTCATTTAATTGTGTAGAAACTTTTACAGTACTCAAACGTGGAATATTCATAAATTTTCTAATTATAAATCTCTGATCACATTTTGTTAACTTCGGAGGACGACCTTTTCTTACCTTGTTTTTGATCGAATTACCTTCTTTAAAGCATTTTATCACATACTGCACAGTAGAATGGGATAAATTACGTAATTTAGCATTAATCCGAACTGATTTACCACTACTATGATGAAAAATAATCAATTTTCAAATGCTGTTTGTTGTTTCTTTACGAATAATAGCCATTTTTAAATAATAGAATATTACGGAGTTGGCAAGCAAAAATTAACGCCAAACAATATTTTAAATGCCACCACAATTCAAAAATAAAAATAAAGCGCCACAATAATTTTAATTATGAATTTATCCGAAAATATTTCAGTGTACGATGACTTTTGTGAGATAAAGTTTTTGTTACTTTTTGATTACTAGTTTCTTAAAAATGAAGTTTTACTACGTTTTCAAAATATTTCATGTAGTTTTGTTAAGAATAGATTTCAGATCTTATTATTAAATACCCATTCTGAAATAATCATTTTAATTAATGGATAGACCCCTATTTCATTGAAAATCATAAGTGTACGAACACTTTTGGGAGCCACTGTATGTATTGTATTAACATTTAGTTTCACTCACAATAAAATAGCGTAAAATATAGATATCATACATATCACTTTCAGCATCTAAAGAAATAGTTCTGACATACAATACAGAAAACCATAGCTGTCAATTAAACTTACTTGAATAGCTATTTATTTTTCGAACATCATTTGTATTTTCTACAGGGTGGAACGCTTTGAGAATGAAACCAGTTATAAACTTCAAGCTTATGCGATATCGTTGCCACAAATCCAACAAATAATGGATTTCAATACCTGTGATTAATAACTGTTATCTGCTACCCTAAGTCATAACATTGACATTGGCAAAAAAAGCTATGAAGGTTCGGTATCCATAGTGAAATGTTTCATGATTATCGTTCTCGATAATGATTACAATAGTATTGAAATAGCCGAATTCAATGTAATGTTTTAGTTCCTTAGGATGTTAGCTGTTTAGCTAATCCGTATTCAAATGGCCAAAAAGAGCGAAATATAAGTTCGCCGGTTAGCTAACGCTTGCTAAAGTGGTTTGTCTGGTGGTGTTTCTGTTTTGATTAAAGTTTCGACTAGTTTCTATTGTTTTGAAGTTAGTACTGGCCCTGATTTCTCATTAGGCCCGGTAAGCCCAATCATAGGGGCCCCCGAATTTTGGGGGACCAAAAATATTTAATTTTAAAAGAAAAAATAAGAAACAATTTCCAATTCAAATTTTTTTTTAAATTTTATCTTTTTCAATAGCAATTTATTATATATATCCCTTCAAATTTAATTTATTGGTTCACCATATATATAGTTATATGTATAGTTCATCATATGTATGTTATAGCATATATAAGGGATTAATAAGTTTTTCTAATTGCATTGTATTGGTGTTTTAATGATGAAGTTAATATGATTATTGCTTTTTGTTATTTGATAATGCTGTAGGTTTCTACGCTTCAAATAGCCTATTCTTGGTAAAATGGTTCTTTCACAATGATTCATGATTATGTTTTTGGGTGTCAATTTTGGAAATTTTATGCCCACATTGGAGTTAGAGGGCCGCCATCCGAAGTTGTGCCTATAGTGAAGAATTTCTAAATCGGGCCCTGAGTTAGTATTTAACTCTTTCTTGTATTTTTGAATATTCTAAATACTATTTATTTAGCTGTTACGTAAAACACGTTATAAATAAGCAAATTATCTTTTGTAATTAGTTGTTACGTACACTTTAAAAAATGTTCATGTTTACCTTTATGTTTAATGATTAGGAAATTTACAGTAGATATATCATGGTATTAGTGATTAATATATGATTTGAGAATTTCTGTAGCTTTAACCGCTTTCGCTCGTGTTGTAAAATACAGAGTTATATACAGTTCGCACACACAAATGAAATATAGATTTTAACTTTCAAACATTTGATGTCTTCTTAGTTTAGATATTCATAGGGGAAGAATACAGAATTTCAGAAAATGCGTTAATTAATCATTCTTCGTGCTAGACAATAAGAACTGTATCGATCAACAGAAACCTAGTAAGAACACTACAAAACATTTGGATCTAAACTGGTAAGCATTTTTAAAATTTATATTCCTCTTCCCAGACAAATTACAAGCTTCAAGCCCTATATATGTTCCAGGAAATTAAATTTTGATGTATTTAAAATGGGTTGTTGTTCCTGGCTTTTGCTGTTTTTTAATAAAGTCTTTAGTCGATATTGATTTTTTCCCCATTTATTACGCTTTTGCATAAAAGGAGCAATTTTATCTAGTATGTCTGTGAGGACACTGCTCTCCCATGTGTGCAGTAATTGTTTCGATGGGTTAAATTTAGTCAGTGTGTAATTGAATGCTTACCTAGAAGAAACTTTTTTTTTTCAATCTAAAAAAAGTACAGCCATAATATGTCCTTAATATGAATTTCATAAGCAAAACATTGATTTCTGTTCAGTGGCGCACCCAGGATTTTTTCTTGGGGGGGGGGGGGCGAGGTGAACGCAGAAAAGCTTTATAATGCAATATCATAATTCATAATGCAATTTCTATTTCTTTGGGGGGATGAGCCAGGGCCCCTTGGCCCACCCCCTGGGTGCGCCACTGTTTCTGTTTGTTTTATATTTATAAAACGTGGTTAATCCAAGTTTCCAGAATTTCACATAAAAAAAATATGTAAACAAAACTTTCCTCCCTAATGTGGATAATTGGTTTGTAGGTGAATATTACGCTTGCTTGTAGGAAATTGTATCAGATTAAACAATTAAACAAAGTGCCAATAACCATGACAATTTAAGTGTACTTCATTTTTCCTATCTACTGCGAATTCTACAAGTTGTATTTATAATATATTTCTCATTTTATACGTATTTAATTCTTCAGATGGCTCATATAATAAATGTGATGAATGAAAGAAGGCACCAACATGAGGCTGCATACAGATTACAGAGTTATCGCACGTGAGACATACTAAACCGAATTGAGCTCTCAGAAGCATCATTTATCAAAAAATTCAGGCTGTAAAAGAATCCAGCTGTGAAAGATTGATGACTTAAGGCCCCATTTAATAACTGGGGAAAATGACTATTCTGTAGAGTTACAGGTGAAATTTTATACATTTTCCCATTCTTTAACATCAATTTTTGTAATGAAAGCTAAAAAGCTTATTTCTCACAAAAAGAGTATCAAACTAAAGAATCTCACTAAAATATGACATTTTAGAGTCATTTACATTCAAAATACATTTAATGATCACGTAGTGAAGCTTATTTGAAATATACTGGAGAATAAAGCTTTTAAATCTAGTGTATGACTTCAATACGTTTTGTACCCCAGTAAATCCTTTAAGACAATCAATTTTTGTTATAATGGGCATCTTAGCATTTGAAATTGTACTAAATATTCTCCTTCATTTGATTTTTTAGGTCTTTAAATCGCTAAGATTAATGGGGAGCAAGGCTTCCAAAATGTAGTTTCTCAAGGAGTGTTAGCACAGATTTCCCAGCCATCTGCGAGTAGATTTCTTGCTAGATTCGTACATGCTCTTATGAAAATCGAAAAATAGTATGTTTCATTTCTTACATCCTCTCAGGAACTACAGCAGTGCCGCTTGGATTTCTATAGAAAATTCTCCTTTCCAAATGTCATCGGGGCAATAGTATGCACTCACATTTATATTGCGAAACCTAAAACTGATTCCCACGCATATATGGATAGAAAGTTTAGATTTTCCATAAATGTGCAAATGGTAAATATATTTAATAAATTTAGGTAATATAATAACTAAAATTTTTACGTATTATATGGGGTAAATATATGAGTAAAAAGCAATACCGTACTTTTTATTTTCTATGTAATAGCATTATTTAATACTATTTTATTTGTAATAAACAAATAGATTTAACTCTCATCGCCGTTATCATTTTAAAAAAGTAACAATTTTTATTCCAACTTTAAAAAAAATTGTTTCGCCTAGCTTTGTGGAGAATGGAAATGGATGGACCACCTAGGGGTGTAACAATATGCTGATGTCACAAATAGAGATTCAAATGATTATAGATGCTTTCATTATATAAGTTCATAATATACCCTAAAACTTTACGTACTAAGAACTTTTTTAGACGCAGTTATAATTATGCTCGGTATTTTTTATAGTAATCTTGTATGAAAGATATCATGGCTATGTGTATTGTTGAAATTATTCAATGTTACTCACTTAATACTACGTGCTTTTTTCTCTAGGTGTGTGTGATTCTAACTTGAGAATTACAGATGTTGTTACTCGATGGCTGGGAAGCAAACAAAACTGTTTCATTTGGCAGAACAGCGGTACGCGGTTTATGTTTAGTGCTGGCCATGTACCACAGCCTACCTTTCTGCTTGGGGACAGTGGGCACCCCTTCGAACAATGGTTACTCATTCCTTATCGGAACCCTATAAATCCCAGTGACGTGATTTTTAACCAAAACCATTGTTGAGCACACATTTCTATAGAACGGTGGTTTGGTCTGCTGAAACAAAGATTCCGGATTTTATCTGACAGCAATGGAGTGATGTTAAATTCCCCAGAAAAATACTGTCAGATAATCAAAGTTGAAGCAGTTCTGAATAATTTAAGTCTGTTAAATAATGTTGATATGCCAGAGGTAAATGTAAAGGAGGAATAATCGGATGATTACTCTTCTGTGTGGCATATTAGAAACAGCTACAATTCTGCTGAAATTATAAGAAATCAAATTGCTGCAGGATTTCAATCAAGCAGATAAAAAAATTCTGTATAATAATCATATTAGTAAGGTATTAAAAACATAAAATAAATATTGACAATTTTATGATGCAATTGCTTTATTCTTTTTGAACAAATTGAATATTTTTTTTTTATGCTGTATGCATTTAACAGTAAAGTGAAATTTTCATTCAGATTTTTTAATTGTTCGTTAATATTTTGTAGATGATGTTCGGTATTCCTCATTGATTCTAGTATAGAATCAAGTTTGTTGGAATTTGATTTTGTGTTCTCTGCTATCAATTTTATACACTCGTATGTATTTTTTTGTATTTCTATAACTTCATCCAGAACCACATGACTATTCTTTCTTTTCTTTTTCTTCACCTTTCTACTCGTTTTTTCGAAGTAGAAGCTGAAAATATGGAAAAAAAGAGTTAATTTCCTAACTTAAAATAATATATGGCATTACTGAAGATTAGTAACATTACATATTTCGGATAATTTGAACAAATTTTTCAAACTGATAAAGTAGCTTGTGAGATACTTTTTCAGTTACTTTGTGACAAGTAATTATTTATTTAGAAAATTTTACTAACTTTAAAAGTAGATGAATAAATTTTAAAATGCTTCTCCAAAATTGCTTTGTAGAAGTTACCAGCTATTTTTTTTTTGAAAAAGAGAAGTTAAAAGACCTTGTATTTGAAAACTTACTTCCATTTCTTTCCAAAAACCATTTATCTGACTTTTATTAATGTGGAAATACTTGTCAGGAGCCAGGAATCACGTATGTAAAAGTAGAAAACATGAAGAGTATATGTATAAAGTAAAATTTGTGATTTTGAAATTTAATTTAAACATTCAAAACAAACAAGAATTATTTTAAGTGATACTAAACAACTTTGTTATTTTATAGGTTATTCTATTATGGCGGAATAAAAAAAAATTTAACATTTATTTATTCTTGTATGCATGGCGAAAATACTGAGATTATATCTTAAATGCTGTGCTACTTTCTGAATTATCACGGGAAATTTTCTTCTTTCTTTCTTCAAAAGTTTTCTATTATAATGTGGGATTTCAATTTAAGTTGAAAATAACTTTGTATTATTTTTATAAGCAAAACTATCAGTCACAATAACTTAAAAAGAAGAATTTTGTGGCTAACAAATTATCGCATAAAAAATCAGCATTTGATTTTTAAAAAAAATTTTAATTGGGAAGACACAACAAATGATGCATTCATGGGAATAATTCACATAAATTTTTCTTTCATGAGAATGTTAATGAATGCGAAAAAATACAAATTTTAAAGCTTGTTAAGTGTTTGCAGTTAAATGCAAATACGTTTATAAGAGTGCATCATAAAATACTCATACTAGCGAAAGAACCCTGATGAGTTCAAGAGGTAGTCGTAATTATTTTAATTTTTCAGGTTTGGTTTGATTTGATTTGGTTTGGTTTGGTTTGGAGAGCTACGGTCAACTTTTTGCCACACAAGTGCTAATCAGACCGGGACCTACAGTTTAAAGCCGATTCCGAAAGGCTATAAACATCCATGCCAACATTGGGACTCGAACCAAATGCCATGGCTTATCTGTAGAAATATGTGAGGGGCAGTGGGCAAATTGCAAACGCAGTAGGTTAATTTTCTCTTAAGTTGCGAATGTTTTCTACAGTGATATTTTATGGCCGTCTCTGAGGACAGGAGAACGAAATCTGAGATGAAGGAATTCTGAATCCAACCCTTCACATCCCTCCCCACCCCAACCTACATTTGCAGCCTGCAAAAATTAAAAAAAGGATGTTTTTTATTCAATTGCGTCACTATTTGCCGAAATAGTGACGAATGAATAAATTTACAAACATGAATAAATTTTCAAAAAAAATTTGCGTCCAAAAATTTTTTTTTTTCAAGTCCTCTCAAATTACGAGATGAAAAATGTATTAAACAATCCTCTTCTACTTCACCTAAACGTATCACTTCGCGAGTTCCTTTTTATACAACAAACATCGACCTCTCATACACATTTTGTTGGCATGAGTTGTTTCAAAAACATTTATACAAATCTTTTATAGAATGCATTATGCATCAAATATCACTTCACAAGAAACCTTTTTAATGAAAAATTAAAGCTAAATTAACTTAAAATAATAAAATTTAAACGCTATAGCGAAAACATATTTATTTAAATTTCCGTATTTCCTGATCACAGCATAGCAGATGTACAAAAAAGCAGTTAAATCTTAAAATTCACAATTTCACATAAGGGAAAAACAAGATTCAGAATTATTGCATAAGTTACAGTTGTTTTACCATGACACTTTTCAAGGCCGTTTTCCCCAGCGAGTGACAAAATATTTCTTTGCGCCAGAAAATTCAGTTTGATACGGAAGTAGACAGTTTGTTACATCCCTGACAATGTAAGGATTGTTCTTTTTCAAATTACCATCTCCGGAAAATCTTTTCTGGCATATCATGGAAGCGAAAATTTTCTCTTCCTTATGGATACGGAGATGCGGTTTTAGAGCACACTGGAAAGAAAATCTGTTGCCACACACAGGGAGGACGAAAGATTTCTCTCCTGTGTTAGGACGTACATGTTTAGGAACAACCGAGTTCAGAAAACATTTTCTGACATATACTGCAAGCCAAAACTCTAACCTCCATGGATACGGACATGCGTTTTCAAATTACTCAGCTGAGAAAATCTTTTCTCACATTGAGTGAAGGCGAAATGTTTCTCTCCTGTATGGGTACGAAGGTGTCGCGATAAGTCAGTCCGTGCAAACCTCGTAGGGGTATTCTTTTTCAATGAAAAGGTTATCTTTTTAAATTACCCTCCCCGGAAAACCTTTTCTCTCATACAGTGGAAGGAAAAGGTATCTCTCCTTTATGGACACTGAGATGCGTTTTTAAAGAAGACTGGAAAGAAAACCTTTTCTCGCATACAGTGCAAGAGTACCTTTTCTCTCCTGTATGAGTTCGGAGATGTCTTTTTAAACTATGTGGTACAGAAAATCTTTTCTCACATACAGAGCAGGCAAAAGGTTTCTCTCCTGTGTGGATGCGGAGATGATTTTTTAAATGAATCAGTCGAGAAAACATTTTCTCGCATACAGTGCAAGAGTACGGTTTCTCTCCTGTGTGGATGCGGAGATGATTATTTAAATGACTCAGTCGAGAAAACCTTTTCTCGCATACAGTGCAAGAGTACGGTTTCTTTCTTGCATGAGTTCGGAGATGTGTTTTTAAACCATCTGGTACAGAAAATCTTTTCTCACATACAGAGCAGGCGAAAGGTTTCTCTCCTGTGTGGATGCGGAGATGATTTTTTAAAAGACTCAGTCGAGAAAACCTTTTGTGACATACAGTGCAAGCGTAAGGTTTCTCTCCTGTATGAGTACGGAGATGTGATTTTAAATGATCTGGTTTAGAAAATCTTTTCTCGCATACAGAACAGGCGAAAGGTTTCTCTCCTGTATGAGAAAGAATATGATATTTTAAACTCTGTGGTAAGGAAAATCTTTTCTCACACATAGAGCAGGCAAAAGGCTTCTCTCCTGTATGGATGCGGAGATGTGTTTTTAAATGACTATGTTGAGCAAACTTTATTTGACATATACTGCAAGCATAAGGTTTCTCTCCAGTATGAGTACGGATATGTGATGTTAATACACTCTGGTGGCAAAATCTTTTGTTGCATAAAGTGCAGACGAAAGGTTTATCTCCTGTATGTGTACGAAAATGTGAATTTAAATGTGTGTTTAGAGAAAATGTTTTCCCACATACAGTGCAGGCAAAAGGCTTTTCTCCTGTATGAAGGCGGAGATGTATTTTTAAATAATTTTGTGTTGAAAATCTTCTCTCACATACAGTGCAGGCAAAAGGCTTTTCTCCTGTATGGATGCGGAGATGTCTTTTTAAACTATACTTATCAGAAAACGTTTTCTTGCATACATCACAAGCATTGGGATCGTCATAGAGGTGATTATCAATAATGTGGGACGTATGATGTGTATTTAAGGCGGCCAACTGCGAAAATGTTCCTTCACATAAATTACATTTTAAAATTTCTTCTTCGCTGCGAGGGAGACTTTGTGAATTAGAACTTTTTAGATTAATTCTGCATGTGTCATATGGGGTGCATTCATTTTCAGCTTCAATAGGGTTTTTCTCAAAGGAAGAGATTTCGTTGGAAGATCCATTTTCACAGTAAATACACGACATATGCTCTTGTGACTACCCGACGTTTCAGACCACAATGATCACAAAACTGTAACTGCCAGCAACATGGTGAACTTCAATTTTGTGGGATATAACAAACACATCCAACAATCTGTACCGAGAACCTGCAAAGAGAGGAGAAAATGAGTAAGGAATATTAAGACATTAATTAATAAATAATTATAATAGCATTAATATAGCACATTAATTATTAAATTTAATGCTCCGAGATTAACCTCTGATTAAAAAACTTATACCATCAAATTTAAAGTTCAGAAATGTAACAAAATATAAAAAATTATTACAAGAAATAACAAATACACTGCTGGCCACCCAAATTGCAACACCAAGAAAGACAAGAGATATCACACCAAAATTTATTTTGTAGATAACATGTTGACCAAGTATCAAATGATTAAATTTATAGACTTCTGTGAAGTGTGGTTCCTGCCAAAATCAGTAACCAGAGTAGCCGCCATTGTTGGAGATCACCGCTGCCACACGCCTCGGCATTGATTCAAAGAGACTTTGGATGAGTTCTTGGGGTGCAGCAGACCAAGCAGCTTTCACACGTTGCCAAACTTGATCTGCTGTGGCAGCTGGGGATGGAATCTGGGTCAATCGTAGAGCAACCATGGACCACATGTTTTCTATCGGCGAAAGATCCGGAGAGCGAGGCGGCCGGGGAAGCAATTCAATCTGGTGATTGACGAAGAACCGTTGGACAATGCGTGCCACGTGTGGTCGCGCATTATCCTGTTGAAATATGGCTGTGGGCAAGCCCTGAAGGTAAGGAAGGACAACTGGCTCCAACACCTCGGAGATGTAGCGCTGGCTGTTTAAAGTAACGGCAATGCGTACTAGAGGTGTGCGAGAGTGATATCAAATACCGCCCAATACCATAATACCCGGTGCAGGACCAGTGTGGCGGTGCATAACGCAGCTGTTCAGCATCCTCTCTTCACGGTGTCTCCAGAATCGAATGCGACCATCCTGGTGTTGCAGACAGAAGCGTGACTCGTCAGTAAAGACAATTTCATTCCATTCTGCCGTCCACATCTTTCTGTCATCGCACCATTGGCGGCGGAGACGTCTGTGGTTCTGCGTCAAGGGTAGACAAAGCAATGGACGTCTTGCGGACAGACCACTCTGCTGTAAATGGCGTCGAATGGTACGCGCAGACACTGGATGATGCGTTACAGACTGCATGTGCTGTGCTATGGTTCGTGATGTGACTGAGCGATCCGTCACTGCCATGCGCACAATTTGCCTGTCATCACGTGAAGTGGTGCGCTGAGGTGGATGCGATCGAACACGCCGGTAAGTCGTACCCTCCTGCATCCAACGATCACATATCTGCATTACAGTTGTTTGGTTTCATCCAACACGACTACCGATTTCCCTGAAAGATAATCCACAATCTCGATAGGCCATTATCCTTCCTCTGTCGAACTCGGATACTTGATCAAAAGATGATCGCTGTTTTCGACGAGGCATAATTGATAGTTTTTTTTTGAAAAAAACCACAGGAAAAACACGATTGCCGAACTTGAAATCGACGAAATCTCCAAGCCTTAAATAGCGCTTTGAAATGGCGTCACAGGCGCGCGTGATGTGCGTCTGCGCTGAAATTCTAATCATTTGCATATCTCACCTCCGCTAATGCATGTTGTAAATTTCATGTTATTTGCATGTTTCCTTCAGGGTGTTGCATTTACAGTGGCCAGCAGTGTATATGTGTTTCTTTAAACATATTCGTTTGCAGTATAATTTGGTGGCTACAGAAAATTTTCCTTACACTTTCTCCACATTATAATCTGAATGTTGTGTATATAATTTATTAGAATGGACTACAGTATGTATTCTTGAAATATCTTGCCATTCATCTACTGTACAATAACTGATTTTATGCGATTCTTCAAATAACCCGAATTAAACATTTCTAAACAGTTATCTGAGGACATCTCATAGTCTATGAGATATACGTCAGGAATACACGGCTAAGGTCTCTTTCAGACCAACACGTTTTAAATATTGCATTACAAGATTATTAACTCATAACAAAAAATTCTAAACAAAATAAATCTACACTGCTATCATGCGATGCTCCTTAAAAACTACTAGAAGAAACAATTTAAAATTTTAAAATTTAGAAATATTAATTCAGAACTACTTAAAGAAGTTTTACCATTGTTACCTCTCACGCAATTTATATTTGAAACATTTTTAGTCTCTCTGTGCCGTAAATAAAATATGCCAAATTCATGTGGGGTGTGACTGGAGACGCAACCTGTCACATACTGATTTCACACAGCATGGTATTATAGTAATGAAAATGAATTTCACAGTCTTAAAAAAACAGAAATTACATAT
Source organism: Dolomedes plantarius (assembly GCA_907164885.2). Classification (NCBI taxonomy): domain Eukaryota; kingdom Metazoa; phylum Arthropoda; class Arachnida; order Araneae; family Dolomedidae; genus Dolomedes; species Dolomedes plantarius. Next base: position 130,202,084 of record OU015499.1, on the reverse strand, counting down.
ACAGTAGAATCTCGATCGATCGCTTTCGGATCCAGCGTTTTTCCGTATGTGTCGTTCATTTTATCCAGTCCCAACGATCATATTGCTTTGTTATGTTTCCGCATCTTTCGTTTTCCCGTATTTATCGTTCATTTCAATCGGTCCCTTGAAAAATGATAGATCGAGATTCCACTGTATACACTTCCGTAGAAAAATGATAACATTACATATCTTTTTAAATAAAATTTTGGTTGCAGCACGATACTCATACGAGTGCGCGAAGTGGGACAATAAAAATTTCTCTGCGGTAACCTCTGAGATTAACGTAACCGTACTCGTTCGTATCATGACGTGCAGGAAGGTGTTTGTCTTAAGAACGGGATTTTTTCGTAACGGAATATCGTAAAGCGCTTCGTAATGTATGATTAATGAATTCATAACAATAGTTTTAAAGCCTTATTTGTATATTTTAAAGTTATAATCCTATTGCATTTTTTTAGAATATGAAAAGTTCTCAAGAGGGAGTGCTGGGTGATTGCCGCTAATTAAAGTTCAATATGGTTACGGTAATTTTTATGAAAATTGGCATTTAAGAAAACATTTGAATTAAAAAATATTGGTAGATCCCAATTTTTTCATAACATTATTTCTTGGGGGGGGGGGGGTAGTTGGTTCAGAGCGCTAAAGTTATCCTTTGCTACACGAGGGGGCATTAAAACCGGTACGTACTGCTTAGAAACGATTCGGAACGGCTACAAACATCCATGCCAAGAGTGGGACTCGAAGCCAAACTCTGGCACCGGCTACCAACACTCGAACCATTCAGGCATCGCCCGAGTAAGGAAGAATGGGAGTGGTGGGTTTAAATTTAAGTAAGCTTTTTAATGAATCCCATTTTTCTAAAGAATGCTGCGTTTGATTTTTTTTATTTCTTTGAAAATAATTTTATATATCCTGATTCCTCTCAGTAAAGACAAAAGGTGGGGGTGTCTCGAAGTAGACATATGGTAGCGCTCTAGCTTTCGGTGCTGAGTATGCTCGGATCGAATCCCGACGCGTGCCATTAAATACCTCCGAGTAAAGGTCGGATAGGAGCACGATAAATCCGTACACAGGAATGTCCCTCTATTAGGTCAGAGAGGGTGGGCGAGGGTACGATCCCCCTACAAGTCCCCCTGGGAATGCTCGGTCAAAATGTTGGTTACAACTAGCTAAGACGAACTCCGACCCTAATGGTACTATATAAACCGAAGCCGCATACTTCAGTCCCAAGCCTATATGAACCTGGTCTGCAACTTCCAGCCAGGGGGCATTAGAAACAACAACCAAGACATAAGGTGCTGAAATGAAATTCCAAAGTCAACTGGGATAAAAGAATTAACATTATTCAAAACTTAGCATAAGTTATATATAAGAAAACTAAGGCAATTAATAGACAACACTATCATCATTAAACCTTACAGAGTTATACCATACTATGGATATTAAGGTTCCAAAAAATCCAAGGCTAAGATAAATAATCGACACACTACCGCTGAACAGTGTTTATATACACTGAAGCGCTAAAAAAACTGGTACACCTGCCTAATATCTTGCAGGGCCCCCAAGAGCATGCAGAATCGCCGCAACACGACGTGGCATGGACTCGACTAATGCCTGAAAGTATCCTGGAAGCAATTCACACAATGAATCCTGCAGGGCAGTCCCCAAATCCATCAGAGTGCGAGAGGGTGGAGATCTCTTCTGAACAGCACGTTGCAAGGCATCCCAGATATACCCAATAATGTTCATGCCTAGGGATTTATGTGGTCAATGGAAGTGTCTAAAGTCAGAAGAATTATCCTGGAGGCACTCGGTAGCAACTCTCGATGTGTGGGATGCCACACTGTCTTGCTTGAAGTGTCCAAGTCTGTGAGAATGCACAATGGACATGAATGGGTATAGATGATCGGACAAAATGCTTATGTACCCATCACCTATCGGAGTCACGCACCAGGGATGTAGACGCATCAGGGATCCTATACCACGCCAACTGCACACGCACTATACCATCACAGATACTCCATCAGATTCAACAGTCCCTTGTTGATAAGCACGGTCCATGTGTTCATGAGGTTGTCTCTATACCTGTACACGTTCATCCATACGATACAATTGATAAAGAGACTCGTCAGACAAGGCATCGTGTTTCCAGTCATCAGCAGTCCTATAGAGGTGTTGAAGGACCCAGGCGAGGCGTAAAGCTTTGTGCCGTGCAGTTAACAACGGTACACGAGTGGGCCTGCGGCTCCATAAGCCCATATCAATGAAAGTCCGTTGAACAGTTCGCACGCTGAGACTTATTAATATCCCAGCACTGAAATCCGCAGCAATTTGAGGAAGTTTTGCTTGCCTATCTCGTTTAAGGATTCTCGTCAGTCGTCGACGGTCTCGTTCTTTCAAGGTCTTTTTCGGGCTGCACCGCTGTGGGAGATTTCATGTTTTACCGCATACCTGATATTCCCGGTACACCTAAAAGGTCGTGCAGGAAAATCCAAATTGCATCGCTACCTTGACGATTCTATGCCCCATCTCTCGTGCTCCGACTATAACACTACGTTTAAAGTCACACTAATCGTGATAACCTGCCATTGTAGCAGCTGGAACTGATCTAACAGCTTCTCAAGACACCTGTTGTCTTATATAGGCGCTACCGACCGCATCGCGCTACACTGATTGGTTGTATATCTCCATTATCTACATACGCACGCCTGTACCAGTTCTTTTGGCTCTTCAGTGCACTAACAAATCAATAGAATGTTGCGAATTTTGTAAATTTGTGTATGTCTTTAGCTTAACTTACCGTTAAAATTATTTTTTGCTTGTAACATAATGCATTACTATCGTCTGTTCCGTAAAAATAGACGTATTAGCTAAATTTGTGAAGTACCATGCATTTAACATAGGGTTTCCATGGTATCTCACCATTTGGTGAGATATTGGTTTTGTTGGCGACGTTTTGGCACCAAATTTCCCAAAATATCACAAAATTTGGTGATTTGGCGTCAAACTTCGCGACTTTTTGAAACCTGAAACTTTCTGGAAATCCCTAGACTGGTGAGAAGCTATAAATACAGCCTCGATTCAGAGTCCAAGTCTCAGTTTTAAACTGTGCTTGAAACTCATCAAAAGCGCCGCTGTCAGCTGTGAAACTTTCATAGAAGAATTGCCGAGATTTATGCCGCGATAAGAGACACTTGATTCGGAGTCCTTTGAGTTGAGTTTTTCCGGACTTCTGTGAACTATAAGTTTTGTTAGAAGCACTGTAATCAGTTTCTGACGATCTGTAAGCTGCAGTATTTCGATTTCCTGCAAGTAAATATTTGCTTTTATTCTGTCTTATTCAAAGCCCATTCAATCGCCGAACTCGAAACAATATATATAAAATGGTTATGTGCAACAGGTGGTGCCAGATCAGTAAATCACGTGCAGACCAGTAACAAAAGTGTTACGCTGTTGCGTCATAACGAGATGCACCCTGGATGGAGGTGACAGGCTATACCCCCTATATTGTAATCTCTCAACCCCGGAGACTCGTGAACGATGAAAACAAACCACGAAGTGCTCGAGCCGTAAATAGTCTATGGCCAATATTGCTTCTGCCATATGCGCCTTTGTGTGTTTGGCGCAACTTCTGCTTGATAATGTAGAGTAAGAATAGTAATGCACTTATTTTAAATAACAGTTTTGAGTAAGGATTCTAAGGTTCTTTCTTTAAACAGTTGCAACCGCCAAATAACTTCCAACACGTACGTTAAATCATTTGAATAGAAAGCTATGATTGTGATTGGCCTGTCTTTCCCGCAGAAAATCATATATTTTGGTGTGTTTGCTATGACGTGCTGTAATGCAACCGGCGTCTATCGGTAGCCGTCGATTACAATCGAGGCAACTGATATCAATACTGCGTTTGACCGTTTGTAAAGCAAATTTAGTAATAAAGTGGTAATTTCAATTTCGACAACATTTTTGAATGTACGTATATAAAAGTTATACATCCGTATTTCACAGTTGATGTTGGTAAAATAAACATTTGCGGCATAAAAGTTATAATTATTTAAAATGTTTACTGGTAATTTTGAATTATCATATATTTTATTTATTTAACTTTAAATGAAACTCGAAATGAAATTGTATATAATTTCTAATTATAACCATAAATCTATATATTATTTTTTATCATAATTTATCTTTTAAAATTAGTATGTTAATTTCGAATTCTATTCAAAATTTAATTATATCATTTACTACTAAAAATATTCGGTAAACACATTTTTCAATAGCAAAGACAAATTTAACCTTTCAGCGGGGGCGCCAATTTTTGGAACACAGCCAGGTGCGCGTCGCACAAAGTGCAACGTCTCTTTCAACCTTGAATATTCCTTTTGTAATAAACATTTTTTTTCAAATTGAAAATAATAATTCTGCGTTTTATGACATGCTATAAAATGTTGAGAATATTGAGATATATTTATAATTAAAGGCCAAAGAATGCAGATACTATCGCATTATTTCAAAACTGTACGGTTTATTGGACCTAAGGACAACTTGCGAATGGATTCCGATAATGTCCAAAAACCTAAAAAATAATGAGATTGTCCATCTTCGTGATATGCGGGATACCGTGTAATAGCTGCACATTTAATCGAGTACAGCAACTCCTGCTTTTGTCGTATTGTAATCCAATATAATCATTGGTTTACCACGGTTAAATCACCACTACCAATGAATGGAAAGGAATACAGGGGTCAGAAAATCAGACCTGCATTAGAACAGGTGTAGCTATAAATAGAAACTGCTTAGAGCATTCAAACCTTACATGTAAAAACAAAGCATTCAAAATTACGATAATGTTTCACTCTGTACAAGGGCACGCCCACTGAATGTTTAAAGTCGAGTATGTAAGCAAAAATGTTTAGGTTGTAAATCAATTTAAAAGGGGAATTTGCTAAATGGTAGTTGGTTACTTTTAATTATTTTTCAGTTTTGATCTGACGAAAGTGTTTGACACTCTGAAACTGGTCGCCGTTTATTATTACTGCATTATCTATTCAAAAGAACAGAAATTTCTTTTTCTTATTTCCCCATACAAGAAAACAATGTCACCTAAAAAGAAGTCAGGTTGAGAATATAGAAAGGAAAAGAAAGGTTTGTAAATACAAGAGCAACAATCTAAATTATGAGGGACATGGCTGCATAAACAGGCGTCTACATCTACTAATAAACTCACTTCCAAAAGTTAAGCACGGAGCGGTAAAATGGACAAGTACTGCTCTGATTGACATGAAATGCTGCAAGAAAGTAGCTCTATGTTTATTCATGAAACAAAACAAAGAATTACATACAGAGATAAAAAAATATTGAATTTTCATAAATTATAAGATGACGTCATATTTGCGTCATTAACAAAATGATGTTTAAATGCAAAACAAACAACCAAAACCGACAGTAATAGGGTATGTGAGCACCCCTCACCTTCATACAAAGTGTACAGCGTGTGATCATGCTTGTTACGAGGTAATCAACCACCGCAGAGTCCACTAATCGCCCTTCCTCCTGTAGGGCAGTCTCTAAATCTCTCAGAGTGGCTGGAGGTGGGAAACGTCTACATACAGCACGGTCGAGGAAGCTGGCCACTCCATATGCGCAATCCCCTCACTCTCAAGAAAGTCGTTAACGATGGCAGCTCTATAGGGACGGGCATTATCGTCCATTAAAACGAAAGAGGGACCAGCTGCTGCAGCGTACAGTTTCACAGTGGGGTCTAGGACTTCATTTCGATACTGTAGAGTCGTCACAGAATTTCGCCTGTAGATGTGCAGGTCGGTGCTATATCCCAATGAAATCTCTGCCCAGACCATGATGCTTCCACCGCGAAATGCGTGATGTTCTCGGGCCGATTGCGTGTGCCTTGTTCCATCCAGACCCTTACACGCTTATCATTGGGTTGTAGGACAAATCTGGACTCATCTGTGAGCATAACGTTGCCCCAATCAGACACAGTCCAATGAGGAATTTGCACGTTTTTTTATTTTACATTTATGATATAGAAAATAGAAAAATATGATCGAAAGCATCTTTTTTTTTTAGTTTTAGAACTCTAAAAGTTAACATAATTTGTTTTTAAACGCGCACTATTTACTTCGTCTCAAAAACGCTACTTTTCCTACGCGGATACATGTGACGTCACAATGCACTATGGCGAATTTGTTTACTTCGGTGTTTGGATTGTGTTGCGTAGTTTGAGTTTGATATCTAGTGTTTTTTCTTTATTTTTAAGATGTCAAAGTGTGTTACAGAAAATTTTAAATATTGTATAGTACCTTGCTGCACAAGCACAACGGTAAATACACTTGGAAAGCTTTTTTTTAGTGTTCCAACAGATAATGTCAAAAGGAAATCATGGACAGTTGCAATGAAACGCGGCGAAAAAAAAAATCCTCATTCAATAATTTTTTAATTTAGCTATAATTGTGAGTTTTAATGTGATACAGATGATTTGCCAAATCATTGCAGCAAATATGAATTTAAAATACAAGTTTTGACATTTTCCACTTAAATAAATATTTAAATATATTTGTAAACACAACGAGTTTTGTTATAAGTTATATTCTCCAGATGGTGAATTCCACCTAACATGAAACCATTACGAAAGAAAATCATTTTAAACAAATTATTAAGTGTTATATATCATTGGAAAGCTTATGACCTGTAGAACTAGAACGTACTATTGCTTTTTCCTTACATTAAGTTTGTTTTCTAGGGGATGTAATGGGAAAATATCTATTTGTAAGTTTTTTTAGCAAGTAAAATTATCATTTTTATACCTTATTACTTACGTAAATTATGCCACTGAATTTAATTGGAGTAAATTTAATATTAATGTAAAAACTATAAAAGTAAAATAAATGCATGTTTGTGACTGTTTTGAATATAAATAGCCTAGTTAAGGGTACAGTTGCAGCATCATGTATTATATGTAACATCTGTTACAAATAGTTTTTATATTTTTTATTACAGAAAAAAATGACTGATTTTTTATGTCAAGGTTCTGATAAATTACAGGCATGTCTTGTGATGTTATTTTTTAAATTTTTGAACAAATTGACATAATAGATTCACAGATTTTTTTATCTTATGATGCTATAGTACAAATGATGTTCCATTTTATGTAGCTTCCGTTACATTAAATATTTTTTTTTCAGCTTAAATACACCAGAAATAAATTTTGAAACCTGTCAAGTTTATCTTTAGTTTTTATCAGGAAAAAATAATACTCTCCTATTTTGAAGCATTAATATGCATCTCATAATCTTTTTATTATTTATTTTGTGTGTGAATGTTTCGTCCGTTACAATGGAATTCACCAGATGCTGGGTTGGGGGTAGGTGATGAAATTTTAAAATAAATACAATTTGTGTGAAAAATGTGACAAAAGCATAAAATATATTAATTATTTTGTAAGTTTATTTTTAATTAATCTTTTTACACTAGTTTTGGGTGCTAGTTTTTTACATAAAATGTATAAAGTATTGTATTAAAAAGATTTTTTTATAACTGCTGAAGTATTTCTAATTATTTATAAATTACTTAAAGCGGGGAAAGCTAACCATGGATGGTCTATTGTATCTACCCCAAACACACTATCATTAAAACTTTTAGATAAAATTAAATATAATACATAAAGGAACTCATCCAAAGATGCTGCACAATCATTGCATTGGACGGAAAGGACATTTTCTTCCTTTTCATTCAACTTGAGTTCCACACTGTAAGTCTTTTTTGTGACATTATGTTCTGGTGTCACCCTTGCATTGACTGTACAGATGTCTCCATCCCTTTTTACCTGAACATATCCTACAGCATTATCTCCATAGCCTTATCGTCCAAATCTAAGTAAAAGTAACTTTCTAAGTACTAAAGCATTAATTTAAAAATGTGTTTTTAAAACACAAAATTATGGAGTTAGAGGATTGTTTAAAATTATTATGAGTAGTAAACATTTGTTTCTTTGCACCACTTAGTATGTGATTAGTCAAAAGTTTAATTATCATGCATAGTTCAGATTTATTATAATTCCTTTACCATTTAAAATACACATATTTCTATGATATGAATGCAGAACACTGAACACATTCGTAAATTTGGTAGTGTTTTTAATTTCTGTCAACTTTTTAATACACAATTAAAAATACTAAATATCCTATAACAGACACTACTTGTAATGTTGCAGAGCTAATTAATTCTAAAATATTAAACATGTACTATGAATGAATAATAATAGAAGCTGTTTATTAAACTTTTAGAGTACGATATTAATTTAATAATACGCATAAACAATGTGTAACTTTAAAGTTTGTGTAAAGTACAACGCACGTCAGCGTTCTACAATCTACATTACATAACTAGAATAATAAATGCAAACAAATATATACATCCCTCTGAACTTTAAATCCTCGTATTTCTGCTCCCATAAAACTTGGATTATTTCCCAAAAAGGAAAACACTGCAAATGAATCCATTTTCGGCAGGTTGTCAGATTGCCCTTTTGCAAAACCGGGTAATAACGCCATGGTAAACAAAACAGAAATAAAACTAAGATTAAAGACGACGATAGAATATAATTTAAAAAAAAGGGGGAATAAACAATAGCCACAAACTAAACTTAGAAAAATTAAACCAAATTAGAAAAAAAATATGATTTTAAAATGTTAGTTTAAGAGGAGGAAACGTAGAATCTCGCGCTAGACAAATGTAAACATTGAAGCATGGTGCATAGTGACGTCAGAACCAATCACGTAGCGTTTTGAGGTCACATGATTTTTCAACACTTTTCGCTTATTTTAAATTTAAAATTCTTATTATTTAGATCTATATGTACGTTTTAATTGATGTTTTCGAACAATTTGATAACCAATCTGTTAATAAAAAATAGAAATAAGCATTTTCCCCACATGTGCAAATTCCTCATTCACATGCTGTCGGCACCACTTTAATCGTGCCCCTCTGGATTGGACGGATAAAGCAACACAAACTCGTGGTACCCGGGCGACAGACCATTCATGTGTAGCCTTCGACGAACAGTAGTGGTAGATATCGTCTTACCAATGGCCGCTGCAACTATAGATGTCACACGTGTGGAGGTCGATTCCGCTTGGCTACAACAGTAATATATCGACCTTCCGAGGGGGGTCGTAACCCTTGGACGACCGGCTACAGGTCTTTGGACAACTGTTTGGCTGGTTTTGAATTGTTTCCATTATCGTGAAATGACGGAATGATGAATAAAACTTGTAAATATCAGGTGAAGATTTTAAAAAATAATATTGAAGTTTATTATTTAAAAAAATGTCATTCTTCTTGAAATAAAGCATGCTTACAGCCGATTTTGCAATTTGACTTGTACAATCTAACTAATGTAGCCCGATATTTAGAAAGAATACTGCTAATGGGCAACTTAACAATTAAGTTTAATTTAATAAAGTTAAAAAAATTAAGAATTTTTTTACAAAGTAAAAATAATTTTCTAAAATATTCAATTGACAAACTCAATCACTAGAAAAGGAGTAAAAGTAAATTTAAATTTACCAATCTAATTCAGTCTATTCTAATTTAATATAAATATATTATATATTAATATATTATGCTATATATATGTATAAATATGCTATCTATAAATATATTAAGCAAAAACAAATATAGAAACTAAATAAAATTAAATTAAAAAACCATGCAAATTACTCACGTGCAAAAAATTTGTGCAATCTATTTCAATTTAATGTAAATATATTATATATTAACATAGTAAGCTTTTTATATATGCATAAATATGCTATGTATAAATATATTTATATCAAATAAAATATAAAAACTATAAAAATGAGATGAGAAAATCGTTTAGTTACGAATCACGTGTTAGATAAAGGTAATCCAATTGCAGTCAAGCAGCAAATACAGTAGAAAAAAAATTTCTGCACTGAATTTTGACCTTCTATACCGGCTAGCTTACTATTGTAGCAACCCTTGTCACGTAGCTCATCGAAACAGATTTTCCGAGTTGAGAGAACGAGCCGCACCACAATGATTGGCACAAAATCATCTTGGCAAGCATCCGTGTCAATAAGGAATCTTAGTCCACAGAACTTTTAAAAGAGGAAGTTAAAAAGTTTAGTGAATTGTGGGATATTCAATGTGAAAAGTACCACGACAAAAATCTTAAACGGAGTGTGTGAATAAGAATTTGCATCAGTTTGTACCCAGATTTTGAAGAAAAAACACAAAAAGAAAAAGAAGAAATTGATAAGTACAGTTATAAAATTATTGTTTTCAATTTAAAAAATAATAAAACTATCAATTTCAATCAAAATATATTTCAGATAAATTTATATTAGTCATATTTCAGTGTCATATTGATTTTTGATGTTTTCTCAAATGTAATTAGATAAAAATAGCAGAGCATAGCAGTAAACAGCTTAATTAAAAAGTAAACACAAATCTAAACATTATGCTAGAAAGCAAAAATTAAACAATTTTCTCTTTAATTTTTGCTTATTAAACTTTTATTAATTTTTTAAATTTAATAATGAATTTCCCATTTCAATTTTTGAAATAATAAAACAATATCAATTTTAATCAAAATATATTTCATATAAATTTACATTAGTCATATTCTGGTGTTAATTATTTTTTTAATCTGTTTTTTCTAAAATCACTTAAGATTAAAATAATAGAGCATAGAAGTAAATTACATAATTAAAAATTAAACATAACAGCAAACAATTAAAATTTGATTATGTAGAAAGCAAAGATTAAGCATATTATTCCATTTATTTAATTTTTAAATATACTTATTGTTATTTTTTAAATATAACAACAATCTTCCCAATTGACACTTTTTCCATTTGTATTTATTGTTAAAAGCAGTCATTTTGCCATGGCAGTATTTCAATATTGCTAATGAGGTAGTCAGCCTATGTAATTCTTATCTGATTTAATTTGATCCCTCCTCTATTTTGCCTACTGTTGGCTCATTCGGGAGGAATTAAAAAACTTTGATTCATCATTACACAAGTCATCATACAACAAAGAAAATGTCTCTTTTAATTATCTTGAACTTACCAGTGGGTGGACCCAATAACTTCTTTTCCTATATTTTAGATACTTATACCAAGTAAGAAAATGCAACTTTCAAAACTTGTCGGCAATTATAGAGACACCAGAGGCAAACGTTGAAAGCCGTGTGCTTAGGATCGTTATCTTGATAAAAAACAAAGTTGTTTCCAATACACAAATTTTGGGCTGATAATTTTAAATTGTCTCTTAAAATATTTATATGAACAGCATGATTCATTAAGCCATCAAAAAATACCAAATTACTTAGTCCTGATACTGACATGCACACCCACACAAGGACACCTCTACCGCCATGCTTAACTGTTCCTACTAAGTTCTTGGGATTAAGTTCCTCATTTTTTCTTCTCCATACAATTATACGCCCATCGGAACCAGAAATGTTAAACTTGCTTTCATCAGCAAATAAGACATTATTCCAATACGTTTCGGGCTTATTTATCATTGATAGTGCGAAGGAAAGCTTAAACTTTCTGTTTTTCTCACTCACAAAAAATGTTCTACAGGCAGAACACCCATGTAATCCAGCTGCTCTTAGAACTCGTCGAACAGGTTAAATTGAAGTAGAAAATGTTTCATTAAATTGTGTAGAAACTTTTACAGTACTCAAACGTGGAATATTCATAAATTTTCTAATTATAAATCTCTGATCACATTTTGTTAACTTCGGAGGACGACCTTTTCTTACCTTGTTTTTGATCGAATTACCTTCTTTAAAGCGTTTTATCACATACTGCACAGTAGAATGGGATAAATTACGTAATTTAGCATTAATCTGAACTGATTTACCACTACTATGATGAAAAATAATCAATTTTCAAATGCTGTTTGTTGTTTCTTTACGAATAATAGCCATTTTTAAATAATAGGGTTAATCGGAAGAAGTTGGGGATGCCGCAAACTTGGCGATTTTTTTACTTCCTGTTTTGATCTACCCCCTTTTCTGGCTACCCTTACGATTCCGTGTGAATGCGCCATTGATAGCAACCCTGTTTACAGAATCTAATCCCAGCATTAGTTTTGCTCCTGCTGCCATCTGTTGACTTATAAAGGAATCTATTTAATTTAGTATGTATTAAAATCAGAATTTAAAGAGATTTTAACAAAATAAATTGTTGAAATTTAAATTTTCTTTCTTTAAATATCCACAATCATTTAAATTTGATAAATTTGAGTTTGTTAATTAGAAAATAAATGTATTGAATAATAAGCTTAAATTTAAAATATTTAAAGTTTAAATTGTAATAAAAGCTTAAATTTAAAATATTAAAAGTTTAAATTGTAATAATTTAAATTTATTTGAATATATAATTTTTAAAAATCAAATTTTAAACTATTTAAAGTTTTAAATTGTAATAATTAAATTTATTTTAAAAGATAATTTTTTTTAAAATTTGATTTAAAAAAATTTATTTTAATGTGGTTAGATTTGTGTATTTACATAATAAAAAGATTAACAGAAGAAATGTTATTATCAAGACCTGAAAAGATTGCATTTTTCATTTGTATTTTATATATAACAATACCAGAAGCCAGAATAAAAATATTTTTCTTGGGTAGCAAAATGAAATACTGTAATTCTGTAACACTTTTCGGTAATAGAGATACAAATTTTATGTTCCTTGGGATTCCATGAGATCTAATTGTAAGAAAATTTATGGTTATACTAGATAACCCAACAAGCAGAAAGCCATATTAAAGAATAAGATATTTTTTATCTCTAATTCTACTAACCTTTATTTAGAAGAATGTTTTATTAGAAATTGACAAAAATAACAAAGACAATATTAAATTTGAACTGTTGGGTCGGTTGGTTGATTTGTAACTTTATGGTCAATTATGCTCATGAGGGCTAATTAGACTGGGGCGTATGGTTTAAAGTGGATTCCGAACCATTACAACATCCGTGCCAACCTAAGATTCAAGCCTGTCACTTTTAATACATTAAGCCAGAGCTCTAACCATTATATAACTTAAAATTTAATGAGGAGATAGGTAAAGAGGTCACAATCATATATTACATATTCAGTGATCAAAGATTTTGTTTTTCTTGGGCTGTTCGAGTTCCAAGAGTATGTGTTATATTATCCACAGATGATCTAAAATATTCTCACTTTGGCCAAGTTTATCTTGGATGTATAAATTTACTGATAAAGCTGAAACTATAATCTTCACAGCTTAAAATATATGGTCAAAATAGTAAGTGGTAATAATGAATATGTAAATCACATCTTACAATGATAACCTGTAAAGCTACAATCAACTTAATATAATGTTGCACTTCAATGTGAAGAGTTTTATATGATTGCACAATTGAATTCAATGAAATAGATTCATTTATTGTTAAAATGCAAAATTAAACACTAAATGTCTGGTTGAATTGGATATTGTACAGTACCACATTATGTACTCTATTAATATAGAATAGATGGCGCCACCTTAAAACCTAGTACACCTGTTTTTTGCAATAAACTGTTCCAAAGGGTTGAGATTGATTCCTGATTGGTTGCCCTTGCTCTAAATTTGATTTCCGCGCGCAATTAAAATAATTTCACTCTTTCGGTTCCCGCACTTCCTTGGATTAACACTGACTTTTATGCTCATGCGACGCCTTTCATAATCGCCAACGAATACCGGTAAATTTTCGTTGTTTTTCCTTTATGATCTTGAGTGAAAGAGGCAAAAGTGCAGCAGGATTATTAAGATAATATTACTGATGAAGAGGAATTTGAAACTGAATAAGAATCAATTCAAGAATTCAAAGTAAAGTCCCTTAGAGTTTCAATGAGAACTCAAAGAATTTTGGATAATTTTAAGGGCAAATTTACTGAACTTTGATAGTAATTACAACCTTACGGTTGATGAAAAGATATGTAAAACAATTAGTGAACGTCTAGCGAAAATTACGCCGATTGTGAAAGCATCCCACTTCCCCCTAAGTAATAAAAAAAGCAAATTTACTGAATCTGAAAACTTTGATAGTTTTCACAACGTTACGGGTGATGAAAACATATGTTTAACGTTTAGTCAACGTCTACTAAAAATTACGGCGATTATGAAGGAATCGTAAAAAAAAAAACAATCCTAGGACGTACGAATCTAGATCAAGATAAGTCAATTTTTATGTTTGTTATTTAAGGTATCTGACTACGTTTAAAACGTTGATTTAGATGAAAATTATGAAATTTCTTATATTCTTAAAAAAAATGTAAATTTCTGTTTCTAAATCTTTTATTTTTTTCCATACGATGATAAGAAATTAAATCGGAGCGATTTCAGTGCAATTAAATATTTTAATTTCGTTTTCTGAAGAACTTATATTTCATTAAAAATGTAATTATTCAAATGTATTTTACATTTAAAATTGCTATTGTCTAGTTAGGGGACTATTTTTATCATCATTTTCCTACTGTGGTGCTATATTCCGGCTAAAAATAGCACAAATTTTCTCAAGTTTTTGTAAAAAATGGCACCGAACGTAGTCAGATACCTTAAACTTTTCATGTTGCGATTTTTTTGAAAGGTCGCCAGAATTTCTGAGTTCTCTTTTTTTTTCCCCTTCATATTTCGTCGTTTTGGTGTTTTAAACTTTTAAAAACAGCAAAACATCAAAATTTTAGCGGGGAAAAAAAATGGCGGACTCAGAAACGCAAATTTGGCGACTTTTCAAAAAAATAGCCAAAAAGTCGCCAACCGCCCCAGCTTCTTCCGATTTACCAATAATGGAATATTACGGAGTTGGCAAGCAAAAATTAACGCCAAACAATATTTTAAATGCCACCACAATTCAAAAATAAAAATAAAGCGCCACAATAATTTTAATTATGAATTTATCCAAAAATATTTCAGTGTACGATGACTTTTGTGAGATAAAGTTTTTGTTACTTTTTGATTACTAGTTTCTTAAAAATGAAGTTTTACTACGTTTTCAAAATATTTCATGTAGTTTTGTTAAGAATAGATTTCAGATCTTATTATTAAATACCCATTCTGAAATAATCATTTTAATTAATGGATAGACCCCTATTTCATTGAAAATCATAAGTGTACGAACACTTTTGGGAGCCACTGTATATATTGTATTAACATTTAGTTTCACTCACAATAAAATAGCGTAAAATATAGATATCATACATATCACTTTCAGCATCTAAAGAAATAGTTCTGACATACAATACAGAAAACCATAGCTGTCAATTAAACTTACTTGAATAGCTGTTTATTTTTCGAACATCATTTGTATTTTCTACAGGGTGGAACGCTTTGAGAATGAAACCAGTTATAAACTTCGAGCTTATGCGATATCGTTGCCACAAATTCAACAAATAATGGATTTCAATACCTGTGATTAATAACTGTTATCTGCTACCTATGACATTGACATTGACAAAAAAAAGCTATGAAGGTTCGGTATGCACAGTGAAATGTTTCATGATTACCGTTCTCGATAATGATTACAATAGTATTGAAACGGCCGATTTCAATGTAAGGTTTTAGTTCCTTAGCTCGTTAGCTGTTTAGCTAACCCGTATTCAAATGCTCAAAAAGAGAGAAATACGCCAGCGGAGTGAGGCTGCCATCTTGGAGACCTATGGAGAACAAAACTAGGAAACCCTATGGTGATTTAGCATTGCCTCCTTTTTGCGGAGACTCTTGCTCGAAACCTATCCATACTTAAAGAAATTCCTACTATGTAAACCTTAGTTTATTTAAAATCTGAGATTTTTGATAAAAGTTAAGCCTGGACACGCTGTTTTTACCGGGGAAAACAATAAATATTATTCACTTTCGAATTTCACTTTGCCAAACACTGTATAGTAGGCGATAAACATATTGAAATAGAAAATTATGATAACCCTTGTAGGGTAACGTTCTAAGTAACGATGCCAAATCATTTTGGAATTATTTAGATTAATTCATATCCAGTGTCTGTTAGCCGTGTGCAACGACGACAACTTAAGATATTTGTTCTTTTTTCAGCGGGTATTTTAATTTAATAAAACGAGGATAAGATGGTTTTAAGGTTTCCCACTTACAGTCGTTTTATTACTAAGGGTGTGGGATTATATGTGCATGTGTTCATAACATTGTCATAACATTGACATTGGCAAAAAAAGCTATGAAGGTTCGGTATCCATAGTGAAATGTTTCATGATTATCGTTCTCGATAATGATTACAATAGTATTGAAATAGCCGAATTCAATGTAATGTTTTAGTTCCTTAGGATGCTAGCTGTTTAGCTAATCCGTATTCAAATGGCCAAAAAGAGCGAAATATAAGTTCGCCGGTTAGCTAACGCTTGCTAAAGTGGTTTGTCTGGTGGTGTTTCTGTTTTGATTAAAGTTTCGACTAGTTTCTATTGTTTTGAAGTTAGTACTGGCCCTGATTTCTCATTAGGCCCGGTAGGCCCAATCATAGTTGCCCCCGAATTTTGGGGGACCGAAAAATATTTAAATTTTAAAAGAAAATATAAGAAACAATTTCCAATTCAAATTTTTTTTTAAATTTTATCTTTTTCAATAGCAATTTATTATATATATCCCTTCAAATTTAATTTATTGGTTCACCATATATATAGTTATATGTATAGTTCATCATATGTATGTTATAGCATATATAAGGGAATAATAAGTTTTTCTAATTGTATTGTATTGGTGTTTTAATGATGAAGTTAATATGATTATTGCTTTTTGTTATTTGATAATGCTGTAGCTTTCTACGCTTCAAATAGCCTATTCTTGGTAAAATGGTTCTTTCACAAAGATTCATGATTATGTTTTTGGGTGTCAATTTTGGAAATTTTATGCCCACATAGGAGTTAGAGGGCCGCCATCCGAAGTTGTGCCTATAGTGAAGAATTTCTAAATCGGGCCCTGAGTTAGTATTTAACTCTTTCTTGTATTTTTGAATATTCTAAATACTATTTATTTAGCTGTTACGTAAAACACGTTATAAATAAGCAAATTATCTTTTGTAATTAGTTGTTACGTACACTTTAAAAAATGTTCATGTTTACCTTTATGTTTAATGATTAGGAAATTTACAGTAGATATATCATGGTATTAGTGATTAATATATGATTTGAGAATTTCTGTAGCTTTAACCGCTTTCGCTCGTGTTGTAAAATACAGAGTTATATACAGTTCGCACACACAAATGAAATATAGATTTTAACTTTCAAACATTTGATGTCTTCTTAGTTTAGATATTCATTCGTGCTAGACAATAAGAACTGTATCGATCAACAGAAACCTAGTAAGAACACTACAAAACATTTGGATCTAAACTGGTAAGCATTTTTAAAATTTATATTCCTCTTCCCAGACAAATTACAAGCTTCAAGCCCTATATATGTTCCAGGAAATTAAATTTTGATGTATTTAAAATGGGTTGTTGTTCCTGGCTTTTGCTGTTTTTTAATAAAGTCCTTAGTCGATATTGATTTTTTCCCCATTTATTACGCTTTTGCATAAAAGGAGCAATTTTATCTAGTATGTCTATGAGGACACTGCTCTCCCATGTGTGCAGTAATTGTTTCGATGGGTTAAATTTAGTCAGTGTGTAATTGAATGCTTACCTAGAAGAAACTTTTTTTTTCAATCTAAAAAAAGTACAGCCATAATATGTCCTTAAGTATGATTTTCATAAGCAAAACATTGATTTCTGTTCAGTGGCGCACCCAAGATTTTTTCTTGGGGGGGGGGGGGCGAGGTGAACGCAGAAAAGCTTTATAATGCAATATCATAATTCATAATGCAATTTCTATTTCTTTGGGGGGATGAGCCAGGGCCCCTTGGCCCACCCCCTGGGTGCGCCACTGTTTCTGTTTGTTTTATATTTATAAAACGTGGTTAATCCAAGTTTCCAGAATTTCACATAAAAAAAATATGTAAACAAAACTTTCCTCCCTAATGTGGATAATTGGTTTGTAGGTGAATATTACGCTTGCTTGTAGGAAATTGTATCAGATTAAACAATTAAACAAAGTGCCAATAACCATGACAATTTAAGTGTACTTCATTTTTCCTATCTACCGCGAATTCTACAAGTTGTATTTAGAATATATTTCTCATTTTATACGTATTTAATTCTTCAGATGGCTCATATAATAAATGTGATGAATGAAAGAATGCACCAACATGAGGCTGCATACAGATTACAGAGTTATCGCACGTGAGACATACTAAACCGAATTGAGCTCTCAGAAGCATCATTTATCAAAAAATTCAGGCTGTAAAAGAATCCAGTTGTGAAAGATTGATGACTTAAGGCCCCATTTAATAACTGGGGAAAATGACTATTCTGTAGAGTTACAGGTGAAATTTTATACATTTTCCCATTCTTTAACATCAATTTTTGTAATGAAAGCTAAAAAGCTTATTTCTCACAAAAAGAGTATGAAACTAAAGAATCTCACTAAAATATGACATTTTAGAGTCATTTACATTCAAAATACATTTAGTGATCACGTAGTGAAGCTTATTTGAAATATACTGGAGAATAAAGCTTTTAAATCTAGTGTATGACTTCAATACGTTTTGTACCCCAGTAAATCCTTTAAGACAATCAATTTTTGTTATAATGGGCATCTTAGCATTTGAAATTGTACTAAATATTCTGCTTCATTTGATTTTTTAGGTCTTTAAATCGCTAAGATTAATGGGGAGCAAGGTTTCCAAAATGTAGTTTCTCAAGGAGTGTTAGCACAGATTTCCCAGCCATCTGCGAGTAGATTTCTTGCTAGATTCGTACATGCTCTTATGAAAATCGAAAAATAGTATGTTTCATTTCCTACATCCTCTCAGGAACTACAGCAGTGTCGCTTGGATTTTTATAGAAAATTCTCCTTTCCAAATGTCATCGGGGTCTTCCAAATGTCTGTACTCACATTTATATTGCCAAATCTAAAACAGATTCCCACGCATATATGAATAGAAAGTTCAGATTTTCCATAAATGTGCAAATGGTAAATATATTTAATAAATTTTGGTAATATAATAACTAAAACTTTTACGTATTATATGGGGGAAATATTTGAGTGAAATGCAATACCGTACTTTTCATTTTCTATGTAATGGCATTATTTAATACTATTTTATTTGTAACAAACAAATAGATTTAACTTTCATCGCCGTTATCATTTTAAAAAAGTAACAATTTTTATTTGAACTTTAAAAAAAAAATTGTTTCGCCTAGCTTTGTGGAGAATGGAAATGGATGGGCCACCTAGGGGTGTAACAATATGCTGATGTCACAAATAGAGATTCAAATGATTATTAGATGCTTTCATTATATAAGTTCATAATATACCCTAAAACTTTACGTACTAAGAACTTTTTTAGACTTGTAGTTATAATTATGCTCGGTATTTTTTATAGTAATCTTGTATGAAATATATCATGGCTATGTGTATTGTTAAAATTATTCAACGTTACTGACTTAATACTACGTGTTTTTTCTCTATGCTTTGTGTTTCTCTAGGTGTGTGATTCTAACTTGAGAATTACAGATGTTGTTACTCGATGGCTGGGAAGCAAACAAAACTGTTTCATTTGGCAGAACACCGGTACACGGTTTATGTTTAGTGCTGGCCATGTACCACAGCCTACCTTTCTGCTTGGGGACAGTGGGCACCCCTTCGAACAATGGTTACTCATTCCTTATCGGAACCCTATAAATCCCAGTGACGTGATTTTTAACCAAAACCATTGTTGAGCACACATTTCTATAGAACGGTGCTTTGGTCTGCTGAAACAAAGATTCCGGATTTTATCTGACAGCAATGGAGTGATGTTATATTCCACAGAAAAATACTGTCAGATAATCAAAGTTGAAGCAGTTCTGAATAATTTAAGTCTGTTAAATAATGTTGATATGCCAGAGGTAAATGCAAAGGAGGAATCATCGGATGATTACTCTTCTGTGTGGCATATTAAAAACAGCTACAATTCTGCTGAAATTATAAGAAATCAAATTGCTGCAATATTTCAATCAAGCAGATAAAAAAATTCTGTATAATAATCATTATATTAGTAAGGTATTAAAAACATAAAATAAATATTGACAATTTTATGATGCAATTGCTTTATTCTTTTTGAACAAATTGAATATTTTTTTTTAATGCTGTATGCATTTAACAGTAAAGTGAAATTTTCATTCAGATTTTTTAATTGTTCGTTAATATTTTGTAGATGATGTTCGGTATTCCTCATTGATTCTAGTATAGAATCAAGTTTGTTGGAATTTGATTTTGTGTTCTCTGCTATCAATTTTATACACTCGTATGTATTTTTTTGTATTTCTATAACTTCATCCAGAACCACATGACTATTCTTTCTTTTTCTGCACCTTTCTACTCGTTTTTTCGAAGTAGAACCTGAAAATATGGAAAAAAAGAGTTAATTTCCTAACTTAAAATAATATATGGCATTACTGAAGATTAGTAACATTACATATTTTGGATAATTTGAACAAATTTTTCAAACTGAGAAAGTAGCTTGTGACATACTTTTTCAGTTACTTTGTGACAAGCGATTATTTATTTAGAACATTTTACTAACTTTAAAAGTAGATGAATAAATTTTAAAATGCTTCTCCAAAATTGTTTTGTAGAAGTTACCAGCTATTTTTTTTGTGAAAAAGAAGTTAAAAGACCTTGTATTTGAAAACTTACTTCCATTTCTTTCCAAAAACCATTTATCTGACTTTAATTAATGTGGGAGTACTTGTCAGGAGCCAGGAATCACGTATGTAAAAGTAGAAAACATGAAGAGTATATGTATAAAGTAAAATTTGTGATTTTGAAATTTAATTTTAACAGTCAAAACAAACATGAATTATTTTAAGTCATACTAAACAACTTTGTTATTTTATAGGTTATTCTATTATGGCGGAATAAAAAAAAATTTAACATTTATTTATTCTTGTATGCATGGCGAAAATACTGAGATTATATCTTAAATGCTGTGCTACTTTCTGAATTATCACGGGAAATTTTCTTCTTTCTTTCTTCAAAAGTTTTCTATTATAATGTGGGATTTCAATTTAAGTTGAAAGAAACTTTGTATTATTTTTATAAGCAAAACTATCAGTCACAATAACTTAAAAAGAAGAATTTTGTGGCTAACAAATTATCGCATAAAAAATCAGCATTTGATTTTTAAAAAAATTTTAATTGGGAAGACACAACAAATGATGCATTCATGGGAATAATTCACATAAATTTTTCTTTCATGAGAATGTTAATGAATGCGAAAAAATACAAATTTTAAAGCTTGTTAAGTGTTTGCAGTTAAATGCAAATACGTTTATAATAGTGCATCATAAAATACTCATACTAGCGAAAGAACCCTGATGAGTTCAAGAGGTAGTCGTAATTATTTTAATTTTTCAGGTTTGGTTTGATTTGGTTTGGTTTGGTTTGGAGAGCTAGGGTCAACTTTTTGCCACACAAGGGCTAATCAGACCAGGACCTACAGTTTAAAGCCGATTCCGAAAGGCTACAAACATCCATGCCAACATTGGGACTCGAACCAAATGCCATGGCTTATCTGTAGAAATATGTGAGGGACAGTGGGCAAATTGCAAACGCAGTAGGTTAATTTTCTCTTAAGTTGCGAATGTTTTCTACAGTGATATTTTATGGCCGTCTCTGAGGACAGGCGAACGAAATCTGAGATGAAGAAATTCTGAATCCAACCCTTCACATCCCAACCCCACCCCAACCTAGATTTGCAGCCTGCAAAAATAAAAAAAGGATGTTTTTTATTCAATTGCGTCACTATTTGCCGAAATAGTGACGAATGAATAAATTTACAAACATGAATAAATTTTCAAAAAAAATTTGCGTCCAAAAAAAATTTTTTTTCAAGTCCTCTCAAATTGAGAGATGAAAAATGTATTAAACAATCCTCTTCTACTTCACCTAAACGTATCACTTCGCGAGTTCCTTTTTATACAACAAACATCGACCTCTCATACACATTTTGTTGGCATGGGTTGTTTCAAAAACATTCATATAAATCTTTTATAGAACGCATTATGCATCAAATATCACTTTACAAGAAACCTTTTTAATGAAAAATTAAAGCTAAATTAACTTAAAATAATAAAATTTAAACGCTATAGCGAAAACATATTTATTTAAATTTCCGTATTTCCTGATCACAGCATAGCAGATGTACAAAAAAGCAGTTAAATCTTAAAATTCAAAATTTCACATAAGGGAAAAACAAGATTCAGAATTATTGCATAAGTTACAGTTGTTTTTCCATGACACTTTTCAAGGCCGTTTTCCCCAGAGAGTGACAAAATATTTCTTTGCGCCAGAAAATTCAGTTTGATAGGGAAGTAGACAGTTTGTTACATCCCTGACAATGTAAGGATTTTTCTTTTTCAAATTACCATCTCCGGAAAATCTTTTCTGGCATATCATGGAAGCGAAAATTTTCTCTTCCTTATGGATACGGAGATGCGTTTTTAGAGCACACTGGAAAGAAAATCTGTTGCCAGACACAGGGAGGACGAAAGATTTATCTCCTGTGTGAGCACGTACATGTTTATGAACAACCGAGTTCAGAAAACATTTTCTCACATATACTGCAAGCCAAAACTCTAACCTCCATGGATACGGAAATGCGTTTTCAAATTATTCAGCTGAGAAAATCTTTTCTCACATTGAGTGAAGGCGAAATGTTTCTCTCCTGTATGGGTACGAAGGTGTCGCGATAAGTCAGTCCGTGCAAACCTCGTAGGGGTATTCTTTTTCAATGAAAAGGTTATCTTTTTAAATTACCCTCCCCGGAAAACCTTTTCTCTTATACAGTGGAAGCAAAAGGTATCTCTCCTTTATGGACACTGAGATGCGTTTTTAAAGAAGACTGGAAAGAAAACCTTTTCTCGCATACAGTGCAAAAGTACGGTTTCTCTCTTGCATGAGTTCGGAGATGTGTTTTTAAACCATCTGGTACAGAAAATCTTTATTCACATACAGAGCAGGCAAAAGGTTTCTCTCCTGTGTGCGGTGATGATTTTTTAAATGACTCAGCCGAGAAAACCTTTTCTCGCATACAGTGCAAGAGTACGGTTTCTTTCCTGTATGAGTTCGGAGATGTCTTTTTAAACCATGTGGTACAGAAAATCTTTTCTCACATACAGAGCAGGCAAAAGGTTTCTCTCCTGTGTGGATGCGGAGATGATTTTTTAAATGACTCAGTCGAGAAAACCTTTTCTCGCATACAGTGCAAGAGTACGGTTTCTTTCCTGTATGAGTTCGGAGATGTCTTTTTAAACCATGTGGTACAGAAAATCTTTTCTCACATACAGAGCAGGCAAAAGGTTTCTCTCCTGTGTGGATGCGGAGATGATTTTTTAAATGACTCAGTCGAGAAAACCTTTTCTCGCATACAGTGCAAGAGTACGGTTTCTTTCCTGTATGAGTTCGGAGATGTCTTTTTAAACCATGTGGTACAGAAAATCTTTTCTCACATACAGAGCAGGCAAAAGGTTTCTCTCCTGTGTGGATGCGGAGATGATTTTTTAAATGACTCAGTCGAGAAAACCTTTTCTCGCATTCAGTGCAAGAGTACGGTTTCTCTCCTGTATGAGTACAGAGATGTGATTTTAAATGATCTGGTTTAGAAAATCTTTTTTCGCATACAGAACAGGCGAAAGGTTTCTCTCCTGTATTAGAAAGAATATGACCTGTTAAACTCTGTTGTACGGAAAATCTTTTCTAACACATAGAGCAGGCAAAAGGCTTCTCTCCTGTATGGATGCGGTGATGTGTTTTTAAATGACTATGTTGAGCAAACTATTTGACATACAGTGCAAGCATAAGGTTTCTCTCCAGTATGAGTACGGATATGTGATGTTAATACACTCTGGTGGCAAAATCTTTTGTCGCATAAAGTGCAGGCGAAAGGTTTATCTCCTGTATGAGTACGAAAATGTGAATTTAAATGTGTGTTTCGAGAAAATCTTTTCCCAGATACAGTGCAGGCAAAAGGCTTTTCTCCTGTATGAAGGCGGAGGTGTATTTTTAAATCACTTTGTGTTGAAAATCTTCTCTCACATACAGTGCAGGCAAAAGGCTTTTCTCCTGTATGGATGCGGAGATGTCTTTTTAAACTATACTTATCAAAAAACGTTTTCTTGCATACATCACAAGCATTGGGATCGTCATAGAGGTGATTATCAATAATGTGGGACGAATGATGTGTATTTAAGGCGGCCAACTGCAAAAATGTTCTTTCACATAAATTACATTTAAAAATTTCTTCTTCGCTGCGAGGGAGACTTTGTGGATTAGAGCTTTTTAGATTAATTCTGCATGTGTCATATGGGGTGCCTTCATTTTCAGCTTCAATAGGGTTTTTCTCAAAGGAAGAGATTTCGTTGGAAGATCCCTTTTCACAGTAAATACACGACATTTGCTCTTCTGGCTACCCGACGTTTCACACCACAATGATCACAAAACTGTATCTGCCAGCAACATGGTGAACTTCAAATTTGTGGGATATAACAAACACATCTAACAATCTGTATCGACAACCTGCAAAGAGAGGAGAAAGAAACTGAGTAAGGAATATTAAGACTAATTATTAAGTAATTATAATAGCATTAATATAGCATATTATTTATTAAATTTAATGCTCCGAGATTAACCTCTGATTAAAAAACTTATACCAGCAAATTTAAAGTTCAGAAATGTAACAAAATATAAAAAATTATTACAAGAAATAACAAATATATGTGCTTCTTTAAACATATTCGTTTGCAGTATAATTTGGTGGCTATAGATCATTTTCCTCATGCTTTCTCCACATTATAATCTGAATGTTTTGTATATAATTCATTAGAATGGACAATAGTATATATTCAAATATCTCGCCGTTCATCCACTGTACAATAACTGATTTTATGCGACCCTTCAAATAACCCGAATTAAACATTTCTAAACAGTTATCTGAAGACAACTTGTAGCCTATGAGATATACGTCATTAATTCACGGCTAAGGTCTCTTTCAGACCAACACCTTTTAAATATTGCATTACGAGATAATAAACTCATAACAAAAAATTCTAAACAAAATAAATCTACACAGCTATCATGCGATGCTCCTTAAAAACTACTTGGAGAAACAATTTTAAATTTTAATATTTAGAAATATTAATTCAGAACTACTTAAAGAAGTTTTACCATTGTTACCTCTCACGCAATTTATATTTGAAACATTTTTAGTTTCTCTGCGCCGTAAATAAAGTATGCCAAATGCATGTGGGGTGTGACTGGAGACGCAACTTGTCACATACAGATTTCACACAGCATGGTATTATAGTAAAAGAAATGAATTTCACAGTCTTAAAAAAA
This sequence comes from Dolomedes plantarius, assembly GCA_907164885.2. NCBI lineage: Eukaryota > Metazoa > Arthropoda > Arachnida > Araneae > Dolomedidae > Dolomedes > Dolomedes plantarius. Next base: position 130,176,564 of record OU015499.1, on the reverse strand, counting down.
AAGAAATTACATAAATACACTTCAGTAGAAAAATGATAACATTACATATCTTTTTAAATAAAATTTTGGTTGCAGTACAATACTCATTCGGGTGCGGGAAGTGGGACAATAAAAATTTCTTCTACTGTAACCTCCGTGTTTAACGTAACCGTACTCGTTCGTATCATGACGTGCAGGAAGGTGTTTGTCTAAGAACGGGATTTTTTCGCAACGGAATGCCGTTTTTAGCGCTTTGTAATGCATGATTAATGAATTCATAACAATTGTTGTAAAGCCTTATTTGTATATTTTAAAGTTATTTTCCTACTGCATGTTTTTAGAATATAAAAAGTTCTCAAGAGGGAGTGCTGGGTGATTGCCACTAATTAAAGTTCAACATAATTACAGTAATTTTTATAAAAATTGATATTTTAAGAAAATTTTTGAATTCAAAAATATTAGTATATCCTAATTTTCTCATAACATTTTTTTCGGGGGGGGGGGGGAGGTTAGTTGGTTCAGAGCGCTACAGTTATCCTTTGCTACACGAGGGGTCATTAAAATCGGTACTTACTGCTTAGAGACGATTCGGAAAGGTTACAAATATCCAACCAAGAGTGGGACTCGAAGCCACAGACTCTTGCACCGGTTACCAACACATTCAGCCCTCGCCCGGCTTTGGGGGGGGAGTGGTGTGTTTAAATTTAAGTAAGCTTTTTAATAAAAGTCCAAATTTTCTAAAGAATGCTGCTTTTGAATTTTTGTATCTCCTTGCAGACAAGTTCATATATCCTGATCCCTCTCAGTAGACATAAGGGGGGAGAGGCTCAAGGTAGACTTGTGGTAGCGCTCTGGCTTTCGGTGCTGAGGATGCTAGGATCGAAACCCCACGCGTGCCATTAAATATCCCCGAGTCTAGGCCGGACAGGAGCACGTTAAATCCGTAGACCGGAAAGTCCCTCTATGAGATAAGAGAGGGTGGGATAGGGTACGTTTTCCCCCCGATGTCGTCCCTAGGGATGCTTGGTGAAAATGGAGGTGGCAACTAGCTAAGACCCCGACCCATGTAGTGCTATATGTGTCTCATACTTCAGCCCGAAGCCAATATGGATCTAGTTTGGAACTTCCAGCCAGGTGGCATTAGAAACAAGAACAATGATATAAGGTGATGAAATGAAATTCCAAAGTCAACTGGGATAAAAAGAATTAACATCATTCAAAAGTTAGCATAACTTATAAATAAGAAAACTAGCGCAATTAATACGCAACACTATCATCATTAAACCTTACAGAGTTATAGCATACTATGGATTTTAAGGTTCGAAAAAATCCAAGGCTAAGATCCACATATTACCGTTGAATAGTGTTTATATACACTGAAGAGACAAAAAAACTGGTACACTTGCCTAATATCGTGCAGGGCCCCCAAGAGCATGCAGAATCGCCGCAACACGACGTGGCATGGACTCGACTAATGTCTGAAAGTATCCTGGAAGCAATTCACACAATGAATCCTGCAGGGCAGTCCCCAAATCCATAAGAGTGCGAGAGGGTGGAGATCTCTTCTGAACAGTACGTTGCAAGGCATCCCAGATATACTCAATAATGTTCATGCCTAGGGATTTATGTGGTCAATGGAAGTGTCTAAAGTCAGAAGAGTGATCCTGGAGGCACTCGGTAGCAACTCTCGATGTGTGGGATGCCACACTGTCTTGCTTGAAGTGTCCAAGTCTGTGATAATGCACAATGGACATGAATGGGTATAGATGATCGGACAAAATGCTTATGTACCCGTCACCTGTCGGAGTCGTCTGTAGACGTATCAGGGGTACCATACCACACCAACTGCACACGCACCATGCCATCACAGAGGCTCCACCAGCTTCAACAATCACCTGTTGACATGTACGGTCCATGTATTTATGTGGTCCATGCTGTCTCCATACCCTTACACGTCCATCTGCCCGATACAATAGGTAACGAGACTCGTCAGACCAGGCAACGTGTTTCCAGTCATCAACAGTCCTACTGAGGTGTTGGCGGACCCAAGCGAGGCGTAAAGCTTTCTGCCGTGTAGTGAACAATGGTACAGTAGTGGGCCTTTGGCTCCAAAAGTCCATATAAATGACGGTCCGTTGAAAAGTTCACACGCGTACACTTGTTGAAGCCCCAGCACTGAATTCCGCAACAATTTGAGGAAGTTTTGCACGCCTACCTCATTTAAGGATTCTCGTCAGTCGTCGACGGCCCCGTTCTTGCGTGATAACCTGCCATTGTAGCAGCAGGAACCGATCTAACAGCTTCGAAGACACCTGTTGTCTTATATAGGTGGTATCGACCGCATTGCGCTACGCTGATTGGTCTTTTCCCGCTGCACCGCTGTCGGAGATTTCATGTTTTACAGGACACCTGATATTCCCGGTACACTCGTGAAATGGTCGTGCGCGAAAATCGAAACTTCATCGCTAACTCTGAGATGGTATGTCCCATCTCTCGACCATAACACGGCGTTCAAATTCGCACAAATCGTGATAACCTGCCATTGTAGCAGCAGGAACCGATCTAACAGCTTCGCAAGACACCTGTTGTCTTATATAGGTGGTATCGACCGCATCGCGCTGCGCTGATTGGTCGTATATCTCCGTTATTTGCATACGCACGCCTGTACCAGTTTTTTTGGCTCTTCAGTGTACTAACAAATCAACATAATATTACGAATTTTGTAAATCAATATATGTCTTTAGCTTATATTACCGTTATAATTGTTTTTTTAAATTCCTACTATTAGTTCACAGTCTCCCTATATATATATTTATATATCTTGTTCAAATTTTCAATCCTTAATAAAATACTTTTTATTCCTCCACTCAAGTTCAAATACATTTTTTTAAACTTGTAGTGGATGACACTTGATGTTAATACAGTTTTTTGAAATATTAATTCATTAATTAAATTTAATTAATTAATTTTAGTTTTATATGGGAGAAAATTTTTTCTCTTATATAAGATATTTAGCAGGATATAAATTTAGGAATAAATGCCGTCAGTGGCGAAGCGTGTAGATCGCTGGAAAAAAATTTCTTTTTCAGATTCTTTTTTTATTCTGGGTCCTAGTCTGAGTCAAGGAGGAAACAAAATGGAAAATAAAACATGTGAATAAATTAGTGAGAGATGGAAAGTGTGTATGTGAGAGAGAGATTTTTTTCTAACTTAAAAAAAAGAATGAAAATTATTCATAAAGGACTTTCTGCAATATAGTGGAAAAAGAAATTTGTCTTAGGCTCTATCATCAGGGCCACTGATGGAGTGGATCGTATATTTGCTCCTGTTACGTGGGATTAAAAATGAATGAAAACAATAAACTAAACAAACAAACTGGATTAACGGTATCGACCCTTGCTTCACAAACGAAAGGAAAGCGAAAAGAAACTACAACACAACGCAAGCGACGATTAGAGAAAGAAAAACAAAAGCGCCAAGAAAAGCTTGCAAATGAAACAGAAGTAGAAAAGCGCCTACGCCTAGATAAACGAAATCAAAGATTACAGGATGCGTCTCAAGAGCAGCGCGAAACTCGATTATTAGCTGATCGTCAAAGACATGTACTATCAATAACAAATGAAACTCGAAGAACAACGCGAACTACGATTATAAGATCTACGTCGTAGACAAGCACTAACAATATAAAATGAGACACGGGAGCAGCGCGAAACACGATTACAGGATCTACGTCGTAGACAAGCACTAAAAATAGCAAATGAGACGAAAGAGTAGCGCGAAACACGATTACAAGATCTACGTCGTAGACAAGCACTAACAATATAAAATGAGACACGGGAGCAGCGCGAAACACGATTACAAGATCTACGTCGTAGACAAGCACTAAAAATAGCAAATGAGACGAAAGGGTAGCGCGAAACACGATTACAAGATCTACGTCGTAGACAAGCACTAACAATAGCAAATGAGACGCAAGAGCAGCGCGAAACACCATTACAAGATCTTCGTCGTAGACAAGCACTATCAATAGAAAATGAAACTCAAGAACAACGCGAAGCTCACCAAGAAAGACAACGTATTCAGCATTCACAAGCACTGAGAAGAGTAAATGCACAAATCGCTACATTCGAAAGAGCCATCAACACATTATGTGACAGAACTTGCGAAATCTGTACGAAACGATGCTATTCCAATCAAGTCGCAAAATGCTATTTGACAGAAACGAAGGCGTATTTACCGGATGAATTAAGAAACAAGCCAATGCTTCTACTATGTCATCGCTGTAAAAATCACATCAACAGCAATAAGGATCATTCGCCGCCGAAGGCATATTGGACCAATTTGGATCCTGACCCTATACCAAGAGAGTTACAAGAATTGACTCAGGTTCAAATACGCCTACTAGCGAGAATCAAACCATTCATAAAAATCATCAAGTTCGATTGAGTACTTGGTCAATATGGATTCCGTGCACAAGCAGTACACTTCGCACAAGACCTACATGAAGTCACAGAAAAGCTTCCCAACATGCTGCCTAGACCAACTAACAATTTAGATGTTGTCGTCACAGAGACCCTGAAGAATCTCAACATTTTTAGAGAATTCTCGATTGATCGATCACGTGCGAACAGGGCTCTTAAATGGTTGGTTGCAGAAAATGAACTCTACAAGAATGTAGTGATAGATCAAGAGTCACGCATGGAAGAATCAGATTATGTTAATCAGAGTACAACCTGCAGTAGCTGGTCAAGAAGAAGAGGAACGTGATATCGAAGTTCATCAACGAGACAATGTTTACATGCACGTCAACGATGTAACAAGAATTATACGAGCACCATGGCATCAAGCAGATGAGACAATTTTCACATCAGGCAACGCAGGCGTGCAATGTTTAGGAATGGTGTTGGCAAACATTGTGAGAGCTTCGATTCTTGAACCGAATAGATGGACACCAACTACGCTCAGTGAAAATATGATTGAAGGCGATGATATATATCAGCAAATCGTAATAGAAAATGAGCGTAGAGGTGGTCTTGCTGTAGAAAAAAACGGTTATCTTGAAATACTCCATATGAATGTGATCAAGCATGATTTCATCATGTACAACGCCTTCTCAATAGAATATGATGATAATACACCATATGTTGGCAGTCTTGGTGATTCTGTAAATGATGGAGAACTCGCATACACACGAGAAAGTAGTCTCAATACAATGTTCAACACTGATCATCATAAAGCTGGTGTATTAATAGCGGAAGGATATTCATATGGAGTTATACGTAATGCTGATAAATACTACTTCACCGACTCTCATGTGGTGCTGTAGGTGGTAAAGCAAGAGGACCAAACGGAAAAGCATGCGTAATAGAATGTGATACATTTGATGAACTTCTGCGAGTATGCAAAAGAGCAACAGGATTGAAAAATGTCCAACAAACGGTGAACTATATAGATGTCCATGTGAAAGATAACATCGTTCGTAATTATGGAATAGATCAAGAAGCAGTGACTCAAGAGACCAACACGTACATTAAATCATTTGAATAGAATGCTACGATTGTGATTGGCCAGGCTTTCCAGCGGAAAATTATAAAAGTTAGGACATATTTTGATGTGTTTGCTACAACGTGCTGTAATGCAACCGGCGTCTATCGGTAGCCGTCGATTACAATCGAGGCGACTGATATCAATACTGCGTTTGCCCGTTTGTAAAGGAAATTTACTAATCAAGCGGTAATTTGAATTTCGACAACAGTCAATGTACGTATATAGAAGTTATACATCCGTATTTCACAGTTGATATTGGTAAAATAAACATTTGCCGCATAATAGTTATAATTATTTAAAATGTTTACTGGCAATTTTGAATTATCTTATATTTTATTTATTTAAGTTTAAATAAAACTCGATATCAAATTGTACATAATTTCTAATTATAACCATAAATCTATATTTTATTTTTTTATCATAATTTATCTTTTAAAATTAGTATGTTAATTTCGAATTGTATTCAAAATTTAATTATATCATTTACTACTAAAAATATTCGGTAAACACATTTTTCAATAGCAAAGACAAATTTAACCTTTCAGCGGGGGCGCCAATTTTTGGAACACAGCCAGGTGCGCGTCGCACAAAGTCCAACGTCTCTTTCAACCTTGAATATTCCTTTTGTAATAAACATTTTTTTTCAAATTGAATATAATAATTCTGCGTTTTATGACATGCTATAAAATGTTGACAATATTGAGATATATTTATAATTAAAGGCCAAAGAATGCAGATACAATCGCCTTATTTCAAAACTTTATGGTATATTGGACCCAAGAATAACTTGCAAATGGATTCCGATTATGTCCAAAAAACTAAAAAATAATATGATTGTCCATCTTCGTGATATGCGGGATACCGTGTAATAACTGCACATTTGATCGAGTACATCAACTCCTGCTTTTCTCGTATTGTAATACAGTATAATTGGTTTACCACGGTTAAATCACCACTACCAATGAATGGAAAGGAATACAAGGGTCAGAAAACCAGACCTGCATTAGAAAAGGTGTAGCTATAAATAGAAACTGCTTAGAGCATTGAAACCTTACATGTAAAAACAAACCATTGAAAATTACGATAATGTTTCACTCTGTACACGGGCGCGTCCGCTGAAGGGTTAAAGTCGAGTATGTAAGCAAAAATGTTTAGGTTGCAAATCAATTTAAAAGGGGAATTTGCTAAATACTAGTTGGTTACATTTACGTATTTTTCAGTTTTGATCTTACGAAAGTGTTTGACACATTGGAACTGGTCGCTGTTTATTATTACTGTATTATTTATTCAAAAGATAGAAATTTATTTTTCTTATTTCCCCATACAAGAAAACAATGTCACCTAAAACGAAGTCACGTTGAAAATATAAAAAGGAAAAGAAGAAAGGTTTGTACATACAAGAGCAACAATCTAAATTATGGGGGACATGGCTGCATAAACAGGAGTCTACATCTACTAATGGATTAACATCAAAGACCAATGAGGCTGTTAAATATGAATCACAACAGAATCAAACAAACAGTGACTCAAGCAGCGACATCGAAGCTTTATCTGATACACATATGCAAGAAAAAATTGACTAGGTTAGGAGGAAAATGAAGATATATTATTTCCAAAAGATTTACAACAAGGAGAAGAAGAGGCGATTAAACAAGATTTACCATCCTGCACATCAGGTGCAATTTCCAATTTTCAAAATAAAAAGCTAGAAGAAAATATTTTTATAAATTTTAATTGTTTTTCTTGGAATGTTGTGTCAAAATTATCGAAATTTGTTAATATTGCATGTGCAGTGATATTCAGCATCAGCACTCGCCAACCGCAAGCTATTTAGGTATCCTGGCATCCCCACAGGCGTTCGTCAGCGAACCTCATGAACTCTAACTGGCAAACCTTATCAGGATTTTGGGAGAACCGACACAGGACTTTTCCCGCGGAACATGCGTTTGTACTCCGTATGTATCCGCTTCAACATATATGGTGTGTAATATAATTTTCTCATGTGAATTAAATATAAATCAAATTTAAGTCCTATATCGTGTTACTGGTCACCCTTCTAGACAAACCGCACCTTCCGGAGCCTTTTTGATGCCATTTTCGAGCTTAGATGTATGGGCCTGCAGCAATAACCAAGAGGTGAGACGATTTAACCTTTCAGTTTTGCCAGTTATTTCTCACTATTTCTCTCATTCTCAGTTTATGTTTTCCATATTATTTATTCTCTTTTCTATCTTTTGTTGTTGCCTCCGCTTTTGTTATGTCGACCGACAGCCAAACTCTTGATGAAACACAGCAAACTTCGCGTGTGGGTAATAAGAAGACCTCCACTTTGGAAAAAATATTAAATTATGGTTCATTCAAGTGGAAAGCAATTTTCAAATTTCTGGCATTACAAATGATATGACACAGTATAATATGGTTATAGCTTCTGTAGATCCCGAAACTTTGTCTGCGATTTCTGACACATTGTTCGGCCCTCCCGAAGGAAACAAATTATTAGGCGCTTAGAGACAGGCTTAATTCAGAATATTCCGATTCTGAAAATCGTCAGATCCGCAAACTTATTTAAGAATTGGAATCAGGAGATAACAAACCATCCTTTTTGTTGCGGCAAATGTGAGAACTAGCTAATAACTCCTTGACTGGTGATATTTAAAAATCTCTTTGATTTCAAAGATTATCCCCGGATATGCAAGAAATTCTTTATACGAGTTTGCATATCCGGGATACTGAGACGCTGGACAAATTTAACCAAGTTACCTGATAAAATCACTGAAATGCGCGCTGTAGGTTTTTATAGCAGTATTTATTCCCTCGACACTCAGCCATTCTTTTCCGCTCCGGTCGGTCCGGGGGGTAAACAATCTCTCCCTGTAACTGAGATAAGCGCTGGATTTAAAAAAAAGCAGCAGCAGCCTTATGCAGGGAATACGAAGATGAATTAAATTGTAGTCAACTGCAACATGAAATAGAATGTTTCAAAGCCCAAGCAAAAACTACAACCTTTGTCCAGAAAGTTCGGTGAATGTGTCTATAGTTACAATGGATTGTTGTCTTGCATGAAACAGCTGTTACTGTCCTTCGAAGTAATCCCCGTATGCGGTAATGCACATCTGGGAACGGCTGTACAATTCTTGGAAACTCCTGGCGTAGTCGTCTTTAGGGATGGCCTTCAACTGAGTCGTAGCATTACGTTGGATGTCAGAAATCCTGTGGCCCTTCAGCGGTGATTTCAATCTGGGGAACAAGAAGTCCGGGGGAGACAAGTTTGGGGAGAAAGGTGGGTGATTTAGGGATACAACTCACCTGTTGGCCAGGAACTCCTGCACCAGAAAGACAGTATGTGGCGGGCATTTTCGTGATGCAGGATCCAATTGCCTTGCTTGGCGTACTGGGGGCGTACCCGATTGATCCGTTGCAACAAACGTTTCAGTATATCCACGTACTTAGAGGCATTTAACGTGGTGCCATCAGGGAGGAATTCTTTATGGATGAGAACCTCAGAGTCGAAGAACACCACGAGCATTCTCTTGATGCGGGATTTCTGAAGTAGCACCTTCTTGTTTTTCGGCGACCCTGGACCCCACCACTCCCTACTCTGACGCTTGCCGTCGGGGCTGTACTTCAGGCACCAGGTCTCGTCACCCGTAACAATGGTTTTCTGGAAATTTGGGTTTCCATCAGCCATGTCGATGAATTATCCATAGGCGTCAAACCGAATTCTCATTTGTTCCGGCGTCAAAGTGTGGGGCACAAGTCGGGAGAAAAGCTTGCGTTTATTGAAATCCTGGGCCAGTATGAGGTGGGCCATCTCACGACCAACTCTTACTTCCGCCATTATCATTCACACTGTCACACGACGATCCTTGGCCAACAATTTCTTCACTTTCTGTACGTTGTCCGGGGTGCGTGCAGTTGCAGACCGACCACTTCGAGGGGAGTCTTCAATGGTGTCCCGCCCTACTCGGAAGCGTTTAAACCACTCATACACGCACTTCAAGGTGACAGTACGTTCTTCGTAAACTTTTAGCAGCATTTCACGAGTCTCTCTCACTGATTTTCCTTGTTTGAAACAGAACAGTATATTCGTCAACAGCTGATCCGTTTTGAATTTCGACCGAGAGCACAACACCTTTACTGTTTAATGATCTGTTTCCACACGATAAGCTAACTCGCAGCACCGCCGCTCAGAAACTCGTTCAGACCAGTCTTCACCTGTCCGACACGTTATGCGCCGGTTGTAAACTCTTACGACCGTGAGAACTATTACATCATTCACCGAACTTTCTGGAGAAAGGTTGTATTTTTGAAAATTCAAAAGATTATCATCATCATGATATTCTAGTTGGTATGGTTAAATTGGATTTGTACAATCTTATCCATTCATCACGACTTCCTTGGGGTTACTTCTTTGCCTACCAATAACAATTTCTACCGGTGAGAGGAGTTTTAGTACACTCAAGATTATAAAGAATTATTTAAGATCAAATATGAAGCAAGATCGACTAAGTAGTTTAGGTTTACTTTCTATAAAATAAGATAAATTTGTGGAAGCAGACTTTAATTTTGTCATCGAGGATTTTGCCAATTCAAAAGCAAGAAAAATTAAAAATATTTAAAATTTTACCAAGCTTTTATTTTGTGTAGTGCCCTAAATGTTTACTGTGTGACCATGTCTCTTCTAAGGACATGACATTTGTGTCTGTTATACAAATACCTACTATGGGTAACCTTTAATGCAATATAATTTCATTTACTCGTAATGAAATAAATTCTGATTCTATGATACATTATAGCATATCTCATTATTTTTGTGTGCTATACTAAATGCGCCAGAACTTTAAAGGCGAGATTTTTGCTAACTGGCCACAGGCGACTGCTAGTTACGCCTCTGCGAAGCGCATTTTGAGAACGAACATGGTCCGAGATACAAATGGAGTATAAGAAGTCTCAGAATGCATGGTAGGTATGGATTATGTTGCTGGAAGGCTAAAAATGAAATGTAAATGTTCTGCGTATCTCTATCAATTCAAATATTCAAATGTCGGCATGTCTTTCTAATTAATTGTAAAATGTTATCTATTTTGTGGTAGTGGGTATTCAAGGTTATGTAAGCTTATAAATTAAAGTCCATTCCTAAAAATGCCCCTTCATGCATTTTTATTGATAAAAATGTCTTTACTTTCTATATTCACAGTGGATGTTGAGCCAAGAAACACTCAACAATGTCTACGGCTAAAGCGACATGCTTGTGATTTATGAGATTTGAGATGGCCAAACTCTCACGACTTCTACCCGACTCCCCTTCTCTGATCATGAACACTGCCGAATGTCAGAAGCCAAAATTTGACCGGAAGTTACATCTCATTCGTTATTATTCACTTCGCCTTTGATTGTTAACGCAGCCACAGCGTTAGCTGTAATCGTATTTCGATCTGATTTGTTAAAGTTATGTTAATAAATTGTTATGCTTATCTATTCGTGAAGGGCATGATACCTTTATTTGACTTCAGATTCTTTAGAATTGACAGTTCAGAAAAGTAAACATTTCTCCAATTTTGATTTACATATACCAATTCACGGAGCGGTGAAAGGCCCAAAGGGTACTACTATCTGACATTCTAGACATTTTTAACTCCTCAGCGACAGCGCCAATTTTTGGGAACACCATCAGGCGCGCGTCGCACAAAGTGCAACGTCTCTTTCAACCTTTATTATTCCTTTTGTAGTGAAATCTTTTATTCAAACTGAAAATAATAATTCTGAGTTTTATGACAAGATATAAAATGTTCATAATATTGAGATATATTTATAATTAAAGGCCAAAGAATGCAGATACAATCGCCTTATTTGAAAACTGTCCGGTTTATTGGATCTAAGGACAACTTGCGTATTGATTACTATTATGTCCCAAAACCTAAAAAACAATGATATTGTCCATCTTTGTGATAAGCGGGATACCGTGTAATAGCAGCATATATGATCGAGTATATCAACTCTTGCTTTTATCGTATTGTATGGTATTTTGGCTATTTATTATTGTATGGTTTGGTATTTTATCATAATTTTGGCTACTAGTCAATGTTCTCTTTACAAAAATATTAAAAATTTTGAGAAAAGAAATTCACTAAAGTTTATCACAGAATTAAAATTATATGAATATCATAGGACAGTCTTGAACACTATCCATAAAAAGATAGAAAATGTGTAAAAAATGAATTATCAAAAGCAGGTATGGCTTTAATATGTTTGGACTTATTGAATCCAATTGGGCCCAGTGATATTACAGAGCCTCACAAGAATAAAAATTAAAAATATGTCTGAAAGGAAGTACTGTGATCATTTAGAAACCTTCTAGAATGCCTAACAAAATACAGACATTTTGGTTTTGAAAAACTTTAGTCGGTGCCACAGAGCATGTGAATGATTTAGAAATCAATCCAGAATTTGTGGAAATATGTTTACAAAAATGAAAGAGGTTATATAATTGCGAATATGCAGATGAACCAATAAGTAACTGAGAGAAACGTTTGACGTGCATAGCATTTAAGAGGTACTGAACAAATTTAGACAGGCTCTGTAAAAACGTTTCGAGCAACTTAAAACATGACAGTCTTGGATTCCTCAGTAAATTCTAAAGAATTCCACAGAATGAACATAGGAAACATGCATCAGCATTAGAAATTGCCGTGATAGATGTAAAAATGATTCAGAATAATGACCAAATGAAGTCTATAAAAGATGCAGATGCAAATTGCTATATGCTGGTCGAAGAAATGGAAGCAGCAAAACCTGTTCTTCCTTTTTTTATGTTTCAGAAAACCTTAAAATTTTTTACAATTGCTACAAGTGACAGGCTTTTCAAATATATTTTTATCTTTAAGGATATTTACAACAACTCATGTAACGAAGAAGAACAAGAGTAGAAATTAAAATTTGATCAATAGACGATCTTGCTGATAAGAAAACTAGCAAAATTTTATTTTGTTAGATTATAATTTTGTTCTGGAAATAAAATATATGTCGTCTAGCTATTTTCCAATTTTTCTTCTTTTTTATAAATATACATAAAAAAAGAAATATGATTGCCATCCTAGTTTTCTTCTTTTATGCTTCATATTAAATTTTTATCATTTACTGTATATTAGAATTTTGAAAGAACCCACTGCTGAAAATTCTGCAATTGGGCCCTACGATAACTAAGCCTGACCCTAATTAAAGGCATGAATGACAAGAAATCGGATGTCAAGTTTTCGAATATAAAGTAATTAACTGTTATATTCTGTTACCTTAATATATTGTAGAGTTACAAGTGAAACACACTAAGTCAAAATTATCGATTTTCGGATTTTCACCTTTCCTTCACCAGAAAAAGAAAATGTTTCTGCTGGTGAAACCTCCCCAGTCCTATCTTTATATATTTCATTCTTTTTCAAAGTTTTGTAATTTCATTAAGTTCTCTAGCCTAGTACTTTGCATAGGTGAAATACATTAACCATCCTGAGGATAATAATATCAAATAAGCATATGAGAGCCAAGACTAGTTCGTAGTTATCAAAAAAATGATAGTTCTATAATTTAATTTGATTTAATAATGTTAGTATCAAAGAAGTTAAGTGGAAAAAAATCTTTGATCAGCGTTTTCTGAAAATCATGTTTTATGACTTAGCGTTTTTCATCTGTAACCCCAAGAATTAAGTTAATATAGAAATTTCCAAATTTTTAAATATTAAAATATAGAATTCATGTAAAATCTTCAAATTTTTAATTTATCAGATTTATATAAATAGTGTTTAAAACAAAATTATATCTAAACTGTCAACAAAGCAGACAGTGGGTAAGAGAGATGAACATGAAAGCAAAGCTTTCAAAATGACTTCAAAGGAGATAAATCTCTTCTGATAAATGATTAACATCTATTTAGAAAATTTTTACAAACAGTTTTCATAAAAGAACTTGGTAATTTCATTTAAATCAGCCTTAGTCAGAAAGGGAAATTGGCGTATTTCTGCCTTAGCGAGAAACAAATGGTGACCATTTGTTTTATAAGTAACCATTACATCTGTAAACATTTCTTGTATATGTTGTTTATTTTAAATAAACTACTTACCAAATCGTATTAAATGAAACAATAAATACAAATTTATATTAAATTAATTCTGTATGTATATATTAAATAGATTGTATGGTGTAGATATTAAATGAATTGGTTATGTGTATCGATAACCGTTTGGTTCTCGCTAAGGCAGATACTCTCCAATTCCACCTGTCTCGCCTAAGCCGTTAAAAAAATGAAGTACCAAGAACGAATATAAAATGTTTATACACTGAAGTGCCACTGAATTAGGGATAGCAAAGCCTATGCAAATTGTGTAGCGCTGCGCATCATGTATGCGCAAGTGAGGGCGCTGTGGTAACTGCATATATAGCGCGTACTGTGGTTGTTCTGAATTAGTTGTTGGAATTGCCAGTATAGGTAAACTGCCTGATTTAGACGCCTTCGATCGCGGACAAATCGTAGGTGCGCGACGCATGGGCCATTCAATTTCCGAAATCGTCAGACAGCTAGGATTTTCAAGGTCGACAGTGTCAAGAGTATACCAAGAATACATGGATGGTGAAAAAAAAAACTAGCGATCGGGCAAACTGCAAAGGACAATTAGCCTTGACAGTGCGTGGTGAGAGACGGCTCAGGCGTATTGTACGTAGCCAGCGAAGCCAAACATTAGCTCAAATTACCACCCAGTTTAATGACGGTGCCAGTCGTACAGTCAGTAAACGGACTGTGCAACGCTCGCTTCACCGTATGGGTTTCGGGGCCGTCGACCTACGAGAGTACCATTGCTCTATACTCGCCATCGGGCTGCACGTCTTGCCTGGGCAAGAGATCACAGAGACTGGAGTGTAGAGGACTGGAAACGAGTAGCATGGAGTGATGAATCTCGATTCCGACTACTTAACGCCGACGGGAGGCTGATAATATGGCGTCAGGCTCATGAAGCCATGGATCCTGCATGCCTGGCTGGAACTGTACAAGGGCATGGTGCCTCAATCATGGTCTGGGGTGTTTTTTCGTGGCACAGTTTGGGATCTTTGGTGCGTGTACCAACCTCCCTCAATGCAATTCGGTACGTAGAGTTGCTGGGTGATCACCTCCATCCGTTTATGCTGTTCTGTTATCCGCACGGTAATGGAGTTTTCCAGCAAGACAACTGTACCTCTCACAAGTCCCGGTTGGCTACTGGCTGGTTGGATGAGCATTCCTCTGACTTCTCTGTCATGAATTGGCCACCTAGAAGCCCAGACTTAAATCCTATTGAGCATCTTTGGGATGTTTTGGAACAAGGCGTGAAAGGCCATCACACAGCACCAAAGAACCTTACTGAATTATGGACAGCTTTAGCCAATATTTGGCAAGCCATTCCCGTGGAACGTTTCCAGAAACTTGTTGAATCTATGCCTCGTCGTGTGGCAGCCGTTATCAAGGCCAGAGGAGGCCCAACTCGTTACTATCCCTAATTCAGTGGCACTTCAGTGTATATAATTATACAACTGGTTTATAAATAATTATACATTTAGCATAATTATACAACACATTTCTAAAGCACTGAGAAAAATAAAGAGTGCAAAAATTTTCAAAAAAGTACTTTTGATACTTTTAACGCAATTACTTTATATTTAATAAATATTTTTTACCCTTAGGAAGCCGGGTAGGATACATAAATCCCAAAACAACAAACATCAATTTCATTATCATATCGTTCCGTTTTCCTGGGTTCTACAGAATTGAATAAAATCTGTCCAGAAAATGCACACAAAATAAAATTTATTATTGTGTATATTCTTCAGGCACATACACAAATTCAAACAGAAAACATGTAGCAACTGTTTTCTATACAGCAGAAAACTCTAAAAACACAAGTCAGGATAACAGAGTCTTCAATACAATACACACCTAATGCACTTTCAATACATTCAATTCTCAGCAGAAAAGAACACTGAGTTCCAATGCCAATGACATGTATATTTATAGACTTCCAAAGCGCCCCCTATTGGTTGGCCAGCTAGAAATCTCCAGAACGTCTAAAAGTTTGGCGACCATTTGACACCATATTGCCAAATTTGGCTACCAAAATAAGTCACCAAATCCATTGTCAATTCGGCAATAACTCTCATATTTGGCGAAATTACCATAGACTTGTAAAATTCATAACAATATCTTAAGGACAGAAACTATGTATATTAAAAAATTACCCAAGCCATGAACAGCCAGAGAGCAGTTATAAATTTTGCCAGTACAAAATAATCTATTGAGTATAATATAGTAATAATTGTACACAGTTTGAAGTGTTAAATAATTTATTTTTGCTTTAATAAAAATTTCAATTTTAAATATCCAGTATTACTTTTAAATCATTCTCTTTGAAATAAATTGGACTTATTTATATGGAAAATTTAAGTATTTAATTAATTCTAGCCATTAAATTTGTTTGACATTAACAGTGTATTATAATTTCCTTGTAATTTAAAAAAATTAAATGCTCATAAATGATGGTTTATTAACTTTGATAAGTTTTAGATTTTTTAACAATTTTATTATATTTCAAGTGTGGAAATAAACTGAAAAAACACCAAGCACATACATGTTGCGAAAAGTGCTGGAAATTTTATGGCCTTAAACTTGGTGATAATATGAGTTGCTTCTTTGTAAATGTTCTGCTGCTTTTCGGTGGTAATCTTTATAATAAATGCTTTTATTATTCAGTTTAATGGTTTCATAGGCTTCAATCCTGATCCAGATAAGCTTCACTCTTACATCACCAAACGTTTGTAATTATGCTTCAGAAATGCCAACTTTTTTTTTTTTTCTTGTTATGTTTTCATGAATTGAATTGTAATGATGATCATTTAGATGTTTTTAGCCTATGAAATTCAGAATTAACTTAGCTAGTGAATTATATGTTCAGTCAATGGAAAAATTTTGAATTCTTTTCCTTCTCAAGAAATATAATCTGGATGATGAAAGCTTACCCTTGGTTATTCATATCTAGATTATAGGTCATATATTAAAAAATATATAAGACCTATGGTGAAGTGCTGTACCAGGCCTGAGTGCATTTGGTAGAACACTTCACCATGTCAGTGTTTTTTGAATTCTAAATTTTTTCAAATGAATATTCATAAGTAAATTTTGTACTTTCTCCTAAAGTAATTTTTCATTTTGTTATTAGTATTATAAATTGATATTTATCCTTTTTGAAATATTGTAATTTTTGTTCTATAAAATCACTGGTAATACTAATGTCATCTTTTTTTTTTTTTCATTCTTGTACATACGCTAAAATTATCTTGCTATAAATTTCTAAATTTCATGTTCATTATTAATTTTTTTACTATTTTTTATTTTTATGTGTCTTCATCTTGAAGAATTTACATCTTTATTTTGTAGTTAATAAGATTTTTCTTAGAAATAAAATTCATGGACAGTCATACCTCGGTACTAGTCACATTTCAATGCGAAAAAATTACTTCTGTACTCATCGTATTTAGACCGGGAAAAATGCTTTCGTACTCGATGTTTGCTCGTCACACATGCCGAAATCTTTCTAAATGGGTTGAATTACAAACTTTTGTTCAAAAGTATGACCCTGATATAGCTCTAACAAGCCGAAATATGGACTTGTTTATAGATCAAATAATGTTTCACTTTAGAAACATTTTGAAACGTAGAAGCAAGTTTCTCTTGATAATTTCACTTTCCTCAATTTGAGTCTACAGCAGGGATCGGTGGTGTCAAGAGACAGAAAAGAGAAAGAATCCCTGTGCAAGAGTCTGGTATTTTATCAGTCGGAGACACCTTTTCGATGCAGTAACCCCACTACTCCCCTACTTTGCCAATATCCCATTAGGCCATCAACTTATTTCAGTACAGGTTCAGAGAAGATAAATTTAATTTAATTTTGTCTAATTGTTTTAAATTATGTCTGTCAAATTTAAAGATTTTATATAAAAAAAGAACCCCATTAGTTTATAAATTGCCCAGTAAAATGTGAAATTTCTGGTTCTCATGAATAATTTAAATTAATTTACAATACTGGGAAAAATTTGTCCTGTACTCATTAATTAATGATAAGTACCAAGGTACCATTGTATTTTGATTATATGGTATCCTTAAAACATATCCTATGACATATTAATTAAAATTTTGACATATTTTATTTAACCAATTGATATTTTGCAAATATTCAGGCTCCATTGATTTTTTATTCTAGATGAATGCTATATATCATAATTTTTTTATTAAAATATTCTAAAGATGTTTATTAGCTAATTATTGTTGAATTTTTATACAAAGTGTTGATTATAAGACTAAAAGTTTTTAAACAGTGTCAGAAGTATTTTCCTAAATTTCTCATTAGGGGAACTCCACGCTGTGGAATTTGACAACTTTTTGGCAAACGGCACAGAATATGGAACTCTGTATATTTTACCTCAATTATCAACTGTTAGAAAACATTTGTACAAGTCATAGCCAGAAAATTTGCTAAATATGTTATGTCTGACCAGTATGATGATATATTTTTAAATTTAGTATAAAAATTGTAAATAAAATTATCAGATAGGCAACCTTTAGCAAGCTCTTGAAATCGTGGAATGAAAATAATATCACACAAACATCGAAATGAAAGTATTACTCTACTTATTTGCTGTAGATAACATAGAATGTCAGAACATGCAGTTTTTAACTGTTTGGGCTCGGTGAACACGAGCGATCCGGTGTCGTTGCGGTACCGCATTTGCGATCAGGAGTACATAGAGTTAAACTAACTGACTCACACTGTCTGCAGCGTTTCTGCGAATTTGCAATGACTGTTTTCTCCCCCTCGTGTACTGCTTGATCGTATGAACGACAATGGCTAAGCAGTACCTTCATTTCAATCGTGCAACTCAGATGGACGGCATTTTACTGCAACAAAGTAGCTGAAATTGTAGACACAGAACTTTTAATAGAGGAAGTTAAAGAGTTTAGAGAATTAAGGGATATTAAATGTGAAAAGTACCCCGACAAAAATCTTAAATGGAGTGCATGGATAAGAATTTGCATCAGTTAGTATCCAGATTTTGTAGAAAAAATACAAAAAGAAAAGAAGAAATTGATAAGTACAGTTATAAAATTATTGTTTTCAATTAAAAAAATAATAAAACAATATCAATTTTAATCAAAACATATTTCAGATAAATTTATTTGGTACAGCTTTTACAGATGCACTGCGTTCCAAGTTTGGCGATTTTGTGTTTTGGCGTGTACGCAACTTCCTGCCAAGCTTGGCGATTTTGTGTATGGTGTGGTAACCATGCGATTTTGTGTGGCAATCCAATTTGAATGGATGTTTAATCGTGTTCTGTTGTTGCTGCGATTAGATTGAAAGTTTTTTGATTGCGAGTTGTTTGAGATTTCGGAGGGCAGCCATGTTGGTGAAGGATGTAGTTTGTAAATATCATGGGAGGATATTGGGTAATGTTAGGATTGGGATTTCTGTAATGTTTTTGGAAGTTTAATACAGCCAGCGGAAGATATATTACTGACGGCTACAAACCACCGGCTGGGGATTTCTGTTATGTTTTTGGAAGTTTAATACATCAATGGTAAGTTTTTTTTAACTTATTTGTTATTTCCTGGTCGTTATTGATGTTTTTCTTTACATTTTGCAATTTAGGCCTAACAGGTGTGTGGAATAGGGAAAAGTTGGCGTCAAAAACTTTTTACGCCAATCTTTTCAACAAGTTGACGCCAACTTGTCGCCAAGGGCGGTGCGTCTGAAAAAGCTGCTCCATTTATTTTAATCATATTTCAGTGTCATATTGTTTTTTGATGTTTTCTGAAAAGTAATTAGATAAAAATGTTAGGATGTTGGCTGGTAAGGCCAAAACTAACTGTGCATCACGACAAAAAAAAATAAGATGCCGATGGTTTTGCATAATAGCTTAAGATTGCAGAGTCGTTCTTAATAGCAGATGGAAGCCCGCCAGTAAATTAAAAGGGAAACTGTTAAAACTTTCACCTAGAAGCATGCACTTGTGTGTGAGTTGGAACTTAGTAAAGACAAAAAATAGTTAAATATAAACATTGCACATTTATTCAACAAAAACACGGAAATATATATACAAAAAATTAACAAAAAAAGTTCATTCATATAAATATACTTTAGCTTAAGTATTATATCTTGCTTCTGAAAATTATACACACACACACACACACATATATATATATATATATATAGCTTGAGCTAGAGGCGAGAAAAAGGTTAAAAAAAGTTTACCGGTCTCGTCCGGGAAAAGGGAAAATGTCGATATCGGCGTTAAACTCGTTTTGTAGAAGTCTGGCTTGCTGGACAAATGACGGCGTTTAAAACGGAGCTTCGGGCATACAAGGCTTGGCTGTCGATTTGGTGACCATCATCATTTGCTTCCGCCGGCGGTAAGGGAAAGATGTATGGCTTGTATAATCTCCGCTACCGGTGACGTGTGGCCTTTCCAATTGACTTATGCTCGACCAACGTCAACCATCATAGTAACTTAACACATTGTTGCTTAACTCGGGTAACGCAACAAATAGGATACGCACCAGCATACACACCTCCATATATCGCATATATCGCCCATGCATCGCTAGTTGATGTTTATGAATTGGAGTGCCTTGGTCCGATTGGACTTTATCTCCAGTAAGCAAGTTAAAAGGTGTCAAGATATCTGTGCTCAGTAAAGTTAAATTTAAAGATGGAAGAAATTTTAAGATAAGAGTACATCACTATTAAGGTTAAACTTGAATATGAGAGAGAACGGTAAATAAAGTTAAAAAATTAAGTATGGCTCAAAGAAGATACTAGAAAGTTAATTTAAGTTTTATACTTAAATATTAAAACACAAGTCGAGAGGAAACGAAAATAAAAAAGGCCCGTTTCAGGGTCGTACAACTACATAATGAGATGATTGCGAAGCCTCGGGGGGAGGCTAAAATTAGCAGGAGGGAAAAATTGGAAAAGGGTAGACTGCTCAGACGGGGGTCGAACCCCTGACCGGCGAGTCCCGAGACGCGAGCGAAAGCAGTGCATAACGAAAGCACGAAGTTGAGTTAGCAAGATAGGAAGAGTATCGCGGTAGGAGGGCCAAAGCTAACTCCTAAGAAGACACGCCCGTGGGCGTTTACGATTAGTGGGAAGGGAGTGGTCGCTGCCGGAATATGCAAATTATGCATCACCGGCACGGTTGCGACTATCACTACTGATTAAAAGGTAGTGACGTCATTCAACCTGCTCTTGCAGGCTCTGACGTCAGTAGTTGTTATAACGTGATAAGCGAAGCGTTATCGTTCGACGGCTTGCTGAGTAAATAGGAGAGAACTGTGGGAAAAAAAACTGTTTTTCCTAACAAAACTGCAGTGACTTATAGATGAATGTCTTCGCGACAAGTTCCTCCACATTGGAAAAAAAAGTTCTTGGGATTAAGTTCCTCATTTTTTTCTTCTCCATACAATTATGCGTCCATCGGAACCAAAAATGTTAAACTTGCTTATATCGGCAAATAAGACATTATTCCAATACGTTTGGGACTTATTTATCATTGATAGTGCGAAGGAAAGTGTAAGCTTTCTGTTTTTCTCACTCACAAAAAATTTTCTATGGGCAGAACGCCCATGTAATCGAGCTGCTCTGAGAACTCGTCGATCAGTTTCAGGTGAAATTGAAGTAGAAAATATTTCATTAAATTCTGCAGAAACTTTTATAGCACTCAAACGTGGATTTTTCACAAATTTTCTAATTATAAATTGATGTGAAGATAGCAAAAAATATATTGCTTACCTCCGTCTCGGCGGTGCAGCTCTCTTGGTACTAAGTGATTCCAGGTACACGAACATTAAAACATGTATTTATTTAATCTACTACGAAACAAAAAAGAACGTTACATTACTACGATACAAAACGAAAATTACATAAACAGAAGTAAGAAAGGAATCATGGGATAGCTTCTGGTTTGCTCCCGTTTGGCGCGCGCCTTGGCGACTTAGGGTTGCATGAAAAGGTTAATTTTCAAAATGTGTGATTACTTTCCAACAATGCCCCCCTTAATCATGCATTTTGGGATAAGCCGAAATTAGATTTAATTCACATCTTAATTTCATAAATTTTGGTTTGGGCAAAGGTTTGGTAAAAATATCTGCGATCATACTATTTGTATTGCAATATGTTAATTCAATTACTTTGTTTTCTTCCATTTCCCTTAAAAGGAAATATTTAACATTAATGTGTTTTAGTCTGGTATTCATCTTACCATGTTGAATTAGAGAGATTGTGGACTTATTGTCCTCGAACATTTTAATGGGTAGTTTTTGAGATAGCCCAAAATCCTTTAAGAGGTCTAATATCCATTTGAGCTCTTGAGCAGCAGCAGCCGCAGAAATGAGCTCAGACTCGGTCGATGATAAGGAAACGCAATCTTGTCTCTTTGTGGACCAAAAAATTGGGCTGTTTCCTAGGAAGAATATATTTCCTCTGGTTGACCGTCTAGTGGTCATATCAGATGCATAGTCAGCATCAGTATAGCAGGTAAGTATTGGTGGGTTGTTAGAGTCAATTTGCAGGTTAATGTCCTTTGTTGAATTCAGGTATTCGATGACTCTGAGAACTGCTTTCCAGTCATTTTCATTTGGAGATTCGTTTTTCCTGCTTAATAAATTTACTGCTAGAACGATGTCTGGTCGGGTCACGGTGGCTATGTAGAGTAGTGCTCCGATGGCTTGTCTATATTTGATATTGTCCACTGGTGGAGAGGTGTCCTCTTCCTTTGGATAAGAAACGTCCATCGGTGTGTAAGACGGTTTGTGGATATCTGGACAGAATTTCTTCTTCAATCCTTCGATTTTGCGAGTTTGGTTCAGTAAAAATTTGTTATCATCTCTGTTGATGTTGATTCCTAAGTAGTTTCTGATTTCTCCTAGGTCCTTTTCTTCGAAGAATTTGTTGAGATATTTGATTAGACTTTGAATCTTGTCTTCAATTTTGCATGCTATAAGGATATCGTCCACGTAAACCGTGATCATTATTGTATCTACTTCATCTTTCTTTAAGAATAGGCAAGGGTCTGCGGTAGATTGAGAGAAATCGTTGTTTCTGAGGATTTCTTCGATTCTTTTGTTCCAAGCTCTGGCTGACTGTTTTAAGCCGTAGAGAGATTTCCTTAGTTTGCAAACCTTCTGTTCTTGTCCTGTTTGAACTGTGCCTTCCGGTTGTTCCACAAAAATTTCTTCTTCTAAGTTTCCGTGAAGGAAAGCTGTGGTGACGTCAGCATGTCGCACGTGCATATTACCGTATGCAGCGGCAGCAAAGAAGGTTCTGATAGTCGTATGTCGAACTACTGGTGCGAAGGTATGGTCGTAGTCAGTCCCAAATTTTTGACTATACCCCTTTGCGACTAGTCGTGCTTTGTAGCGGTTGACTGTTCCATCTTCGTTCTTTTTCAGTTTGAAGGTCCATCGACATCCGATAGCTTTCTTTCCTACAGGAAGATCTACTAATTCCCAGGTTTTATTTTGGGACAAGGAATTGATTTCTTCGTCGACTGCGAGTAACCATTTTCCTTTTCTTCGGAATCCAATTTGTTCAGGTCTTCGAAATTTTCGGGTATGTCCTTAGTTGTGTCTACTAGGTATCCCATACGTTCTGGTGGTTGTCCCTTCTTTTTTCTTTCTGATCTTCTCAGCGCTTCTATGGGTATAATTTCATGTTCTGTCTCAGTTTCTTCGTCTTTTACTTCCGGACGAGAGGGAATTTCGATATTTTGATTCACTGGTGATTTTTCGACAAATTTTACGCTTCTACTGACAATTATCCGATTTTCGCCTGTATAGATTCTGTACCCCTTTGACCTTTGGTCGTAACCGACAAAAGTTCCTTCAATTGCTCTTGGATCTAATTTTCTTCGGTTTTCTTTATGTATATATGCATAGGCTGTGCAACCAAATTCTTTTATGTGAGCCAAATTTGGTTTTCTTCCGCACCATAACTCGTAGGGCGTCTTTTCACAGGCTCTAGTAGGAAGACGGTTTTGAATATAATTTGCGGTATTGACAGCTTCTCCCCAGAATTTGTTTGGCAGTTGACTTTGGGACAGCATGCATCTGGTCATTTTGGTAAGACTTCTATTTTTCCTTTCACTCACACCGTTCTGAGGAGGTGAGAAAGGAACGCTAAGTTGATGTTTGATGCCATCACTCGACAGAAATTCCTCTATTTCTTTACTGGTGTATTCACCGCCGTTATCTGTTCGGAGAGTCTGTATGGTTCTACCAAATTTATTTTTGGTTATGCCGACAAAATCCTTCAGTTTACTAAGAACTTCACTCTTTCTAGTAAGTAAGTAGATGACGGTGTATCTCGTAAAGTCGTCGATAAATGTCACGAAATAGTGCTTTCCACCGATGCTCGGAGTGGGCATGGGTCCGCAAATGTAGCTATGTACAAGTTCCAACGGTTTCTTTGCACGGACACTGGCTGTTTTTGGATACGGGGATTGTTGCATTTTATTCTTTATGCATTCTGAACAAGTTTTATTATGAAGACAATTATCTAGTTTTATTCCGTCGGCGAGATTTTCGTGAACGAGTCGCTTAATTCCGTCATAACTCCGATGACCTAATCTCGAATGCCATAACTGTATACAATTATCATTTTTGCATTCTATCGCGACATTAGCATTTTTCGAGTGTTTGTTTAAAACAATTTTGTATAAACTATCTTTATCAGAATATGCGTGCATAATCACTTCATTATTCTTCTTCACGAAGCAATTATTTTTGTCGAAAAGGACAGAGTACCCCATACTAGCGATTTTTTTAACGGAAATTAAATTGCTCTTTAAATCAGGAACGAAAAGGGCATTCGTCAGTCTTATTTTCTGCATATTTAGATCAAGGTCAACAAATCCACTGCCTTTGGAAAATACGATTTTACCATCTGCTAGAATAATTTTCGTGGGTGATTCATTTTGTTTCAGTTCTGTAAATAAACTTTCATCGGACAGCAAATGACTGCTTGCGCCGGAATCCATATACAGAACCTTTACATTTGTATTTTGTTCAGAACGGTAAATAGAGTCCTTGCTCTTCACTGGCGCCTGTTGACTGTAAACATTCGCGCTCATACATTGCCGGTCTGATTTTCCGCCATGTTTGGTCACGCGAGTTTCTAACTTTGTGTTATTAGAATTATAAGAACAAGTATTGTTATTAGAGTTTTGTAACTTAAAACAACAGTTTCGGGTATGGCCGTTTCGCTTACAAAAGCTGCAAAATTTCTCCGACCTTTTATTGTTATAATTTCTTGCGTTTATAGCAGATTTAAATGCCGTTGAAGTATTATCGGAATTTCGGTCCGCTTTCTGTTCTAACCTTCTATTATATTCATCGGCGAGTTTCGTTTTTACTAAATCCGTAGTTATAAGTGTCTCATCTCGAGCTTCTAGGGCGGTAATGAGATTATTGTAAGATTCAGGAATCGAAACTAACAATAGGGCGGCTATGTGCTGATCTGGAATGTTCTCACCGATAGCTTTCAGTTTTTCAACCAAATCCATCATGTGATTGATGTGCGCGGTCATATCACCGTGTTCAGGCATTTTAATTGAATATAATTTTCTTAAAAGATATAACTTGCTACTTAAATTGGAACGTTCATGTACTGATTTCAGTTTTTGCCATGTACCGGCAGCAGTTGTTTCGTTTTTAACATGAATGATTTGGGAATCTTCTATGCATAGATTTATGATTGCTCGTGCTTGTTTATCCCTCTTTAAAAATGTTTCATCAGGTTTATCGGGTGGTGGAGAATTAAGAAGATCATCTAACCCATCCCGCATCAAAAGCATTTCAATCTTGAATTTCCAAACCGCATAATTTTCGGAATTCAGTTTAGTCATCTGCGTCGAATCTTTAAACACTGATTGAGCCATTTTAAATTTAGTACCAGAATTTAGCAATTCAGTCTCATAATCATTGATGTGAAGATAGCAAAAAATATATTGCTTACCTCCGTCTCGGCGGTGCAGCTCTCTTGGTACTAAGTGATTCCAGGTACACGAACATTAAAACATGTATTTATTTAATCTACTACGAAACAAAAAAGAACGTTACATTACTACGATACAAAACGAAAATTACATAAACAGAAGTAAGAAAGGAATCATGGGATAGCTTCTGGTTTGCTCCCGTTTGGCGCGCGCCTTGGCGACTTAGGGTTGCATGAAAAGGTTAATTTTCAAAATGTGTGATTACTTTCCAACATAAATCTATGATCACGTTCTGTTAACTTTGTCGGACAACCTTTTCTTACCTTGTTTTCAAAATGATTTTCTTCTTTAAAGCGTTTTATCACATACTGCACAGTAGAATGGGATAAATTAATTAATTTATCAATATTCCGAACTGATTTAAAACTACTATAAAGAAAAATAATCAATTTTCGAATTCTGTTTGTTTTTTCTGTACAACTATGAGCCATTTTTAAATAATAAATAGAATATTATGGAGTAGGCAAGCAAAAATTAAAGCCAAATGATATTTTAAATGCCACCACAATTCAAAAATAAAAATAAAGCGTAGGGTTGCCAACTTTTTTTGTGACGATTCCGGGACAAATAGCTCAAAACTGAACATCATCATCATTATCAGTCAGCCATTACCTAGTTTTCTGAGGAAACTTTATATTTATAAAAAATTTAAATACAGTTTTTTAAAATTTATTTTTTATATTTTCTATTTTAACTATTATAGAAACTATATATATATATATATATATATATATATATATATATATATATATATATATATATATATATATATATATATATATATATATATATATACAGTTGAACCTCCATATATCGAAGTAGCAAATTGCCGGAAAAAAATTCGATATATAGAAATTTCGATATATAGAATGGAGCTTAGTTTTATCATAATTCTCCTAAAAAAAATTAAAGCTAATTTTCGTATACGAAACTCCATTTCTAATTTATATGCGAATCCCATTAAATGAAAGTTAATAACAAAATGAATTAATATGAAAGATTTATTCAGTACTACATACCTTTAAAAAAGCAATAATCCAGAGAGTGGTTATAATGATCACAGTTACATTTTTTATTTATTCAGTCCACTAAAAACTTAATCAGGGACCTTTTCCGCGAATTGAAGTCCATGACATATTGTTTCAAATGCCAAAAATTGGGAGATTTTATTCTAAAGTGGTATAAAATGTCCCAAGCTGTCTTGAAAAAAATTTCGATATATAGAGATTTTTTCGATATATAGAAACAATTTTTCTATGTAATGAACATGGAGATTTGCTAAGAGTTCAATATATAGAAAATTTCGATATGTGGAAGTTCGATATATGGAGCTTCGACTGTATGTATATATATATATATATATATATATATATATATATATATATATATATATATATATATATATATATATATATATATATATATATATATATATATATATATATATATATATTAATATTAATTATATAATAATAATAATAAAAATTTTAAATCTTATAATAACATATTTAATGTTATATTTTTATGGGGTTTTCCAATAATATTTTCTCTTACTTTTTGCTGCAATCACCAATTCTTTAGCAAGTGAGTCCGTATTTAAAAGGTTCGCAAATTCTGTACACGATTCACTATTAAGTCGTATTTGCAATTCCGCCTTCACTAAGTTGATATTCATGTTATTCCTGGCCTTCATCCACACTCTGTTTATGTGACTAAATACTCTCTCTGGGTAAGCATTACTCGCAGGGATGGACAAAATGAAAGACACAATTTTCATCAGCTCGGCCGATTTTTCATGCTGTTTAAAATATTCTGCCCATAGTTTGTCATTGCAATCACCATCTGTTCCATCAACGTGTACTTCCTGATCTGTATATAAATTGATCTTTTAAATAAACATTGCGGAAACTTTAATTTCTGTCTGTGACGTTCACACTACCTGTCAGATTACTACGACGTCACAACGTTCAATGGATTTACACGATGTCAATTTCAATTTTAAAAAATGGAATAGTTTCCGCTACTTTCCGGGACAATTTGGCATTCATCCGGGATCCGGGACAGCAATTCCAATTCCAGGACAATCTGGGACAGTTGGCAACCCTAATAAAGCGCCAGACGATACTTTTAATTATGAATTTATCCGAAATTATTTCTGTGTGCGATGACTTTTGTGAGATAAAGTTTTTGCTACTTTTTGATTACTGGTTTCTTAAAAATAAAGTTTTACTATGTTTTTAAAATATTTCATGTAGTTTTGTTAAAAATAGATTACAGATCTTATTAACCACCCACCCATTCCGAAATGTTCATTTTAAATAATTGATATACCCCTATTTCATTGAAAATCGTATGTGTACGAACACTTTTGGGAGCCACTGTATGTATTGTATTGGCATTTAGCTTTTCACAATAAAAAAAGCGTAAAATATAGATATCATATATATCATTTTCAGCATCTAAGCAAATAGTTTTGTCATAAAATACAGAAAATAATAGCTGTCATTTAAACTTACTTGAATAGCTGTTTATTTTATGAACACCATTTTTATTTTCTACAGTGTGGAACGCTTTGAAAGTGAAACAACTTATAAACTTCGAGCTTATGCGATATCGTTTCCACAAATCCGACAAATAATGGATGTCAACTACCTGCGATTAGTAACTGTTATCTGCTACCTATGACATTGACATTGACAAAAAAAAGCTATGAAGGTTCGGTATGCACAGTGAAATGTTTCATGATTACCGTTCTCGATAATGATTACAATAGTATTGAAACGGCCGATTTCAATGTAAGGTTTTAATTCCTTAGCTCGTTAGCTGTTTAGCTAACCCGTATGCAAATGCTCAAAAAGAGAGAAATACGCCAGCGGAGTGAGCCTGCCATCTTGGAGATCTTTGGAGAACAAAACTAGGAAACCCTATGGTGATTTAGCATTGCCTACTTTTTGCGGAGATTCTTGCTCGAAACCTATCCATACTTAAAGAAATTCCTACTATGTAAACCTTAGTTTATTTAAAATCTGAGATTTTTGATAAAAGTTACGCCTGGACACGCTGTTTTTAACGGGGAAAACAATAAATATTATTCACTTTCGAATTTCACTTTGCCAAACACTGTATAGTAGGCGATAAACATATTGAAATAGAAAATTATGATAACCCTTGTAGGGTAACGTTCTAAATAACGATGCCAAATCATTTTGGAATTATTTAGATTAATTCATATCCGGTGTCTGTTAGCCGTGTGCAACGACGACAACTTAAGATATTTGTTCTTTTTTCAGCGGGTATTTTAATTTAATAAAACGAGGGTAAGATGGTTTTAAGGTTTCCACTTACAGTCGTTTTATAACTAAGGGTGTGGGATTATATGTGCATGTGTTCATGCATCAATGAAAAATGAAACTTACGATGTTGAAATAAGTTTAATTTGTGTTTTTGTCTCTCAAATCTCCTTTTGCCTGTTTAAAAAAATATATGCTCTTCTGATTGATTACTATTTATCTAGTATTTCAGTTATAAATATGACTTCTTATGACTGAAACATATCAAATTCCTACACATGTGATTACTTCTGAATAATTTTCCTCTTGGCTTTCGAAGTAGATAATGATAGTTTATTTTAGTGTGAAAATTAAAGTTTTCACACTATAAACCATGATTAAAATGTTTAAAGTTTTAAACTCACTATCGCCATTATGGCTCTTTTCGGAGTACATGGGCTTATCCAGTGATGACTATAAATAATTTGAGTAAGGCTGGTCGTGAAATTAGTCAGTAGAGGTTTTTAAGCTATAATTTTTGCTGAGTTAAGAGAATTTAAATTAAAATTAAAATTTTTGTTTTTACTTAAATGAAAAGACGTACACACAGAGAGAGAAAAATGAAAGGAAAGAAAACGTGCCTTTTGGCACATTTTAGTTCCTTAGCTCGTTAGATGTTTAGCTAATCCGTATTCAAATGCCCAAAAAGAGCGAAATGTCCGTTCGCCGGTTAGCTAACGCTTGCTAAAGTGGTTTGTCTTGTGGTGTTTTTGTTTTGATTAAGGTTTCGACTACTTTCTATTGTTTTGAAGTTAGTATTTAACTCTTTCTTGTATTTTTGAATATTCTAAATTCTATTTATTTAGCTGTTACGTAAAACACGTTATAAATAAGCAAATTAACTTTTGTTAATTAGATTAATCTTTTGTTACGTACACTTTAAAAAATGTTCATGTTTACCATTATGTATAATGATTAGGAAATTTACAGTAGAATTTACAATATATCATAGTATAAGTGATTAGTATAATGATTCGAGAATTTCTGTAGCTTTAACCGCTTTCGCACATGTTGTAAAATGGAGGAGTTATATACAGTTCGCACACACAAATGAAATACAGATTTTAATTTACAAACATTAGATCTCTTCTTAGTTTAGATATTCGTAGTGGAAGAACAGAGAATTTTAGAAAATACGTTTAATTAATCATTCTTCGTGCTAGAGAATGATAACTGTATCAATCAACAGAAACCTAGTAATAACACTACAAAACATTTGGATCTAAACTGCAATACATTTCTAAAATGAATATTCCTCTTCCCAGACAAATTACAAAATCAAGTCCTATACCTTTTCCAGGAAATTAAATTTTGATGTATTAAAAATGGGTTGTTCTTCCTGGCTTTTGCTCTTTTTTAATAAAATACTTAGTCGATATTGATTTTTTCCCCATTTATTACTGTTTTGCATAAAGGAGAATTTTATCTACTATGTCTGTGAGGACACTGCTCTCCCATGTGTGCAGTAATTGTTTTGATGGGTTTCAATTTTGTCAGTGTGTAATTGAATGCTTACCTACACTGGTGTAAGAAATTAAGAGAATTTGCAGACTTGATCGATTATAAATGTGCATACACTGAGTGCCCAATTTATTATCAACACCTACTCAGTGCATCATACCACCCACTTTTGCTCTCAATACTGTTGCTATTCCCTACGAGATGTTAGAACATGGCTTGAGGAATACGAGACCCTACCCGGTGAACTGCACTTTTCTGTTCTCTAAGACTGGATGAATCCAGCCGCCCGATGCCCTTTTCGACCTCATTGCACAAGTGCCCCCATCGGACTCCGGTTCGGTACATGTGGAGGCCAGCTATGGAAGGCGAAGACTGTCAAGCTCTTCAAACCATTTGTGGACGCTGAGAATTTTGTACTGCTGGAGATATCCATCTCCAGTAGAATGAACCCTTAATAAAACTGGATGTAATAGGCTATCAAAAATATTTATTTATTTTACATGAATTAAAATAATGGGAATCTGAACAATGACAAGAAAATATTCCCCAAACCATTACAGTGCATCCACAAACTTGAAGTGCCATGCAATACATTTAGGGTCAACGATATCGTGCCGATTTTTCAATTTCACACTCTGCCATCTGCATGGTGTAGAAGGAAACATGATTTATTGGTTTCCATATCAATTTCCATTCACTTATTGTCCAATCTTTGGGATCCCCTGCGAAGAGACGTTTGATATTGCGCAATCAAGCACACTAAAAAGCGAAGCATTTTTGCCGATACTCGCCCGATTCCAGGACCCACAACCGTTCCACGTTCAAAGTCCGTTATGTAGCGATCTCTACTCATTCCTTCCCAGGCGATAAACTTCAACTGTCTTCAAAATCCCCTTTTATACCCACAAACAACAATAACGTAACGTCATGGATGATTTGCATAGACCTGTCAGTTCGTCATAAAAATTGGCCACTCAGTGTAAACTATGCCTTTATACCCTAGAAACCTGTGTTATAGTTTTACCTCGCTGTAATGTTAATGAATGCGAGAAAATACAAATTTTAAAGCTTGTTAAGTGTTTGCAGTTAAATGCAAATATGTTTAAATGAGTGCATCATAAAATACTCATACTAGCGAAAGAACCCTGATGTGTTCAAGAAGTAAATGTAATTATTTGTCTTTCAGGTTTAGTTTGTTTTGGAGCGAAACGGTCAACTTTTTGCTACACGAGGGCCAATTAGACTGGGACCTACAGTTTAAAGCCGACTCCGAACGGCTACAAATACCCATGCAAACAGTGGGACTCGAACCAAATTCTATGGCTAATGTGTAGAAATATGTGAGGGGAGGCTGGGCACATTGCAACCACAGTAAGTTAATTTTCTCTTAAGTTGCGAAAGTTTTCTACAGTGATATTTTATGGCAGTCGCTGAGGATAGGAGAACGAAGCCCGAGATGAAGGAATTCTGAATCCAACCCTTCACATTTTCCCTTCTCCCACCTACATTTGCAGCCTGCGAAAATTAAAAAAAGGATGCTTTTTACTCAACTGCATCATTGTTTACCGCACATTCAATTTTCGATACAAATGTTCATTGTAATAGAATGAAAAGGTATGGAATACGCATAATTTGTTCCATACTTTTCAAAAGACAAGGTCATATTGACTGCAATCTGCATGGTGTAATCCGTTTGACACCTCGGCCCCATCTACTTTCGTGTATCGGCCCTTGTTTCACTGACGACCGGTCGCTACGTAACAATTCCTGAATACACAGCCGAGGGTTAATATTCCAAGTTCGGGACAGTTCATTTTTAGAGGTCTGGGCGCCGGTCGGACGGTACAGATCCGCCAACAATTGGACAACCCTGGGCGCCAAAATGGTGTAATAGCGATCGACAGCCCCCGCTCCCCACTTGTTGACTTTAAAGTCAGCGATCCGAAAATGAGACAAACAAGCAAAGGAAGCTAATCTCAAAAAGCAAAACCTACCTGAATTAAGTTTACAAAAGAAAATTTTGTGTCCAAAAAATTAAAAAAAAAAAAAAAGACTCCACAAATTGCGAGATGAAAAAGTATTACACATTGCTCTTCTACTTCACCTAAATGTATCATTTCGCCAGTTTCTTTTTATACACCGAACAGCCCCCTCTCATACATATTTTTTTTGCATGGGTTGTCTCAAAAACATTAATTTAAATCATTATTTATAGAACGTATTATGCATCAAATATCACTTTCCAAGAACCCATTCTAATAAAACAACAAAAGCTAAACTGACTTAAAAAAATAAAAATTAAAGGCTAGAGCGAAAACAAATTTATTTAAATTTCCTTATTTCCTCATCACAGCAGATGCGTAAAAAAGCAGAAAATCTTAAAATCACATAATTTCATTTCAGGGAAAAAGCAAGAACCAGCAGTATTTCACAAGTGACAGTTGTTTTTTCATCACAATTTTCAAGGCCGTTTTCCCCACGGAGTGATAAAAATATTTCTTTGCGCCAGAAAATTCAGTTTCAGACGGAAGTAGACAGTTTGTAACATCCCTGACTTCCATCTCTCACACCCTGACAATGTAAGGATTTTTCTTTTTCAAATTACCATCTCCGGAAAATCTTTTCTGGCATATCATGGAAACGAAATTTTTCTCTTCTTTATGGATACGGAGATGCGTTTATAAAGTACACTGGAAAGAAAATCTATTGTCACACACAGGGAGGACGAAAGATTTCTCTCCTGTGTGAGCACGTACGTGTTTATGAACAACCGAGTTCAGAAAACCTTTTCTGACATATACTGCAAGCCAAAAGTCTAACCTCCATGGATACGGAAATGCGTTTTCAAATTACTCAGTTGAGAAAATCATTTCTCACATTACGTGCAGGAGAAATGTTTCTCTCCTGTACGGGTACGAAGGTGTCGCGATAAGTCAATCGGTGGAGAAAACCTTGTAAGGGTATTCTTTTTCAACGAAAGGGTTATCTTTTTAAATTACCCTTCCCGGAAAACCTTTTCTCTCATACAGTGGAAGCGAAAGGTTTCTCTCTTTTGTGGATACTGAGATGCGCTTTTAAAGAAGACTGGAAAGAAAATCTTTTCTCGCATACAGAGCAAGAGTACGGTTTCTCACCTGTATGAGTTCGGAGATGTGTTTTTAAACTATGTGGTACAGAAAATCTTTTTTCACATACAGAGCAGACGAAAGGTTTCTCTCCTGTGTGGATGCGGAGATGTATTTTTAAATGACCCGGTTGAAAAAAACACCTTTGACATACAGTGCAAACATAAGGTCTCTCTCTTGTATGAGTACGGAGATGTGAATTTAAATATCCCCGGTGACAAAATCTTTTCTTGCATAAAGTGCAGGCAAAAGGCCTCTCTCCTGTATGGATGCGGAGATGTTCTTTAAAATTAGTCTTTCGAGAAAACCTCATTTGGCATGCAGTGCAAGCGTAAGGTTTCTCTCCAGTATGAGTACGGATATGTGATGATAATCCACTCTGGTGGCAAAATCTTTTCTCGCATAAAGTGCAGGCGAAAGGTTTATCTCCGGTATTCATTTTCAGCTTCAATAGGGTTTTTCTCAAAGGAATAGCTTTCTTTGGAAGATCCCTTTTCACAGGAAATACACGACATTTGCTCTTCTGGCCGCACGACGTTTCATATGACAATGATCAGATAACTGCCTGCCAGCAAAACGTGGAACTTCTAAATTTGCAAACAAACACATCTAACAATCTGTACCGACAACCTGCAAAGAGAGAAGAAAGAATTGAATGAAAATCATAATAGCATTAATATAGCACGTTAATTATTAAGTTTGCTCCGAGATTAATCTCTGATTAAAAAACTTAGACCATCAAATTAAAAAGTTCAGAAATGTAATAAAATATATAAAACTAGCTGAAAACCCGCGCTTCGCTACGGAGTACATTCAAATTAAATACCACGGTCAACGTATGCAATTTATGCCAAAAAATAAATATATATATTTATAATAAATGCGATGATCAATGTATACAATTGACGTAAAATATATATCTATCTCTATATATATATTTATAAAAAAATCGTAAGGGATATGCATTTTTTTTTGATAATATCCAATCGTCTGCTGCATTAGAAAGAGAAAAAAATATTTTTTTTGTCTATTTAGTTGTTACACACGTGATGATAAATTTATTGAAAGTACCAGAAAAAGAAATCACGTGATCAGCATTTAATGAATTAAATTCTAAAAATTAATCTTTAAAAATTCACGAAAAATCAGAAAATGGAGGTAAAAATTCGAAAAGAATTTCATTTTGAAGGATTTTTTATGATCTTTCTCGTGATATAAATTTTATAACCCTCAATGTATTATTTTAAATGCAAACGTAAAAAAAGTTTAAAAAACAGCTTAAAAATTTAATTTAAAAAAATCTAAGAATTTTTGAAAAATCTTTCTTAATGCACCCCTACACTATTAGAAGAATCGCCATGCAAAATTTCAGCCCTTTAGGTCCAGCGGTTTGGTCTGTGCGTTGTATGTCAGTCAGTCAGTCAGTCAGTGAATGAATGAGTCAGTTACGGAACTGTTTTATATATATATAGATAGATATAGATTAAACGTTTGTCACTTGGAGAAACGTTTAATTGACAAAACGTTTACAATATAGACGTTTACAATATAGACGTTTACAATATAAACGTTTACAATTGACAAATGTTTATAGATACACATTGGTATCTCAAAATTAGAGTAAGAGATGAAATAAAAATATTCATCAAGTAAAGAATGACAAGTAAAGAATGTTTTTTTAATTATCTTAAGCACCTAAAACAATATTCAAATTAATATTACGTTACTTAATAATTGTGTGCACGTCCGCCATCTTGGATTTTTTTACGCCAACTTGGCGATTTTACCGTGTTTTGAGGAGTGGAAAAATTCTCGCCAATGTGTTTTAAGCGGTGTTTTCAAAACGCTGGACTTTGAATTTTTTTAGCTATTTTAATAAAAACCACCTGTTTAAATTATGAAACTTAGAAAAATTTTTGAAAATCATTTAAACGTTGGACTTAGATTTATTGTTGGGTTTTTGATAAAAGCCACTTTTTTCTGAAAAAATCGTTCTCAAATATTGGAAATTTTGGGTTTTTCTTTTAGCTTTTTTTAATAAAAACGACCTTTTTAAATTGTGAAACTTAGAAATATTTTTGAAAAAATCATTTAATCGTTGGACTGAGATTTTTTTTGTCATTTTTAATTAAAAACTACCTTTTCAAATTATGATCCATATGAAAATTTGGTCAAATGAATTTTACTTACAGATAAAATTTCAATGCCATCTATTCAGTTTGCCCTAACTCTTTGACTAATAGCAATGAATCACCAAAATATTCTGCCAATATATTGTTAATTAGAAAAAAATACAGCATTTTCGTACCACCTAAATAACTTGCAATTTAAAAATTATCTAAAATTCAGCTTTGAAAAATGTAAAATAATTATGAACCCATAAATTTATGGTGAGTAACCAGATCCTCTTTTTTTTTTTTTTTTTTTTGTTTTTTGTTAGGGCATTGTGGTATTTTTAGGTGTTAGGGCATTGTGTAAAATTTTACTTCAGATTTGACCTTAACCAAATATTTGGTGCATACAATAAAATCGGGACAAGGGTTATTTGACCATTTATCCTGCTGTGTTGGAAATAAAAAAAAAAAACCCTTTTCCTAAACCAATAACTTAACCTTAACTAACTTTTTAACTTAGGTTCCTGGGGAGAGAGAAGTTGAACTTCAGTTATTTAAATTTATTTGTAATCCACTACAACTTGGAATTATAAAATATTTTAAAATATATTGTATTTAAAATGTATACTGTATTTTACATTTTACGAAAAAATGATGGCAGATAATTTTTACTTCAAATAAATGAAATGGTGTATCATTATAGTATACTAATTGACAATCGATAAACAAAATTAAAGCAACTTAAATTTAATAAGTTAACGAAAAACTGATGATGGATTCAAAAATTTTCAACAAAAAGACTCTTAGTTTTAAAATAATTTACTCTTTTGAGTCTAGTCAATTTGACTCAGATTTCCAGGTCAAGGCCAAGATCTGACCTAAAACTATTATACTGTAATTAAAAGATCACATCAGAAATAACTGTTTGATCTTAAAATTAGAGAATTTGACATTGGGTTATTTTTACCAGAACGCAATAATTATCGCCATGCGAAATGCGCCAAACCCTGGCGGAAAAATCCAAGATGGCGGCCGTGCACACAAATCTAGAGTATCCCCCCTAACTTTATTTCTACTGATCAGATATACATAATATATAGCCTATGTCCATCTGGAATAATGTACCTTTCAAACAGTGAAAGAATTTTTCAAATAGGTGCAGTGGTTCCGGAGATTACCCTCCACGTACAAAATCTGCTCTCTCTTTATATATTAGTATAGATTACAGGAAATATCATAGAATATGTGGCCGATAGGTTTGTTTAACCATATTTGTTTGCATTGTAGTTTGGGGCTACATATAATTTTTCTTACGCTTTCTCCACATTATAATCTGAAAGTAGTGTATATAACTCATTAGAATGGACTATAGTATATATTCTTGAAATATCTTGCCGTTCATCTACTGTACAATAACTGATTTTAGGCGACTCTTCAAATAACCCGAATTAAACATTTCTAAACAGTTATCTGAGGACATCCCGTAGTCTATGAGATATACGTCAGGAATACACGGCTAAGTTCTCTTTCAGACTAACACCTTTTAAATATTGCATTACAAGATAATAAACTCATAACAAAAAATTCTAAACAAAATAAATCTACACAGCTATCATGCGATGCTCCTTAAAAACTACTTGAAAAAATTTTAAATTTTAAAATTTAGAAATATTAATTCAGAACCACTTAAAGAAGTTTTACCATTGTTACCTCTCACGCAATTTATATATGAAACATTTATAGTCTCTCTGTGCCGTAAATAAAGTATGCCAAACGCATGTGGGTCGTGACTGGAGACACAACCTGTCACATAGTGATTTCACACAGCATGGTATTATAGTAAAGAAAATGAATTTCACAGTCTTAAAAAAAGGAAATTACATATATACACTTCAGTAGAAAAATGATAACATTACATATCTTTTTAAAATAAAATGTTGGTTGCAGTACGATACTCATACGGGTGTGCGAAGTGGGACAGTAAAAATTTCTCTGCGATAACCTCAGAGTTTAACGTAACCGTACTCGTTCGTATCATGACGTACAGGAAGGTGTTTGTCTAAGAATGGAATTTTTTCCTAACAGAATGTCGTTTTCAGCGCTTCGTAATGTATGATTAATGAATTGATAATAATTGCTTTAAATCCTTATTTGTATAATTTAAAGTTATTTTCCTATTGAATTTTTTTTAGAATATAAAAAATTCTCAAGAGGGAGTTCTGGGTGATTGCCGCTAATTAAAGTTCAATATAGTTACAGTAATTTTTATAAAAATTGGCATTTTAAGAAAATTTTTGAATTAAAATATATTGGTATACTAATTTTCTCATAACTCTTTTTTTGGGGGGTTGTGGGGGGAGTTAGTTCGTTCAGAGCGCTACAGTTAACCTTTGCCACACGAGGGGTCGTTAAAACCGGTACCTACTGTTAAGAGACGATTCGGAGCGGCTACAAATATCCATGCCAAGAGTGGGACTCGAAGTCAGAGACTTTGCACACCGGTTAGCAACACATTCAGCCCTCGTCCGGCGTGGGGGGGGGGGAGATGGAAGTGGTGTGTTTAAATTTAAGTAAGCTTTTTAATGAAAGTTTAAATTTTCTAAAGAATGCTGCTTTTGAATTTTTGTATCTCCTTGCAGACAAGTTCATATATCCTGATCCCTCTCCGTAGACATAGGGGGGGGGGGGGGAAGGGCTCGAGGTAGACTTGTGGTAGCGCTCTGGCTTTCGGTGCTGAGGATGCTAGGATCGAAACCCGACGCGTGCCATTAAATATCCCCGAGTCTAGGCCGGATAGGGGCACGTTAAATCCGTACACCGTAAAGTCCCTCTATGAGATAAGAGAGGGTGGGATAGGGTACGTTTTCCCCCCGATGTCGTCCCTGGGGATGCTTGGTGAAAATGGAGGTGGTACTAGCTTAGACGGACCCCCGACCCATGTGATGCTATATGCTGCTTTTGAATTTTTGTATTTCCATACAAAGAACTGCATACATCCTGATCCCTCTGAGAAAAGGCATAGGGGGGGGGGCTTGATGTAGACTTGTGGTAGCGTTCTGGATTTCGGTGCAGAGGGTGCTCGGATAGAATCCCTACGCATGCCATTAAATACATCCGAGTCTAGGCCGGATAGGGGTACATTTCATCCGTAGCAGAGAAAGTCCCTCTATGAGGTCAGAGACAATGGGAGAGGGAACGATCCCCCTACATATCACCCCTGAGGGTACTCGGTCAAAATGAAGGTGGCAACTAGCTAATAGCCGACCGTAGTTGTACTATATAAACCGGAGCCCCGCACACTTCAGCTCGAAGACTATATGGACCTGGTCTGGAACTGCCAGGGGGCATTAGAAACAACAACAAAGGCATAAGGTGCTGAAATGAAATTCCAAAGTCAACAGGTATAATAGAATTAACAGTATTCAAAACTTAGCATAACAAGAAAACTAACGTAATTAATACGCAACACTATCATCATTAAACTTTACAGAGTTATACCATACTACGGCATTAAAGGTTCGAAACAATCCAAGGCTAAAATAAATCATCGACAGACTACCGCTGAACAGTGTTTATATAGACTGAAGAGCCCCCAAAAACTGGCATACCTGCCTAATATCGTGTAGGGCGCAACGAGCATGCAGAAAAGCTGCAACACGACGTGACATGGAGTCTACTAATGTCTGAAGGTTTCCTGGAAGCAATTCACACAATGAATCCTGTACGCCATTCCCCAAATTCATAGGAGTGCGGGGGATGGAGATCTCTTCTGAACAGTACGTTGCAAGTAGGCCTGGGAGATGTTATATTTTTGACATCGCGATGTGACGATGTATCGCGATGTTAACCATGAACGTAGCCAGCAGGTGGCAGCGTGCCTCCCTAAAAAAAGTAACAGATTCATACATAAAAATGAGGCCAGGTTGTTGTCCTGCGATAGACTAAACTAATTAAACATTTAAATATCTTGTATTTTATGCCAAGAATATCTGCATTTCTGCATTTTTTGGAAGCAATGCAGCTCTCTGTCTTCTAATAACAAACCGTACTGGATACTCTAAAAAGATGTACGACCAAAGAATATAACAGTAAACACACTGACAATCGAAACAAATCCTAAGTTCACACACGCATGTGCAGAAAGCAGGACTCTTGTGCTGGTGTGGACCTTTGCGATTCATCGCTTTGTCTTTCTTATCACTACAACACACTCTATCACAACATCGAAGAGAAAGTCACGTGATGCAAAATCACCTTATGGACAAAAAGAAATCGAGGAGTCGTCAGTCTATTATAGTCCGTCTAAGTATTGTAGGTGTGAAACCGGAAAATCGTCCCTTCAAGCTAAGCGATGTGATATAGTAAAACCGCGCATGCGTACAAACATCGAACACCGGGAAATCGCCGACCAAGCGATGTGACATCATAACATCACGCATGCGCACACAGAAACACCGGAACCGTCTTCAAGCTAAGCGATGTGATATAGTAAAACCGCGCATGCGTACAAACATCGAACACCGGGAAATCGCCAACCAAGTGATGCGACATCGTAACATCGCGCATGCGCACACAGAAACATCGGAACCGTCTATGCGACACCGGGAAATCTCGATGTTACGATATATTGAAAATTATGAAACCGGTATGACGATGTCGGCTTCACACCGGTTTTTCACGATGTATCGATACATCGCCCAGGCCTAGTTGCAAGGTGTCCCAGAAATGCCTAATAATGTTCATGCCTGGAGATTTATGTAGTCAATGGAAGTGTCTAGTCAGAAGAGTGATCCTGGAGGCGCTCGGTAGCAACTCTCGATGAGTGGGATGTCACATTGTCCTGCTTGAAGTGTCCAAGTCCGTCAGAATGCTCAATGGACAAAAATGGGTATAGATGATCGGACGTGATGCTTATGTACCGGTCACCTGTCGGCGTCATCTGTACACGTATCAGGGTCATCCCATATCACGTGAACTGCACACCCACCATACCATCCTAGAGGCTCCATCAGCTTCAACAGTCCCTTGTTCACATCTACGGTCCATGCATTCATGAGGTTGTCTCTATATCTGTAATCGTCCATCCACCCGATAGAATTGGTAACGAGACTAGTCAGACCAGGCAACGTGTTTCCAGTCATCAACAGTCCTACTGAGGTATTGGCGGGCCCAGGCGAGGTATGCCCCATCTCTCGTGTGCCGACTATAACACCACGTTTAAAGTCACACAAATCGTGATAACCTGCCATTATAGCAGCTGGGACCGATCTAACAGCTTCTCAAGACACCTGTTGTCTTATATAGGCGCTACTGACCACATCGCGCTACACTGATTGGTTATATATCTCCATTATTTACATACGCACGCCTTCCAGTACTTTTGGCTCATCAGTGTACTAACAAATCAATATAATGTTGCGAATTTTGTAAATTAGTGTACGTCTTTAGCATAACTTACCGTTAAAATTATTTCTACTTGTAAAATAATGCATTACTATCGTTTGCTCCATGTAAATAGACGTATTAGCTTAAATTTCTGAAGTACCATGCATTTAATATAGGGTTTCTATGGTATATCACCAAAATGACGACATATTGGCTCATTGGCGACGTTTTGGCACCAAATTTGGTGACTTGGCGTCAAACTTCGCGACTTTCCGAAGCCTGAAAATTTCTAGAAATCCCTACTCTTGAGAAGCTATAAATACAGCCTCGATTCAGAGTCCATTGCTCAGTTTTGAACTGTGCTTGGAACTGGTCAAAAGCGCCGCTGTTAGCTGTGAAACTTTCATCGAAGAATTGCTGAGATTTATGCCGCGATATAAGCCACTTGAATCGACGTCTTTTGTGTTGAGTTTTTCCGGACTTCTGTGAACTAGAGGTTTTGTTCGAAGCACTGTAGTCAGTTTCTGACGATCTGTAAGCTGCAGTATTTCGACTTCCTGCAAGTAAATCTTTGCTTTTATTGTCTTATTCAAAGCCCATTCAATCACCGAATCCGATCTGGGAACTCGTAACAATATATATAAAACGGTTATGTCGTCAGTTATGCTGCCAGATCAGCAAGTCACGTGCAGATCAGTAACAAAAGTGTTAAAGAGATTCAACCTGGATGGAGGTGACAGGCTATACACCTATATTGTAACCTCTCAACCCCGGAGTTTAGCCTCGTGAACGATGTAAACAAATCACGAAGCGCTAGAGCCGTAAATAGTCTATGGGCAATATTGCTCCTGCCATATGCGCCTCTGTGTGTTTGTCGCAACTTCTGCTTGATAATGTAGAGTAAGAATACTAATGCACTTATTTTAAATAACAGTTTTAAGTAAGAATTCTATAGTTCTTACCTTAAACAGCTGAATACGCCAAATAACTTCCAACACCGTACATTAAATCATTTGAATAGAATGCTACGATTGTGATTGGGCAGTCTTTCAGCGGAAAATTATAAAAGTTAGGACATATTTTGATGTGTTTGCTACGACGTGCTGTAATGCAACCGGCGTCTATCGGTAGCCGTCGATTACAATCGAGGCAGTGGAAGCAGACTTTGATTTTGTAATCGAGGATTTTGCCAATTCAAAAGCAAGAAAAATTAAAATTATTTAAAATTTTTCCAAGCTTTTATTTTGTGTAGTGTCTGAAATGTTTACTGTATGTCCTTGTCGCGTCACAGGACATGACATTTTTGTCTGTTATACAAATACCTAATATAGGTAACCTTCAATGCAATATAATTTCATTTACGCGTAATGAAATAAATTCTGATTCTATGATATATTATAGCATATCTCATTAATTTTGTGCGCTATACTTATAAATGCGCCAGAACTTGAAAGTCCAGATTTTTGCTAACTGGCCATAGGCGACTGCTATAGTTACGCCTCTGCAAAGCGCAATTTGAGAACGAACATGGTACGAGATACAAATGGAGAATAAGATGTCTCAGAATGCAAGGTAGATATAGATTATGTTGCTGGAAGGCTAAAAATGAAATGTAAATGTTCTGCGTATCTCTATCAATTCAAATGTCGACATGTCTCTCCAATTAATTGTAAAATGTTATCTATTTTGTGGGAGTTCAAAGGTTATAAAGTTCAAAGGTTATGTCAGCTTCAAGGTTATGTAAGCTTATAAATTAAAGTCCATTCCTAAAAATGCCCCTTCATGCATTTTCATGGATAAAAATGTCTTTATTTTCTATATTCACAGTGGATGTTGAGCCAAGAAATCTTCAACAAAGTCTA
This sequence comes from Dolomedes plantarius, assembly GCA_907164885.2. Classification (NCBI taxonomy): domain Eukaryota; kingdom Metazoa; phylum Arthropoda; class Arachnida; order Araneae; family Dolomedidae; genus Dolomedes; species Dolomedes plantarius. The sequence goes on along the minus strand of OU015499.1, from coordinate 130,133,641 downwards.
CGGCTAAAGAGACAAGCTTGTGATTTATGAGATTTGAGATGGCCAAACTCTTACGACTTCAGTGTTGCTAAATTGGGGATGAGTAGATGAAAAGGGGTATTTTTAGGGGCCACATTTTTTTAGGGGAATTTTGTGGGGGGAACATTTTTTAATATTTTGTACAATCGCGACGCGTTTTTTTATTAGATTATAAGTTCCATACATATGTCAAATGTAAATAAACCTCCATTTCATTATGTAAATGTATATTTTCTTTTTACTTCAATTTATCTCTCAAACAGGATGCCTATTTGGAACCAGAATTTCTTTTAGGAAGATCTAGGGTGATCTCAAGTTGGTGTTAGGGGAAAACAGGGGGATTTCGAGATGGCGCTAGAGGGAGGCGCTGCGTAGAGTTTGGCAACACTTCACGACTTCTACAAGACTCCCATTCTCTGATCATGAACACTGCCGAATGTCAGAAGCTGAAATTTTACCGGAAGTTACACCTCATCCGTTACTATTCATTTCGCCTTTTGATTGCTAACGCAGCCACAGTATTAGCTGTAATCGTATTACGATCTGATTTATTAAAGTTATGTTAATCAATTGTTATGCTTATCTGTTCGTGAAGCACATACCTTTATTTGACTTCAGATTCTTTAGAATTGACAATTTAGAAACGTAAACATTTTTCCAATTTTGATTTACATATACCAATTCACGGAGCGGTGAAAGCCCAAAGGGTACTACTATATGACATTCTGGACATTTTTAATTATAACGTTCAAGACATGTCATATTTTCGAGGAAGTACTAGATATAATTCGGAAGAATTTTCTCATTTCATGATAAAAAAAATTCCACCTGCTAAGCCTCCTGTCATCTATATTTATTCCTGCACAACTAAAGAGAAACAATTCTCACATATTAGTGAGAAGCGAAAACAGATTTTTAATGTACGTAATAATAAAAATAATAATCTAAAACATTAAAAATTTAAAATAATTGGGTGCTTTCCTGTCTCCACATTTTCACTGTTATGCATATAAAGCATCTTGCACACCTGTAGTGTATAGCTTCTTTACAGAACAAACTAAAGTAATAAAGGGAGAAAAATGCCAAAATTGGCATTTTGGAGTGAAATCTCGCCACAACGATAAGAATATCGTACTCCAGACATACTTTTTAACAACATACTTGGTGAAACAGATTTAACTTCTATATTGATACAATAAATATTGGCTACTAGTCAGTGTTCTCTTTACAAAATATTGAAAAGTCTGTGAAAAGAAACCTTTTTTCCTGTTCTAGAAACCTTAAACAATTTTACAATTGCTACAAGTGATAGGCTACAGACTTTTGAAATATATTTTTATCTTTAAGGATATTTACAACAACTCATGTAACGAAGAAGAACAAGAGTAGAAATTAAAATTAGTCAATAAATGACCTTGCTGATAAAAAAACTAGCAAAATTTTATTTTGTTAGATTATAATTTTGTTCTGGAAATAAAATATATGTCGTCTAGCTATTTTCCAATTTTTTTTTTTTTTTATAAATATACATAAAAAAGAAATATGATTGCCATCCTAGTTTTTGTCTTTTATGCTTCATATTAAATTTTTATCCTTTACTGTATATTAGAATTTTGAAAGAACGCACTGCTGAAAATTATGAAATTGGGCCTTACAATAACTACAATAAATCGGATGTCAAGTTTTCGAATATAAAGTAATTAACTGTTATATTCTGTTACCTTAATATATTGTAGAGTTACAAGTGAAACACACTAAGTCAAAATTATCGATTGTCGGATTTTCACCTTTCCCTGACCAGAAAAAGGAGATGTTTCTAGTGGTGAAACCTCCTCAGTCCTATCTTTATATATTTCATTCTTTTTCAAAGTTTTGTAATTACATTAAGTACTCTAGCCTAGTACTTTGTATAGGTGAAATACATTAACCATCCTGAGGTTAATAATATCAAATAAGCCTATGAGAGCCAAGACTGGTTAATAGTTATGAAAAAAATGCCAGTTATTTAATAATGTTAGTATTAAAGAAGTTAAGAGGGAAAAATATCTTTGATAACGTTTTCTGAAAATCATGTTTTTTGACTTAGTGTGTTTCATCTGTAACCTCACGAATTAAGTTAATATAGAAATTTCTAAATTTTTAAATATTAAAATATAGAATTCACGAAAAATCTTCAAATTTTTTATTTATAAGATTTATATAAACAATGTTTAAAACAAAATTATATCTAAACTGTCAACAAAGCAGACAGTGGGTAAGAGAGATGAACATGAAAGCAAAGCATTCAAAATGACTTCAAAGGAGAAAAATATCTTCTGATAAATGATTCACATCTATTTAGAAAATTTTTCCAAACACTTTCCATCAAAGAACTTGGTAATTTCTTTAAAATCAACCTTGGTCAGAAAAGGGAAATTGGTGCATTTCTGCCTTAGCGAGAAACAAATGGTGAATATTTGTTTTAAAAGTAACCATTACATCTGTAACCATTTCTTGTACATGTTTATTTTAAATAAACTGCTTCCTAAATTGTATTAAAAGAAACAATAAATACAAATTGATATTAAATTAATTCTGTATGTATATATTAAATCGATTGTATAGAATGGATATTAATTGAATTGGTTATGTGCGTCTGTAACCATTTGATTCTTGATAAGGCAAATACTCTCCAATTCCACCTGTCTCACCTAAGTCTCTATAAAAATAAAGTACCAAGAACGAATATAAAATGTTTATACATATTTTCCTTATGCAAAATGAAAAACTACCAGCTTATATTTTCATGTTTTGGACAATAGTTATATTTTGCGTAAAGGGTTTAATATAATCCTCTAACACCTGTTTTAACCTTTTTCTATCTAGAAATATAATTCATGTCATGCATATTTCATCATAGCATAATTATACAACACATTTCTAAAGCACTGAGAAAAATAAAGAGTGCAAAAATTTTCAAAACAGTAGTTTTGACACTTTTAATGCAGTTATGTTATATTCAATAAATATTTTTTACCCCTAAGAAGTGGGTATGATACATAAATCCCAAAACAGCAAACATCAATTTCACTAACATATCGTTTTGTTTTCCTGGGTTCAATAGAATTGAATAAAATCTCTCCAGAAAGTGCACTCAAAATAACATTATTATTCTGTATATTCTTCAAGCACATACACAAATTCAAACAGAAAACACATAACAACTGTTTACTATTCAGCAGAAAACTCTAAAAACACAAGTCAGGATAACAGAGTCTTCAATACAATACACACCTAACACACTTTCAATACATTCAATTCTTAGCAGAAAAGAACACTGAGTTCCAATGCCAATATCAGGTATATTTATAGAATTCCAAAGCACCTCTTATCGGCATATTTTTTTAAACCAATTGATATTTTGCAAATATTCAAGCTGCATTGATTATTTATTCTAGATAAATGCTACATTCAATAATTTTTTTATTAAAATATTCTAAAGATGTCTATTAGCTACTTATTGTTGAATTTTTATACAAAATGTTGATTATAAGACAAAAATTTTTTAAACAGTGTCAGAAGTATTTTCCTAAATTTCTCTTTAGGGGAACTCCAATTTGTAGAGTTTGACAACTTTTCAGCAAACGGCACAGAATATAGAACTCCGTATATTTTACCTTAATTATCAACTGTTAGAAAACATTTATACAAGTCATAACCAGAAAATTTGCTAAATATGTTATACCTGACTAGTATGATGATATATTTTTAAATTTAGTATCACAATTTTAAAGAAAATTATCAGATAGGCAACCTTTAGCAATCTCTTGAAATCGTGAAAATAATAATATCACACAAACATCGAAATGAAAGTATTAATCTACTTATTTGCTGTAAATAACATAGAATACCAGAATGTGCAGTTTTTAATCGTTTAGGCTCGGTGCACATGAGCGATCTGGTATTGTTGCGATACCGCAGTATATAGAGTCAAACTAACTGACTCACACGGTCTGCAGCGTTGCTACGAATTCGCAATGACTTTTTTTTTCCCCTCGTGTACTGCTTGATCGTATGAACGACAATGGCTAAGCAGTACCTTCATTTCAATCATGCATCTCAGACAGATGACATTTTACTACAAGAAAGTGGCTGAAATTGTAGATACAGAACTTTTAATAGAGGAAGTTAAAGAGTTTAGAAAATAAAGGGATATTAAATGTGAAAAGTACCCCGACAAAAATCTTAAACGGAGTGAGTGGATAAGAATTTGAATCAGTTTGTATCTATATTTTGAAGAAAAAACACAAAAAGAAAAGAAGAAATTGATAAGTACAGTTATAAAATTATTGTTTTCTATTTAAAAAATAATAAAACAATATCAATTTTAATCAAAATATATTTCAGATAAATTTATATTAGTCATATTTCAGTGTCATATTGATTTTTGATGTTTTCTCAAATGTAATTAGATAAAAATAACAATAAATAACTTAATTAAAAAGTAAACACAAATCTAAACAATATGCTAGAAAGCAAAAATAAAACATATTTTTCTGCTTAATAAACTTTTATCAATTTTTTAAATTTAATAACAAATTTCCCATTTCAACTTAGAAATAATAAAACAATATCAATTTTAATCAAAATATATTTTACATAAATTTACATCAGTCATATTCTGGTGTTGAATTATTTTTTTAATCTGTTTTTTTCTAAAATCACTTAAGATTAAAATAATAGAGCATAGAAGTAAATTACATAATTAAAAATTAAACATAACACCAAACAATTAAAATTTGATTAAGTAGAAAGCAAAAATTAAACATATTTGTCCATCTATTAAATTTTTAAATATTTATTGTTATTTTATAAATAGAACAACAATCTTCCCAGTTGACTCTCTTTCCATTCACATGTATTGTTAAATGCAATCATTTTGCCATGGCAGTTTTTCAATATTGCTAATGAGGTAGTCAGCCTATGTATTTCCTATCTCATTTAAGTTGATCCCTCCGATATTTTGTCCACTGTTTGCTCATTCGGAAGTAATTAAAAAACTTATAATTCATCATTACACAAGTCTTCATACAACAAAGAAAATGTCCCTTTTAATAATCTTAAACTCACCAGTGGGTGGACCCAATACCTTCTTTTCTTACATTTTAGATACTTATAAACCAAGTAAGAAAACGCAATTCTTTTTCTCGAGTACACTTCTAACTCTATAGCTTGACTCCTACTGTTTAAATTCCAGGATTTAAATGGCTGATGTGTGAAGTAAATTTCTCGGAACAGCCAAAACCGCAAAGGATTCGCATATCATGAGAATTGAAGGCGCGGCACCGGTATGAATTCGCAATGACACCGGACAACATCTTCTCTAAGCGTAACGCGGCTCTTACATGACCTCAAAATGCGTGACGTATATTTTCGGAGGCTGGTGGATGGCGCTATTTTTGTAACCCTAACATTAAGATGATTGCAGATGTTTTTGCTTCTGCTTATTTCAGTGTGAATACAAATATATTTTTCTGGATATATTATTGAAAAATAATTTTAAAATGCCCTATAAGTGCTCTGTAGTATCCTGCAGGAGCAATTATGATGGAGGACAAGTTTTGCTATTCAGATTTCTGAAAGATGAAGATTTACTAAACAAATGGATATACAATATACCCAGAGAAAATTTCCAAGTAACAAAAAATTAAAGTTTGAGCTGAGTGAAAATCTTCTAGTTAGATTGATGTAATGATACGAGCTGAACCACTGTTTGAAGGTTGGCGAAATCTAATAATGTTCATCGTTGTAAAAATCGTCGGGATAAATTAACTAATTTATCAATACTCCAAAATGCTTTACCACTAGTATGATGAAAAAATCAATTTTCGAATTCTGTTTGTTTTTTCTGTATGACTATGAGCCATTTTAAAATAATAAATACAATATTATGGAGTAGGCAAGCAAAAATTAAAGCGAAACGATATTTTAAATGCCACCACAATTCAAAAATAAAAATAAAGTGTAGGGTTGCCAACTTTTTCTGTGATGATTCCGGGACAAATAGCTCAAAACTGAACATCATCATCATTATCAGTCAGCCACTACCTAGTTTTCTCAGGAAACTTTATATTTAGGAAAAAATTTAAATACAGTTTTTTAAAATTTATTTTTATATTTTCTATTTTAAATATTATAGAAACTATATATATATATATATATATATATATATTAATATTAATTATATAATAATAATAATAAAAATTTTAAATCTTATAATAACATATTTAATGTTATATTTTTATGGGGTTTTCCAATAATATTTTCTCTTACTTTTTGCTGCAATCACCAATTCTTTAGCAAGTGAGTCCGTATTTAAAAGGTTCGCAAATTCTGTACACGATTCACTATTAAGTCGTATTTGCAATTCCGCCTTCACTAAGTTGATATTCATGTTATTCCTGGCCTTCATCCACACTCTGTTTATGTGACTAAATACTCTCTCTGGGTAAGCATTACTCGCAGGGATGGACAAAATGAAAGACACAATTTTCATCAGCTCGGCCGATTTTTCATGCTTTTTGAAATACTCTGCCCATAGTTTGTCATTGCAATCACCATCTGTTCCATCAACGTGTACTTCCTGATCTGTATATAAATTGATCTTTTATATAAATATTGCGGAAACTTTAATTTCTGTCAGTGACGTTCACGCTACCTGTCAGATTACTACGACGTCTAAACGTTCAATGGATTTACACGATGTCAATTTCAATTTTAAAAAATGGAAAAGTTTCCGCTACTTTCCGGAACAATTTGGCATTCATCCGGGATCAGGGACAGCAATTCCAATTCCGGGACAATCTGGGACAGTTGGCAACCCGCCAGACGATACTTTTAATTATGAATTTCTCCGAAATTATTTCTGTGTGCGATGACTTTTGTGAGATAAAGTTTTTGTTACTTTTTGATTACTGGTTTCTTAAAAATAAAGTTTTACTATGTTTTTAAAATATTTCATGTAGTTTCGTTAAGAATAGATTATAGATCTTATTAACCACCCACCCATTCCAAAATGTTCATTTTAAATAATGAATAGACCCCTATTTCATTGAAAATCGTATGTGTACGAACACTTTTGGGAGCCACTGTATGTATTGTACTGGCATTTAGCTTTTCACAATAAAAAAAGCGTAAAATATCGATATCATATATATCATTTTCAGCATCTAAGCAAATAGTTTTGTCATAAAATACAGAAAATAATAGCTGTCATTTAAACTTACTTGAATAGCTGTTTATTTTATGAACATCATTCTTATTTTCTACAGTGTGGAACGCTTAGAATGTGAAACAACTTATAACTTCGAGGTTATGCGATATCGTTGCCACAAATTCGACAAATAATGGATGTCAACTACCTGCGATTAGTAACTGTTATCTGATACCCATGACATTGACATTGACAAAAAAAAGCTATGAAGGTTCGGTATGCATAGTGAAATGTTTCATGATTACCGTTCTAGATAATGATTACAATAGTACTGAAACGGCCGATTTCAATGTAAGGTTTTAGTTCCTTAGCTCGTTAGCTGTTTAGCTAACCCGTATGCAAATGCTCAAAAAGAGAGAAATACGCCAGCGGAGTGAGGCGGCCATCTTGGAGACCTTTCGAGAACTAAACTAGGAAACCCTATGGTGATTTAGCATTTTAATTTAATATTTTATATAAATAATGTTTATTTTAATTTAATAAAACGAGGGTAAGATGGTTTTAAAGTTTCCCACTTACAGTCGTTTTATTACTACAAGTGTGGGATTATATGTGCATGTGTTCATGCATCAATGAAAAATGAAACTTACGTTGTTGAAATAAGTTTAATTTGTGTTTTTGTCTGTCAAATCTCCTTTTGCCTGTTTAAAAAAATATATGCTCTTCTGATTGATTACTATTGATCTAGTATTTCAGTTATAAATCTGACATTTTATGACTGAAACATATCAAATTACTACACATGTGATTACTTCTGAATAATTTTCCTCTTGGCTTTCGAAGTAGATAATGATAGTTTATTTTAGTGTGAAAATTAAAGTTTTCACACTATAAACCATGATTAAAATGTTTAAAGTTTTAAACTCACTATCGCCATTATGTCTCTTTTCGGAGTACATGGGCTTATCCAGTGATGACTATAAATAATTTGAGTAAGGGTGGTCGTGAAAGTGGTCAGTAGAGGTTTTTAAGCTATAATTTTTGCTGAGTTAAGAGAATTTAAATTTAAATTAAAATTTTTGTTTTTACTTAAATGAAAAGACGTACACACACAGAGAGAAAAATGAAAGGAAAGAAAACGTGCCTTTTGGCACATTTTAGTTCCTTAGCTCGTTAGATGTTTAGCTAATCCGTATTCAAATGCCCAAAAAGAGCGAAATGTCCGTTCGCCGGTTAGCTAACGCTTGCAAAAGTGGTTTGTCTTGTGGTGTTTTTATTTTCATTAAGGTTTCGACAACTTTCTATTGTTTTGAAGTTAGTATTTAACTCTTTCTTGTATTTTTAAATATTCTAAATTCTATTTATTTAGCTGTTACGTAAAACACGTTATAAATAAGCAAATTAACTTTTGTTAATTAGATTAATCTTTTGTTACGTACACTTTAAAAAATGTTCATGTTTACCATTATGTATAATGATTAGGAAATTTACAGTAGAATTTACAATATATCATAGTATAAGTGATTAGTATAATGATTTGAGAATTTCTGTAGCTTTAACCGCTTTCGCTCATGTTGTAAAATGGAGGAGTTATATACAGTTCGCACACACAAATGAAATACAGATTTTAATTTTCAAACATTTGATCTCTTCTTAGTTTAGATATTCGTAGTGGAAGAACACAGAATTTTAGAAAATACGTTTAATTAATCATTCTTCGTGCTAGAGAATGATAACTGTATCAATAAACAGAAACCTAGTAATAACACTACAAAACATTTGGATCTAAACTGCAATACATTTCTAAAATGAATATTCCTCTTCCAAGACAAATTACAAAATCAAGCCCTATACCTTTTCCAGGAAATTAAATTTTGATGTATTTAAAATGGGTTGTTCTTCCTGGCTTTTGATCTTTTTTAATAAAATACTTAGTTTACCTTGATTTTTTCCCCTTTTATTACTCCTTTGCATAAATGATAATTTTATCTACTATGTCTGTGAGGACACTGCTCTCCCATGTGTGCAGTAATTATTTTGATGGGTTTCAATTTTGTCAGTGTGTAATTGAATGCTTACCTACACTGGTGTAAGAAATTAAGAGAATTTGCAGACTTGGTCGATTATAAATGTGCATACACTGAGTGTCCAATTTATTATCAACACCTACTCAGTGCATCATACCACCCACTTTTGCTCTCAATACTGTTGCGATTCCCTACGAGATGTTAGAACATGGATTGAGGAATACGAGACCCTACCCGGTGAACTGCACTTTTCTGTTCTCTAAGACTGGATGAATCCAGCCGCCCGATACCCCTTTCGACCTCACAAGTGTCCCCATCGGACTCAGGTTCGGTACATGTGGAGGCCAGCTATGGAAGGCGAAGACTGTCAAGCTCTTCAAACCATTTGTGGACGCTGAGAATTTTGTACTGCTGGAGATATCCATCTCCAGTAGAATGAACCCTTAATATAACTGGATGTTATTGGCTAGCAAAAATATTTATTTATTTTACATGAATTAAAATAATGATACTCTGAACAATGACAAGAAATTATTCCCCAAACCATTAAGTGCATCCACAAACTTGAAGTGCCATGCAATGCATTTAGGGTCAACGATATCGTGCCGATTTTTCAATTTCACACTCTGCCATCTGCATGGTGTAGAAGGAAACATGATTTATTGGTTTCAATATCAATTTCCATTCACTTACTGTCCAATATTTGCGATCCCCTGCGAAGAGGCGTTTGATATTGCGCAATCAAGCACACTAAAAAGCGAAGCATTTTTTGCCGATACTCGCCCGATTCCAGGACCCACAACCGTTCCACGTTCAAAGTCCGTTATATAGCGTTCTCTACTCATTCCTTCCCAGGCGATAAACTTCAGCTGTCTTCAAAATCCCCTTTTTTACCCACAAGCAACAATAACGTAACGTCATAGATGATTTGCATAGACCTGTCAGTTCGTCATAAAAATTGGCCTGTCGGAGTAAAGAATGTCTTTATACAATAGAAACCTGTGTTACAGTTTTACCTCGCTGTAATGTTAATGAATGCGAGAAAATACAAATTTTAAAGCTTGTTAAGTGTTTGCAGTTAAATGCAAATACGTTTATAAGAGTGCATCATAAAATACTCATACTACCGAAAGAACCCTGATGTGTTCAAGAAGTAAATGTAATAATTTCAGTCTTTAAGGTTTAGATCGGTTTGGAGCGCAACGGTCAACTTTTTGCTATACGAGGGCCAATTAGACTGGGACCTACAGTTTAAAGCTGACTCCGAACGGCTACAAATACCCATGCAAACTTTGGGACTCGAACCAAATTCTATGGCTAATGTGTAGAAATATGTGAGGGGAGGCTGGGCACATTGCAACCAAAGTAAGTTAATTTTCTCTTAAGTTGCGAAAGTTTTCTACAGTGATATTTTATGGCAGTCGCTGAGGATAGGAGAACGAAGCCCGAGATGAAGGAATTCTGAATCCAACCCTTCACATTTTCCCTTCTCCCACCTACATTTGTTGTAGCTTGCAAAAATTTAAAAATGGATTCTTTTTTACTCAACTGCATCAGTGTTTGCCGCACATTCAATTTTTTATACAAATTTTCATTGAAATAGAATGAAAAGGTATGGAATACGCGTAATTTGTTCCATACTTTTCAACAGACGAGGTCATATTGACTGCAATCTGCATGGTGTAATCCGTTTGATAGCTCGGCCCCATCTACTTTTGTGTATCGACCCTTGTTTCACTGACGACCGGTCGCTACGTAACAATTCCTGAATACACAGCCGAGGGTCAATTTCCCAAGTTTGGAACAGTTCATTTTTAGAGGTCTGGGCGTCGGTCGGACGGTAAAGATCCACCGACAATTGGACCCTGGGCCCCAAAATGGTGTAATAGCGATCGACAGCCCCACCTGTTGACTTTAAAGTCAGAGTTCCGAAAATGAGACAAACAAGCAAAGGAAGCTAATCTCAAAAAGTAAAACCTCCCTGAATTAAGTTTTCAAAAGAATATTTTGTGTCCAAAAAATAAATTTAAAAAAACCTCCACAAATTGCGAGATGAAAAAGTATTGAACATTCCTCTTCTACTTCACCTAAATGTATTATTTCGCCAGTTTCTTTTTATACACCGAACATCCACCTTGTCTCAAAAACATTCATTTAAATCATTATTCATAGAACGCATTATGCATCAAATATCACTTTTCAAGAAACCATTTTAATAAAACAACAAAAGCTAAATTGACTTAAAAAAATAAAAATTTAAGGCTAGAGCGAAAACACATTTATTTAAATTTCCTTATTTCCTGATCACAGCAGATGCGCAAAACAGCAGAAAAATTTAAAAGTCATAATTTCATATGAGGGAAAAAGCAAGAACCAGCAGTATTTCACAAGTGACAGTTGTTTTTTCATGACAATTTTCAAGGCCGTTTTCCCCACGGAGTGATAAAAAAATTTCTTTGGGCCAGAAAATTCAGTTTCAGACGGAAGTAGACAGTTTGGAACATCCCTGACTTCCATCTCTCACACCCTGACAATGTAAGGATTTTTCTTTTTCAAATTACCATCTCCGGAAAATCTTTTCTGGCATATCATGGAAACGAAATTTTTCTCTTCTTTATGGATACGGAGATGCATTTGTAAAGCACACTGGAAAGAAAATCTGTTGTCACACACAGGGAGGACGAAAGATTTCTCTCCTGTGTGAGCACGTACGTGTTTATGAACAACCGAGTTCAGAAAACCTTTTCTGACATATACTGCAAGCCAAAAGTCTAACCTCCATGGATACGGACATGCGTTTTCAAATTACTCAGTTGAGAAAATCATTTCTCACATTGGGTGCAGGAGAAATGTTTCTCTCCTGTACCGGTACGAAGGTGTCGCGATAAGTCAATCGGTGGAGAAAACCTTGTAAGGGTATTCTTTTTCAACGAAAGGGTTATCTTTTTAAATTACCCTCCCCGGAAAACCTTTCCTCTCATACAGTGGAAGCGAAAGGTTTCTCTCTTTTGTGGATACTGAGATGCGCTTTTAAAGAAGACTGGAAAGAAAATCTTTTCTCGCATACAGAGCAAGAGTACGGTTTCTCACCTGTATGAGTTCGGAGATGTGTTTTTAAACTACATGGTACAGAAAATCTTTTTTGACATACACTGCAAGCATAAGGTTTCTCTCCAGTATGAGTACGGATATGTAATTTTAATCCAGTCTGTTCGCAAAATCTTTTGTCGCATAAAGTGCAGGCGAAAGGTTTATCTCCTGTATGAGAACGGATATGAGCTTTTAATCTATGTTGTACGGAAAATCTTTTCTCACATAAAGAACAGGCAAAAGGCTTCTCTCCTGTATGGATGCGGAGATGTTTTTTACAATTATTTTGCGCAGAAAATCTTTTCTTGCATACAGAGCAAGAGTACGGTTTTTCTCCTGTATGAGTTCGAAGATGTGTTTTTAACCTATGTGGTACAAAAAATCCTTTCTCGCACACAGAGCAGACGAAAGGTTTCTCTCCTGTGTGAATGCGGAGATGTATTTTTAAATTACTCTGTCGAGAAAAACATTTTTTACATACAGTGCAAATATAAGGTTTCTCTCTTGTATGAGTACGGAGATGGGATTTTAAGGTACCCCCTTCAGAAAAACTTTTTTGACATACAGTGCAAGCGTAAGGTTTATCTCCCGTATGAGTACGGAGGTGTGTTTTTAAATGAGCTGGTTGAGAAAATCTTTTCTCGCATACAGTGCAGGCAAAAGGTTTCTCTCCGGTATGGATGCGGAGGTGTTTTTTAAAAGCACTCGGGTTAGAAAATCTTATATGACATGCAGTACAAGCGTAAGGTTTCTCTCCAGTATGAGTACGGATATGTAATGTTAATTTACGCTTTTCGTAAAATCTTTTGTCGCATAAAGTGCAGGCGAAAGGTTTATCTCCCGTATGAGTACGAAGGTGTGAATTTAAATTTCCCCGGTGACAAAATCTTTTCTTGCATAAAGTGCAGGCAAAAGGCTTCTCTCCTGTATGGATGCGGAGATGTGATTTTAAATTACTATGGCTAGAAAACCCTATTTGGCATACAGTGCAAGCGTAAGGTTTCTCTCCAGTATGAGTACGGATATGTGATGATAATCCACTCTGGTGGCAAAATCTTTTCTCGCATAAAGTGCAGGCGAAAGGTTTATCTCCGGTATTCATTTTCAGCTTTAATAGGGTTTTTTCTCAAAGGAATAGCTTTCTTTGGAAGATCCCTTTTCACAGGAAATACGCGAAATTTGCTCTTCTGGCCGCACGACGTTTCATATGACAATGATCAGATAACTGCCAGCCAGCAAAACGTGGAACTTCTAAATTTGCGGCCAAACAAACACATCTAACAATCTGTACCGACAACCTGCAAAGAGAGAAGAAAGAATATAATGAAAACAATAATAGCATTAATATAGCACATTAATTATTCAGTTGGCTCCGAGATTAACCTCTGATTAAAAAACTTAGACCACCAAATTAATAAGTTCAGAAATGTAACAAAATATATAAAATTACAGGAAATATAGAATATGTGGCTGATAGGTTTGTTTAACCATATTTGTTTGCATTGTAGTTTGGGGGCTACAGATAATTTTCCTTACGCTTTCTCCACATTATAATCTGAATATTGTGTATATAATTAATTAGAATGGACTATAGTATATATTCTTGAAATATCTTGCCGTTCATCTACTGTACAATTACTGATTTTATACTATTCTTCAAATAACCCGAATTAAACATTTCTAAACAGCAATGAAGGGACATGTCGGGGAGATATGCAAATGATTAGAAATGCAGCGCGATTGCGCGTTACGTATAGCCGGTAGAGGGCGCTGAACATCGTACTCTGTGGAGTATAAAACAGGCAACCAAAGCTTGTTTGAGTGTGCTGAATCATTTACAAAGGAAGAGCTGAGATAGACATGCCTTTACGCCGTGTTCGAAGACAATATAAGCAGTTGTCGCACTTTGAGAGGGGGAGAATCGTCGGGATGATGGAAGCTGGGTGGTCTTTTATGTGCAGAGACTATAAACCCTACTTTCTTATTTTAATTATTAGGTAAGTAAGTTCCACTTACCTTCTGAGTTCGTGCTAAGGGCCGCTGGCTCTCAAATCCAGTTCTGTTGTTTAGACATTTATATCAGACTCGAAATCATTCTACAACTAACAATTAAACGAACATTTAATAATACGTACACGTTACATTTACTACAAACTACACTAACAATTAAACAAAGGCGTTACACATTAAGATTATACGAGTTCTCTCTATCTTCATTCAGTCCCATTACGGTTCTGCGTCGTTTCTATCTCGCTTCTCTCGTCCTATGTTGTGAAGACGTTCGCGCCCCCTATCGGTCTGCTGGGCTGCCGGAACATCCTCCGGCCCCGAAAGACGAATGTTCTTTCCTAAGGTTAGTTCCAAAAGAAACAATAACTGCACAGGTCTTCTGATTTCTTTGCCGTTCGGCAGACGAACAGCACAGGCACGGACTTTCTTGTCCCGCCCGACAAATGTTTTGATGACACGTCCCATCTTCCACATCAGCCTAGGCAATTTTTCCTCGTGGACCAGCACTAATTCTCCTTCTTGTAAGTCGGAACCCTTACCGATCATTTTGTTTTGATGTGCCGATCTTAAATCCATTAGGTAGGTATGTTTCCACACCTTCCAAAGTCTCTGAGTCATTAACTCTTGGTGTTTCCACCGTCGATGAAAATTTGTAGGAGTGATGTGAGTCGCTGTCTGATATGATGGTAATGACAACAATCGTCGACCAATGAGAAAGTGTCCTGGAGTCAGAGGTTCTGGCTCTGCTTGATCGGAATAAACGAACGTCAGTGGTCTAGAGTTTAGTATAGCCTCAACTTCTAAAAGAACAGCTTCTAACTCTCGGTAGGTCAAGGATGATCGCCCTAAAATTCTTCTTAAGCATGTTTTTATTGATTTGACTACCCTCTCCCAGAAACCTCCCCACCATGCTGCTTTTTCAATGATAAATTTCCACTGTATTGCTTTCTGAGCAAAATAATCTTGTGCTCCCTTCATGCTTTGGTTCAGGAGATCAATTTCTTTTTTTGCAGTTTTAAACGTCTTCGCGTTATCCGAAAAAATAACTTTACATAATCCTCGTCTGGCGATAAAACGTCGGAAAGCTAGCAGGAATGTTTCTGTGGTCATGTCAGATGTCAGCTCTAGATGAACCGCTCGAGTAACAGCACAAGTGAATAAGAGTACATAACCTTTTACGTGATCCTTTCCATCTTTAACATACAACGGACCAGCGTAATCAAGTCCAGTGATCTCGAAAGGGAATGCTTCTCGACAGCGATCTGGGGGGAGTGGTGCCATGTCTTGTTCTATTGGTTTGACTCGAAATTTCTTACAAGTGTGGCAGTTGTATAGCACATTTTTAATTTTCTTTCGTGATCTCAATAACCAGAAATTTTCTCTAATTTGACATAAAGTGTCTGCTATTCCTCCGTGTCCTACTATTTTATGGTTATACATTATAATTAAATCGATGAAATGCCCTTTATCGGGTAGCACGATAGGGTGTGCTTCTCTAAACTGTAAATTGGAATTTTGGAGTCTTCCACCAACCCTGACGATACCGTCTTCATCAAGGAATGGATTTAGAGTCTTTATTCTGGATTCTGGTAGCAATGGTTTGTTTTCCTTAAGGCTTGTAATTTCTTCCTGGAAATGTTCATTCTGTATACGCTTTATCCAATATTTCTCTGCTGACTCAATTTCTTCCGTTGCCAATGGTCCAGATAGTTTAGTTGAGTTTCTGAGATTATTCAGATATCTCAAACACCAAGCTGTAATTCGGTAAATTTTGGTTAAGTTGCTATAATTTTGAATCTGGAATAGATCATCAGTTGAATGGGTAATGCATGCATTGGTGGTTGTTTCCTTGTATGATTTTCTCAATTCTTCATCTATGCATTCTGAGCTGTCTACTTCAATTTCTTCTGGTGCTAAGATATTCTCTTCACTTTCTTTAAGCCACGCAGGTCCTGTCCACCACAAGCTATTATTTTCAAGATTTTCGATTTTCTCTCCTCTACTCAATAAATCTGCTGGATTCTCACTTCCTGGACAATGCCTCCATGTCTCTGGTGGAGCATTCTTCTGTATTTCAATAACTCGATTCTTTACGAATGGTTTCCATCTCTTTGGATCGCTTTGTATCCAATGTAAAGTAATTTTTGAATCAGTCCAGAAGTGTTTCACTAGCTTCAAATCTTTAAAGGCTTTCTCGACATATTTTACCAATCGAGATCCAGTTAATGCTCCCATTAATTCCAAACGTGGAATAGATAACTTCTTCAACGGAGCTACTCGTGACTTTGAAGTTACAAAACTAGTATGAAATCTTCCGTCCACTTCGTATCTCAAATACAAAACAGCGCCATAAGCCTTCTGGCTTGCGTCACAGAAGCAATGAAGATGGATGAGGTTCTGGATATTCTCCTTTCGGATACCTTCGAATTGGTGTCTATGTATTTCGATATTAGAAATAAAAGATATTTCATCACACCAATCTTTCCACGGTATGAATAGTTCTTCGGGCAGTGCAGCTTCCCAAAGTATGCCACGTTTCCATATTTCTTGCAAGAGTATTCTTGCTTTAATCGTAAATGGATTCAGGAACCCTATCGGATCGTACAGCCTTCCGATGATACTCAAAACCTCACGTTTTGTAACTTCAGTTCTGCATTTCTCGTTTCCCTTTTCTATACCCTTAACATCTATAGAAAATGTGTCCTGCGATTTGTTCCACAGGTAACCTAAAACCTTACAGTAGCTTGGATCATCTACTACGTCGTCTTCTAAGTTCCATATTCTTTGCACTGTTTCGTCATTCGTTTTCCACTTACGCATGTTGAAGTTCCCTTGCTTCATTATGTCCTTGACAATTACGCAAAATCTTAGTGCTTCATCCGCTGTATCAGTTCCTGCTATTAGATCATCGACGTATAAACTTTCCTTTAGTAAAGCGACTTCTTTTGGATATTGTATTTGATACTTTTCAATGTGTACCTTAAGTGTTGCACCGAGTAAAAATGGACTAGACTTTGCCCCAAATATTACTCGAGTCATTCTAAGTGCTTTCGGTTCGGAATTGTCCAAGTCATCTTTCCACAAGAACTTAACTGCGTCCCTGTCTTTTTCGGCAAGGGAAATTTGTAAGAATGCTTGTTGTATATCAGCAGTGATAGCTATTCGGTTCTCACGGAATCTTAGAAGTAAGTGCAAAATTTCTGGATACATATTGGGACCTATGTCCAGACAGTCATTGAGTGACATGCTATTTTCTGCGTGTGACGACGCGTCGTAAACCACTCTTAACTTGGTGGTATCCCTATCTTCTCGTATCACTGCCTGATGAGGCATGAAATACGTTTTTCCAGTAGTCTCAAGGTCGGATTCTTCTGCTATCCCCTCTTGTAAGTATTGGTCAATAACGTTTCTATATCTTTCGTAGAAATTTGGATCCCTCTTAAATTTGCGAATTAACCCTTTAAATCTAGTTTTAGCAACTTCTAAATTATCACTTAATTCACTTTCATTGTGATTCCAGGGAAAACAAACAATGTACCGTCCATCTTTAAATTCTACCGATTGACCAAAATTATCCAATATTAAATCGTTTTCAAGTTTATTATTATTATCTGATTCGTAATGTGTTATACCCATTGTTTCTAGATCCCAGAACTTCTTAATCAATTCAGACGTTGTGGCATCTTCAATCTTATTTGTATCAGCTACTACGACATTCAGGTTATTTACTGTACTGGTACTTGTGGCGTACATATTTTCACTTCCACTTATTACCCAACCTAATTTGGTGTCTACCGCAACCAATGAATTTGATAATCTTCTCACACGATTTTTAACGACCGACCAATAAAAATCTGCTCCCAAAAGTAAAGATATTTTCAAACTTTCATTTTTCCTATTAAAATTTTCTGTTAATCGTATTCCTTTCTTTTTACATAATTCTGTAATTTCATACCCAGGCAACTGAATAGAAGCATCACTAATTACAGGTGTAACCAAAGCTTCAATTTTCACATTTAGTTCATTCTCTTCAATACTCTGTAAAACTAAGTCAACGCGATTTATCTTTTGTGCGGTGGAACATGAACTACCAAATCCGAATATTTTTATTTCTTCCTGCCCAACGATCGGCAAATCTAGCTTCGCATAAACATCATTAATAAGAAAACTTCGTTGAGAACCTAAATCAAGAAGAACTCGCACGTTCTGTGAGCGACCTGTCATTTTGTTTATTATTCGAGCTCTAACAGTTTGTAATAAATAGGACGCACAGCTTTGTGTTTTGATTTCTGTAACTGACGAGACTACAGTCTCCTTCAAAGCATCCTCGTTTGTCGGCGCCAAGCAAAAGGCCGTATTATGATTATCCCGGTTGCAATTTTTACATTTTATTTTATTTTCACACTTTGAAGCAATATGGTACTTCGCTAAGCACTTGAAACATCTGCCTGCATTACGTAACGAATTCCTTTTTTCATCTACGCTCATCGAACACTGGTCGGGCGTATGTTCTTTGCTGTTGCAGAATAAGCATTTTCGGTTTACTGTGTTTACATTTAATGACGCTGCGGCGGGCAGATTATTTCTTTCGAATCTATTCGTAATTTCTTTATGCCGTGGATAAATGAATTTCGATACAGGGGTTGGAAAAGTTTTACTTTGTTTCTGTACGCTTTGAGAAAATGTTTGCTCGCGTGACTCTATTTCTTTCCTCAAATAATTAAGAATATCTGTAATTGAAGTTTCACTTTCGGAATCCTTTTTACGGTTAAATTCTAGAACTAAATCCCTCGGTATTGCTTTAAGTAGAAGAGGACACAATAAACAACCATATGAGTCTGCAGTAACTTTAAGACTTTCTAAACTTCTTATTTGGATTTCTAAGTTATCATACAAATTTCTTAAAGCTTTTAGATCATCCGATCTTCTAACGGGTTCTATATTTAATAGGTTATTCATAAAAGCTGATATCAAATTTTCCCGCTTCCCAAATCGATCCGTAAGGATTTTTACCGCTTTAGTATAATTTTCAGCTATCAATGGCAAACCCGAAATAGATGTTAGAGCTGAATCAGTCAGTAATGTTTTCAAATAATTAAATTTCTCAACTTCTTTTAGGGTTTCGTTATCATGAATGGCAGACTGGTACTGTGCCCAAAAATTTTGCCACTCACAAACATCTCCTCTGAATTTATTGATGGATAGTTTGGGGAGATTTACACCAAAAGAATTAACCTTTTGATTCTTATCTGTAACCTCATTAATCTCTATTTGTTCTTTCGAGTTTGAAACGTCCTGTTTCGATTCGTTAGTTGCATGTAATTTTCTTATATATCGGGTTACTTTGGATTTACATAACACAATGTCATCTCTATATATCATAGTACTATCAATTTCTCTATCCAGTTCTTTTTCATCTTTAATTAACCCACAAATTTCTTTATCGATTTCAATTAGTTGTTTTTCTTTGTCAATTAGCAGAGCTAAAGAATCCTCAATTGCGGGATCTTCATTATTAAGTTCTATATTTTCTTTAATCGTGTTTATTAGTTTCGTTACAGAGGCGAGAAGCGTTCCTCTGTTCTTAGAGAGAACTTTAATTTTTTCCATTTTAAGAACCAAGCGGCCCCACGTTGGGCGCCAAAAATTTTATGTGCAGAGACTATAAACCCTACTTTCTTATTTTAATTATTAGGTAAGTAAGTTCCACTTACCTTCTGAGTTCGTGCTAAGGGCCGCTGGCTCTCAAATCCAGTTCTGTTGTTTAGACATTTATATCAGACTCGAAATCATTCTACAACTAACAATTAAACGAACATTTAATAATACGTACACGTTACATTTACTACAAACTACACTAACAATTAAACAAAGGCGTTACACATTAAGATTATACGAGTTCTCTCTATCTTCATTCAGTCCCATTACGGTTCTGCGTCGTTTCTATCTCGCTTCTCTCGTCCTATGTTGTGAAGACGTTCGCGCCCCCTATCGGTCTGCTGGGCTGCCGGAACATGGTCAGCTAGGCGAGTAGCTCGTCAATTAGGCCGCTCTGATTGTGTTGTGAGGAGGTGTTAAGACCAGTGGACCCGAGAAATGTCATGTACACGAAGACCAGGCTCAGGACGCCCTCGACAGACCAGTCGTGGAGAAGACCGCCACATCGTAAGAAATGCACGCGTACAGCCAACTGCTTCATCGGCCGCCATCCAGGCACAGGTAGCACCTTCACCAGGGGCCTCTGTCTTCTCGAACCATACGAAGGCGAGTGGCTGAAGGGCAGTTGGTATCGCGGCGCCCATTACGTGTGCTGCCCTTGACGCCCACCCATCGACGCCTCCGTTTGGAGTTTTGCCGCGCACGAGGAAACTGGACTGCAGCGGAATGGAACCAGGTCGTCTTTAGCGACGAATCCAGATTCAATCTCGGCAGTGATGACATTCGTGCTCGTGTGTGGAGAGCCCGTGGTGAACGCTTCAATCCTGCCTTTGCTGTACAGCGACACACCGCTCCCACAGTTGGTGTGATGGTATGGGGTGCCATTGCCTACAATACACGGTCACCCCTAGTATTGTTCCGTGGCACCATGACAACCCAGTGGTATGTTCATGAAATCCTGCAACCACATGTGTTGCCACTCATGCAACGGCTCCCAGGAGCCATTTTTCAACAAGACAATGCTCGGCCTCATACGGCAAGGGTGTCACAAGACTGTCTCCGCACTGTTACTACCCTTCCTTGGCCTGCCCGATCAACAGATTTGTCTCCAATTGACCATATCTGGGGTCATTTGGGACGACGAGTTGGGCATCCCACGAGTTTGAACGAACTAGAGGCAAGGTTACAGCAAATATGGAACGAAATGTCTCAAGACATCATACAGAACTTGTATGACTCAATGCCCGATCGTATCGCATCGTGCATTCGCGCTAGAGGGGGTCCAACGGAGTATTAACTCCTCCGTTCTTTTGCCCTTTTTCTCTGAAATAAATTATTCTTTTTCTTTGATTTTCTTATCATTTACTTTTATCAAAGTAGTCATTACGTATGTAAAATTTCGTTTCATTTTGACGACTCCTTCTTGGTGCGCTAATTTTTTTGTCCATGAGTGTACTTGAAACAGTTTGAAATTTAGAAATATTAATTCAGAACTACTTAAAGTAGTTTTACCATTTTTACCTCTGATGCAATTTATATTTGAAACATTTATAGTCTCTCTGTGCCGTAAATAAAGTATGCCAAACGCATGTGGGGTGTGACTGGAGACGCAGCTTGTCACATAGTGATTTCACACAGCATGGTATTATAGTAAAGAAAATAAATTTCACAGTCTTAAAAAAAAGGAAATTACATATATACACTTCAGTAGAAAAATTATAACATTACATATCTTTTCAAAATAAAATGTTGGTTGCAGTACGATACTCATACGGGTGTGCAAAGTGGGACAGTAAAAATTTCTCTGCGATAACCTCAGAGTTTAACGTAACCGTACTCGTTCGTATCATGACGTACAGGAAGGTGTTTGTCTAAGAATGGAATTTTTTCCTAACAGAATGTCGTTTTTAGCGCTTCGTAATGTATGATTAATGAATTGATAATAATTGCTTTAAATCCTTATTTGTATAATTTAAAGTTATTTTCCTATTGAATTTTTTTTAGAATATAAAAATTCTCAAGAGGGAGTCCTGGGTGATTGCCGCTAATTAAAGTTCAATATACACTGCTGGCCACCCAAATTGCAACACCAAAAAAGACAAGAGCTATCACAACAAAATTTATTTTGTAGATAACATGTTGACCAAGTATCAAATGATTAAATTTATAGACTTCTGTGAAGTGTGGTTCCTGCCAAAATCAGTAGCCAGAGTAGCCGCCATTGTTGGAGATCACCGCTGCCACACGCCTAAGCATTGATTCAAAGACAGTTTGGATGAGTTCTTGGGGTACAGCAGACCAAGCAGCTTCCACACGTCACGAAAGTTGATCTGCTGTGACAGCTGGGGATGGAATCTGGGTCAATCGTAGCGCAACCATGGACCACATGTTTTTTATCGGCGAAAGATCCGGAGAGCGAGGCGGCCAGGGAAGCAATTCAATCTGGCGATTGACGAAGAACCGTTGGACAATGCGTGCCACGTCTGGTCGCGCATTATCCTGTTGAAATATGGCTGTGGGCAAACCCTGAAGGTAAGGAAGGACAACTAGCTCCAACACCTCGGAGATGTAGCGCTGGCTGTTTAAAGTACCGGCAATGCGTACTAGAGGTGTGCGAGAGTGATATCCAATACCGCCCCATACCATAATACCCGGTGCAGGACCAGTGTGGCGGTGCATAACGCAGCTGTTCAGCATCCTCTCTTCACGGTGTCTCCAGACTCGAATGCGACCATCGTGGTGTTGCAGACAGAAGCGTGACTCGTCAGTAAAGACAATTTCATTCCATTCTGCCGTCCACATCCTTCTGTCATCGTACCATTGGTGGCGGAGACGTCTGTGGTTCTGCGTCAAGGGCAGACAAAGCAATGGACGTCTTGCGGACAGACCACTCTGCTGTAAACGGCGTCGAATGGTACGCGCAGACACTGGATGATGCGTTACAGACTGCATGTGCTGTGCTATGGTTCGTGATGTGACCGAGCGATCCGTCACTGCCATGCGCACAATTTGCCTGTCATCACGTGAAGTGGTGCGCTGAGGTGGATGCGATCGAACACGCCGGTCCGTGGTACCCTCCTGCTTCCAACGATCACATATCCGCATTACAGTTGTTTGGTTTCGTCCAACACGACTACCGATTTCCCTGAAAGATAATCCACAATCTCGGTAGGCCACTATCCTTCTTCTGTAGAACTCGGATACTTGATCAAAAGATGATTGCTGTTTTCGACGAGGCATAATTGATCGTTTTTTTGAAAAAACCACATGAAAAACACAATTGCCGAACTTGAAATCGTCGAAATCTCCAAGCTTTAAATAGCGCTTTGAAGTGGCGCCACAGGCGCGCGTGATGTGCGTCTGCGCTGAAATTCTAATCATATGCATATCTCACCTCCGCTAATGCATGTTGTAAATTTCATGTTATTTGCATGTTTCCTTCCTTGAGCGCTACAGTTATCATTTGCTATACGAGGGGTCATTAAAATCGGTACCTACTGCTTAGAGACGATTCCGAACGGCTACAAATATCCATGCCAAGAATGGGACTCGAAGCCACAGACTCCGTCACCGGTTACCAACACATTCAGCCCTCGTCCGGCTTTGGGGGAGGTGGGGGGTGGAAGTGGTGTGTTTAAATTTAAGTAAGCTTTTTAATGAAAGTTTAAATTTTCTAAAGAATGCTGCTTTTGAATTTTTGTATCTCCTTGCAGACAAGTTCATATATCCTGATCCCTCTCAGTAGACATAAGGGGGGAGGGGCTCGAGGTAGACTTGTGGTAGCGCTCTGGCTTTCGGTGCTGAGGATGCTAGGATCGAAACCCGACGCGTGCCATTAAATATCCCAGAGTCTAGGCCGGATAGGGGCACGTTAAATCCGTAGACCGGAAAGTCCCTCTATGAGATAAGAGAGTGTGGGATAGGGTACGTTTTCCCCCCGATGTCGTCCCTGGGGATGCTTGGTGAAAATGGAGGTGGTACTAGCTTAGACGGACCCCGACCCATGTGATGCTATATGCTGCTTTTGAATTTTTGTATTTCCATACAAAGAACTGCATACAACCTGATCCCTCTGAGAAAAGGCATAGGGGGGGGGGGGGCTTGATGTAGACTTGTGGTAGCGTTCTGGATTTCGGTGCAGAGGGTGCTCGGATAGAATCCCTACGCATGCCATTAAATACATCAGAGTCTAGGCCGGATAGGGGTACATTCCATCCGTAGCAGAGAAAGTCCTTCTATGAGGTCAGAGACAATGGGAGAGGGAACGATCCCCCTACATCTCACCTCTGAGGGTACTCGATCAAAATGAAGGTGGCAACTAGCTAATAGCCGACCGTAGTGGTACTATATAAACCGGAGCCCCGCACACTTCAGCTCGAAGACTATATGGACCTGGTCTGGAACTGCCAGGGGGTATTAGAAACAACAACAACAAAGGCATAAGGTGCTGAAATTAAATTCCAAAGTCAACATGGATAAAAGAATTAACATTATTCAAAACTTAGCATAACAAGAAAACTAACGTAATTAATACGCAACACTATCATCATTAAACTTTACAGAGTTACACCATACTACGGCATTTAAGGTTCGAAAAAATCAAATACAAGGCTAAGAAAAATAATCGACAGACTAAAGCTGAACAGTGTTTATTTACACTGAAGAGCCCCAAAAAACTGGTACACCTGCCTAATATCGTGTAGGGCCCCAACCTGCAGGCAGAAAGCTGCAACACGACGTGGCATGGACTCGATTAATGTCTGAAGGTATCCTGGAAGCAATTCACACAATGAATCCCGTAGGGCAGTCCCCAAATTCACAGGAGTGCGGGGATGGAGATCTCTTGTGAACAGTACGTTGCAAGGCATGCCAGAAATGCCTAATAATGTTCATGCATGGAGATTTATGTAGTCAATGGAAATGTCTAAAGTCAGAAGAGTGATCCTGGAGGCAGTCGGTAGCAACTCTCGATGACTGGGATGTCACATTGTCCTGCTTGAAGTGCCCAAGTCCGTCAGAATGCACAATGGACATAAATGGGTATAGATGATCGGACGTGATGCTTATGTACCGGTCACCTCTCGGAGTCGTCTGTACACGTATCAGGGTCATCCCATATCACGTGAACTGCACACCCACCATACCATCCTAGAGGCTCCATCAGCTTCAACAGTCCCTTGTTCACATCTACGGTCCATGTATTCATGAGGTTGTCTCTATATCTGTAATCGTCCATCCACCCGATAGAATTGGTAACGAGACTCGTCAGACCAGGCAACGTGTTTCCAGTCATCAACAGTCCTACTGAGGTATTGGCGGGCCCAGGCGAGGTATGCCCCATCTCTCGTGTGCCGACTATTACACCACGTTTAATGTCACACAAATCGTGATAACCTGCCATTGTAGCAGCTGGGACCGATCTAACAGCTTCTCAAGACACCTGTTGTCTTATATAGGCGCTACTGACCACATCGCTACACTGATTGGTTATATACCTCCATTATTTACATACGCACGCCTTCCAGTTCTTTTGGCTCATCAGTGTACTAACAAATCAATATAATGTTGCGAATTTTATAAATTAGTGTGCGTCTTTAGCATAACTTACCGTTAAAATTATTTTCTACTTGTAAAATAGTACATCACTATCGTTTGCTCCATGTAAATAGACGTATTATCTTAAATTTCTGAAGTACCATGCATTTAATATAGGGTTTCTATGGTATCTCACCAAAATGGCGACATATTGGCTCGTTGGCGACGTTTTGGCACCAAATTTGGTGACTTCCAACCAAAATTGGGCGTGAAACTTCGCGACTTTTCAAAGCCTGAAAATTTCTAGAAATCCCTACTTTTGAGAAGCTATAAATACAGCCTCGATTTTGAGTCCATGGCTCAGTTTTGAACTGTGCTTGGAACTGGTCAAAAGAGCCGCTGTTAGCTGTGAAACTTTCATCGAAGAATTGCTGAGATTTACGCCGCGGTAAGAGCCACTTGGTTCGACGTCTTTTGTGTTGAGTTTTTCCGGACTTCTGTGAACTAGATGTTTTGTTAGAAGCACTGTAGTCAGTTTCTGACGATCTGTAAGCTGCAGTATTTCGACTTCCTGCAAGTAAATCTTTGCTTTTATTCTGTCTTATTCAAAGCCCATTCAATCACCGAACCCGATCTGGGAACTCGTAACAATATATATAAAACGGTTATGTCGTAAGGTGCTGCCAGATCAGCAAGTCACGTGCAGACCAGTAACAAAAGTGTTAAAGAGATTCAACCTGGATGGAGGTGACAGGCTATACACCTATATTGTAACCTCTCAACCCCGGAGTTTAGCCTCGTGAACGATGTAATCAAATCACGCAGCGCTAGAGCCGTAAATAGTCTATGGGCAGTATTGCTCCTGCCATATGAGCCTCTGTGTGTTTGTCGCAACTTCTGCTTGATAATGTAGAGTAAGAATAGTAATGCACTTATTTTAAATAACAGTTTTAAGTAAGAATTCTATAGTTCTTACTTTAAACAGTTGAAAACGCCAAATAACTTCCAACACCGTACATTAAATCATTTGAATTGAATGCTACGATTGTGATTGGCCAGTCTTTCCAGCGGAAAATTATAAAAGTTAGGACATATTTTGATGTGTTTGCTACGACGTGCTGTAATGCAACCGGCGTCTATCGGTAGCCGTCGATTACAATCGAGGCAGTGGAAGCAGACTTTGATTTTGTAATCGAGGATTTTGTCAATTCAAAAGCAAGAAAAATTAAAATTATTTAAAATTTTTCCAAGCTTTTATTTTGTGTAGTGTCTGAAATGTTTACTGTATGTCCTTGTCGCGTCACAGGACATGACATTTTTGTCTGTTATACAAATACCTAATATAGGTAACCTTCAATGCAATATAATTTCATTTACGCGTAATGAAATAAATTCTGATTCTATGATATATTATAGCATATCTCATTAATTTTGTGCGCTATACTTATAAATGCGCCAGAACTTGAAAGTCCAGATTTTTGCTAACTGGCCACAGGCGACTGCTATAGTTACGCCTCTGCGAAGCGCATTTTGAGAACGAACATTGTCCGAGATACAAATGGAGAATAAGAAGTCTCAGAATGCAAGGTAGATATGGATTATGTTGCTAGAAGGCTAAAAATGAAATGTAAATGTTCTGCGTATCTCTAGCAATTCAAATATTCAAATGTCGACATGTCTCTCCAATTAATTGTAAAATGTTATCTATTTTGTGGGAGTGGGTATTCAAGGTTATGTAAGCTTCTAAATTAAAGTCCATTCCTAAAAATGCCATTTCATGGATAAAAATGTCTTTATTTTCTATATTTTTTAAGGGGACACATTTTTTAAGGGGAATTTTGTGCGGGGAACATTTTTTAATATTTTGTACAATCGCGACGCATTTTTTTATTAGATTATAAGTTCCATACATATGTCAAATGTAAATAAACCTCCATTTCATTACGTAGGTGTATATTTTCTTTTTACTTCAATTTATCTCTCAAACAGGATGCCTATTTGGAAGCAGAATCTCTTTTAGGAAGATCTAGGGTGATCTCAAGTTGGTGTTAGGGGGAAACAGGGGGATTTCGAGATGGCGCTAGAGGGAGGCACTGCGTAGAGTTTGGCAACACTTCACGTCTTCTACAAGACTTAATTCTCTGATCATGATCACTGGCGAATGTCAGAAGCCGGAATTTTACCGGAAGTTACACCTCATCCGTTACTATTCATTTCGCCTTTCATTGTTAACGCAGCCACAGTATTAGCTGTAATCGTAATACGATCTGATTTGTTAAAGTTATGTTAAGCAATTGTTATGCTTATCTGTTCGTGAAGCACATACCGTTATTTGACTTCAGATTCTTTAGAATTGACAATTTAGAAATGTAAACATTTTTCCAATTTTGATTTACATATACCAATTCACGGAGCGGTGAAAGCCCAAAGGGTACTACTATATGACATTCTGGACATTTTTAATTATAACGTTCAAGACATGTTATATTTTCGAGGAAGTACTAGACATAATTCGGAAGAATTTTCTCATTTCATGATAAAAAAAAAAATAAAAAAAAAATTCCACCTGCTAAGCCTTCTGTCATCTATATTTATTTCTGCACAACTAAAGAGAAACAATTCTCACATATTAGTGAGAAGCGAAAACAGATTTTTAATGTACGTAATAATAAAAATAATAAAAATCTAAAACATTAAAAATTTAAAATAATTGGGTGCTTTCCCTGTCACCACATTTTCACTGTTATGCATATAAAGCATCTTGCACACCTGTAGTGTATAGCTTCTTTACAGAACAAACTAAAGTAATAAAGGGAGAAAAATGCCAAAATTGGTATTCTGGAGTGATATCTCGCCATAACGGTAAGAATATCGTACTCCAGACATACTTTTTAACAACATACTTGGTGAAAGAGATTTAACTTCTATATTGATACAATAAATATTGGCTACTAATCAGTGTTCTCTTTACAAAATATTAAAAAGTCTGTGAAAAGAAACCTTACTTCCTGTTCTAGAAACCTTAAAAAATTTTACAATTGCTACAAGTGATAGGCTACAGACTTTTGAAATATATTTTTATCTTTAAGGATATTTACAACAACTCATGTAACGAAGAAGAACAAGAGTAGAAATTAAAATTAGTCAATAAATGATCGTGCTGACACAAAAACTAGCAAATTATTATTTTGTTAGATTATAATCTTGTTCTGGAAATAAAATATATGTCGTCTAGCTATTTTCCAATTTTCTTTTTTTTATAAATATACATAAAAAAGAAATGATTGCCATCCTAGTTTTTGTTTTTTATGCTTCATATTAAATTTTTATCAATTACTGTATATTAGAATTTTGAAAGAACCCACTGCTGAAAATTCTGCAATTGGGCCCTACAATAACTAAGCCTGGCCCTGATTAAAAGCATGAATGACAAGAAATTAGATGTCAAATTTTCGAATATAAAGTAATTAAGAGTTATACTCTGTTACCGTAATATATTAAGCAGTTACAAGTGAAACACACTAAGTCAATATTATCGATTGTCGGATTTTCACCTTTCCCTGACCAGAAAAAGGGAGATGTTTGTACCGGTGAAACCTCCTCAGTCCTATCTTTATATATTTCATTCTTTTTCAAAGTTTTGCAATTACATTAAGTACTCTAGCCTAGTACTTTGTATAGGTGAAATACATTAACCATCCTGAGGTTAATAATATCAAAGAAGCCTATGAGAGCCAAGATTGGTTCATAGTTATGAAAAAAATGCCAGTTATTTAATAATGTTAGTATCAAAGAAGTTAAGAGGGAAAAAAATCTTTGATAACGTTTTCTGAAAATCATGTTTTTTGACTTAGTGTGTTTCATCTGTAACCTCACAAATTAAGTTAATATAGAAATTTCTAAATTTTTAAATATTAAAATATAGAATTCACGAAAAATCTTCAAATTTTTTATTTATAAGATTTATATAAACAATGTTTAAAACAAAATTATATCTAAACTGTCAACAAAGCAGACAGTGGGTAAGAGAGATGAACATGAAAGCAAAGCATTCAAAATGACTTCAAAGGAGAAAAATATCTTCTGATAAATGATTCACATCTATTTAGAAAATTTTTCGTAACAGTTTTCATCAACGAACTTGGTAATTTCTTTAAAATCAACCTTGGTCAGAAAAGGGAAATTGGCACATTTCAGCCTTAGCGAGAAACAAATGGTGACAATATGTTTTAAAATAACCATTACATCTGTAACCATTTCTTGTACATGTTGTTTATTTTAAATAAACTGCTTCCTAAATTGTATTAAAAGAAACAATAAATACAAATTGATATTAAATTAATTCTGTATGTATATATTAAATCGATTGTATAGAATGGACATTAATCGAATTGGTTATGTGCATCTGTAACCGTTTGATTCTTGATTAGGCAAATACTCTCCAATTCCACCTGTCTCACCTTCGTCGCTATAAAAATGAAGTACTAAGAACGAATATAAAATGTTTATACATAATTTTCCTTATGCAAAATGAAAAACTACCAGCTTATATTTTCATGTTTTGGACAATAGTTATCTTTTGCATAAAGGGTTTAATATAATCCTCTAACACCTGTTTTATCCTTTTTCTATCTAGAAATATAATTCATTTCATGCATATTTCATCATAGCATAATTATACAACACATTTCTAAAGCACTGAGAAAATTAAAGAGTGCAAAAATTTTCAAAACAGTAGTTTTGATACTTTTAATGCAGTTATGTTATATTCAATAAACATTTTTTACCCCTAAAAAGTGGGGTATGATACATAAATCCCAAAACAGCAAACATCAATTTCACTAACATATCGTTCTGTTTTCCTGGGTTCAATAGAATTGAATAAAATCTCTCCAGAAAGTGCACACAAAATAAAATTTATTATTCTGTATATTCTTCAGGCACATACACAAATTCAAAGAGAAAACATGTAACAACTGTTTTCTATACAGCAGAAAACTCTAAAAACACAAGTCAGGATAACAGAGTCTTGAATACAATACACGCCTAACACACTTTCAATACATTCAATTCTCAGCAGAAAAGAACACTGAGTTCCAATGCCAATGTCAGGTATATTTTTATACTTCCAAAGTGCCTCCTATCAGCATATTTTTTTAAACCAATTGATATTTTCCAAATATTCAGGCTGCATTGGTTATTTATTCTAGATAAATGCTATATTCAATAATATTTTTATTAAAATATTCTAAAGATGTCTATTAGCTACATATTGTTGTATTTTTATACAAAATGTTGATTATAAGACTAAAAATTTTTAAACAGTGTCAGAAGTATTTTCCTAAATTTCTCATTAGGGGATCTCCAATTTGTGGAGTTTGACAACGGCACAGAATATGGAACTCAGTACATTTTACCTCAATTATAAACTATTAGAAAACATTTGTACAAGTCATAACCAGAAAATTTGCTAAATACGTTATGTCTGACTAGTATGATGATATATTTTAAAATTTAGTATAACAATTTTAAAGAAAATTATCAGATAGGCAACCTTTAGTAATCTCTTGAAATCGTGAAAATAATATCACACAAACATCAAAATGAAAGTATTAATCTACTTATTTGCTGTAAATAACATAGAATGCCAGAATGTGCAGTTTTTAATCGTTTAGGCTCGGTGCACATGAGCGATCTGGTATCGTTGCGGTATCGCAGTTGCGATCAGGAGTACATAGAGTTAAACTAACTGACTCACACGGTCTGCAGCGTTTCTGCGAATTTGCAATGACTGTTTTCTCCCCCTCGTGTACTGCTTGATCGTATGAACGACAATGGCTAAGCAGTACCTTCATTTCAATAATGCATCTCAGACAGACGACATTTTACTACAAGAAAGTGGCTGAAATTGTAGACACAGAACTTTTAATAGAGGAAGTTAAAGAATTTAGAGAATAAAGGGATATTAAATGTGAAAAGTACCCCGACAAAAATGTTAAACAGAGTGAGTGGATAAGAATTTGCATCAGTTTGTATCCAGATTTTGAAGAAAAAACACAAAAAGAAAAGAAGAAATTGATAAGCACAGTTATAAAATTATTGTTTTCAATTTAAAAAATAATAAAACAATATCAATTTTAATCAAATATATTTCAGATAAATTTATATTAGTCATATTTCAGTGTCATATTGATTTTTGATGTTTTCTCAAATGTAATTAGATAAAAATAGCAGTAAATAACTTAATTAAAAAGTAAACACAAATCTAAACAATATGCTAGAAAGCAAAAATTAAACATTTTTCTGTTTAATAAACTTTTATTAATTTTTTAAATTTAATAACGAACTTCTCATTTCAACTTAGGAAATAATAAAACAATATCAATTTTAATCAAAATATATTTTACATAAATTTACATCAGTCATATTCTGGTGTTGAATTATTTTTTTTTAATGTTTTTTTCTGAAATCCCTTAAGATTAAAATAATAGAGCATAGAAGCAAATTACATAATTAAAAATTAAACATAACACCAAACAATTAAAATTTGATTAAGTAGAAATCAAAAATTAAACATATTTCTCCATTTATTAAATTTTTAAATATTTATTGTTATTTTTTAAATGTAACAACAATCTTCCCAGTTGACACTTTTTCCATTCACATTTATTGTTAAATGCAGTCATTTTGCCATGGCAGTTTTTCAATATTGCTAATGAGGTAGTCAGCCTATGTATTTCCTATCTCATTTAAGTTGATCCCTCCTTGATTTTGTCTACTGTTTGCTCATTCGGAAGTAATTAAAAAACTTTGATTCATCATTACACAAGTCTTCATACAACATAGAAAATGTCCCTTTTAATAATCGAACTCACCAGTGGGTGGACCCAATAACTTCTTTTCCTACATTTTAGATACTTATAAACCAAGTAAGAAAACACAATTCTTTTTCTCGAGTACACTTCTAACTCCATAGCTTGACTCCTACTGTTTAAATTCCAGGATTTAAATGGCTGATGTGTGAAGTAAATTTCTCGGAACAGCCAAAACCGCAAAGGATTTGCATATCATGAGAATTGAAGACGCGGCACCGGTGCGAATTCGCAATGACACCGGACAACACCTTCTCTCAGCGGAAAGCCGGCTCTCACGTGACCTCAAAATGCGTGACGTATATTTCCGGAGGCTGGTGGAAGGCTCTATTTTCGTAACCCTAACATTAAGATGATTGCAGATGTTTTTGCTTCTGCTTATTTCAGTGTGAATACAAATATATTTTTCTGGATATATAATTTCCAGAAAAATACAAATATATTTTTCTGGAAAAATAATTTTAAAATGCCCTATAAGTGCTCTGTAGTATCCTCCAGGAGCAATTATGATGGAGGACAAGTTTTGCATTCAGATTTCTCAAAGATGAAGATTTACTAAACAAATGGATATATAATATACCCAGAGAAAATTTCCAAGTAACAAAAAATTAAAGTTTGAGCTGAGTGAAAATCTTCTAGTTAGATTGATGTAAGGATACGAGCTGAACCACTGTTTGAAGGTTGGCGAAATCTAATAATGTTCGTCATTGTAAATAGCAAATAAATGCTATGTGTTTGTGTAAAAGTGGCCTAGTGCAATTATTCTTGCACACTAAACAAATGGATATATAATATACCCACAGAAAATTTCCAAGTAACAAAAAATTCCAGGGTAAGTTGAAATTTTATATTTATATAAGTATTTGCTAATTAAATTAATACTTAGAATTGTAATTAGTATGCACTATTTAGATTTTTATATCCTTTAGAAAGTATAAAATACATGGCAAAAATATCAATTCCAAATCTACATAGTTGAAAAATAAAAATGTATTTTTATTTCCAGTATAATATTATCCATTTTATTTATTAAAAGAAATTGGAAAGAAAATTGTAATGATATATTTTTTAATATTTTAATCCAAATTAAACATTTCTTTACTACTGCATGATAAATAAGTTACACATGATTGCTGCATAGTAAATATTCAAAAATGGACAATGTTCTTATTGCCAGATATCAATAAGCAACAAATAATCCATGTCTAAATGTTAAAAGGTGGATTCAAAAACATTCCACATTATAAAAGATTCTAAAAATGAACTTGTAAATCATACAAAAGGATCTATTGAATTCCTTATCAAATTGTGTTTTGAGTAATCTTTATAAAATATTGTGCATTTTGTACGTTATAAAGAAATAAAGAACAAATATTATTAAAATTTTCGTGATAATAATTTAAAAGAATGTATTTAGTATATTTATATATTTTAATTTAAATACTAAATGCTAATAGGTATTTTTCCTGTATAATCTTAATAGCCTTAAAATAGAATTTTTTTATTATTCTATTAATAATGCTATATGTGCACACTCAGTTGCTATATATGTATGTGCTGTTCCTACTGAGTGAACTTTCTTTATTTTATGTCTATCGAGAGTAAAGATATAATCAAAATTTCAAAACCAGATCAAAATATTGTTTAATCAGTATCCATATGTCAGAACAGATGTATTACACGCACCTCCCTTGGCGACAAAATTTTTTTGACGCCAAATACTCGTCAAAAAAATTTTATCGCCAAAACAGGCCTACGCGGACATTTTACACTTAAAATAACAAATATACACAAAATATCAATAACAACTCAAATATAAAAATAAATTCAAAACAAACTTACCAATGGCAATAATAAACTTTCAAAACATGTCACAAAACCACAACAGCTAATTTAAAACATACGCAAATATATCTAAAAACGGCTGTATTAAAATTCAAAACCTAAACAGAAATGCTCAACCGCTACTTTAAAACATACGCAAAAACATCTAAAAACGGCTGTATTAAACTTCAAAACCTTAACAGAAATGCTCAACCACTTATTTAAAACATACGCAAATATATCTAAAAACGGCTGTATTAAAATTCATACCCTAAACAGAAATGCTCAACCGCTACTTTAAAACATACACAAAAGTATCTAAAAACGGCTGAATTAAAAATATATATCTAAAAATGGCTGCATAAATACAAAAACTAAAACCTTAAAATTAATGAGAAAGTTGTTAGGTGGGCAGCCCCCCCACTAAAAAAGTCAGTATAATACAACTAGTCAGTCCAACTAATAATAACTAATATAAATAAACATAAAAAACACCTTGGTTAAATATATATTTCTTCATTAAACATATATTACAGCACAAATTCAAATGATCTATTTCCATTATATCGCCTCTATTTTAGACACTAAAATCCCCTGATATTTCTAAATTACACTAAATACTGAACAGATAATAAATAAATGAACAAAAATATATTGAAATATACAACCAGATTATTGTATCCCAGCTGCATCCCAGCTGAAACTTAAAATCTGAATTAAAACAAACGAAAAATTCAAAAACCGTTGCCACAACATAATATAACTACACTAAAGAACGTTAAAAAAACCCATTCAATGACGCAAAACACAAGACACACCCGAATCTGACAACAACAAAATTCTAAAAGCAACAAAAACACAAATTGGCAACACCAAAGTAAAATCTACATCTAATACTATCCAAAATACGTCATTAATATTTTGCAACAACATGGCCGCCATACTATATCATGTAAACAAACACACACAACTAGCCGTTCAAACTGGGTTGCCACAAAATAACAAAATCTCACCAAAATCGCTTGGCTGCCACACCAAACACAAAATTGCCAACTCGGCAACGAGGTGCATCTAACACATCTGTACCTCCATGGGATACCTGAATTCATTCAAAGAACCACTGCAGTATTTAATGAGAAAACATGAACATGTGATGACATGTGATGTGACATATGAACATGTGATGTTTATGAACATAGAATATGTACCCTATCCAAAGATAAACTGTTCTATATTGTACAGAAAAGTTAAGTTTAAATTATGTACTTACTGCAAAGTTTCCAACTGATTGTTTAGAGGAACGCTTTGGACTTTATAGACAAATAGCTGGTGGTCACTACAATATTTCAGTGACACAACTCTTTGAAAGGGAAAAGAAATTAAGAATCCGAAGTTTAATTCCTTTAACGATTGTATCACATGAGTATGGGAATATAGAAATTGGCTCATCAGACACTTTCAGCAATGAAACTGAGATAAATTTTGATGAAAAAGATAATTTAGAAATTTTTAAAATAACTGTAAATAATTGTGATTTAAAAAAAATTTAAATTGTATTGACTTATATTTCAGGTTATTGTTCTCATGCATATTTGAAAAGTTAAATGTCAATTTTGTAAAAATTATTTAGTATATGATGATATTATAGATCTATTAGCTCCATGAGATTCGCAAGATTTCATTTTAATTTGCAACATGGATCGTGGAGGATTAAATTATCCTTGTGATGAAATTATTATCATTATCAAATATACTTATGTTGTAGTAACAAAATTATTGAGTAAGGAATTCGAAGAAAACTTTATTCAAGCTCATAATCATAGATCCCTTGTACATAATATAGTTTTACGTATTCTAAATTCTTCTTTAGTGTATCTACCATTTGATGTATGTCATCACAATCATAAGGCTATGGATATAATAACTTATATTATTAAACCTGCTATCAATATCTTTTAAAAAAATTATTGCAAAAAATAAATGATTCAATGATTGAAATCTTCTCAAAATAAAAAAATAAAAATCCAAACATTTAAAAACTAGTTAAATTATATGTAATATTAATTTTTTTTACAATTTTTTAAAATATTTTACTGCAATATATGGTGTTTAAAGTTAAAAATTAATGAACAGCATCATGCACAAATCAAGCCATAATACATTTAATGACAATAAAAATTATTATTACCAAATGACGATAATATATAATCCATTAGCTATTTAATATTTTACTGTGAAACATATATAACCTAACTTTTCTGGATTGCTTTTCAGTTAAGTAATGATGTTAAGTTTTGATACATGGCTATTATTCACAAGAAAAAATTCTTAATATAGTATGTTTATTTTCAATGATTCTCTCTAGTTGTATGCAAACATCTAAATATTTTGCAAATTATATTTTCTTTTAGCCTGAAAAATATTGTAAATAAATTATGTATGAAAATGTGTTTTCAATAAAATTTTATGCATGATGATTATGTGTTATTTATTCTAAACATATATTTTTATAAGATATACATATTACAACTTTTTAAAGAAAAATCTTAGAAGTGCAAATTAAAAATACTGGAAATTTTATGCGTAACTTTTAATGTAGTCTTTAATTAATATAATGACTTCAAGCTTTCGATTTATAATCTAAGAAGCTGTAAACTGATAAATCCTCCTTCAAACTATCTATGCAAAGTTAATTACGACAAAATGGAAACCGTTTATGAGTTTTATATATACCATTTAAATATTTTAATTCTTAGAAAATTGTTGATTAAGTAAGCAAAAATAAATTTCGAGCGCTCTTTATGAACATCTAAAAAAGAGCTGGTCATGCGAAATTTTCTCAGTCTCCATCAGTGACGTCACAGAAGCGCGAATGGGCTTTCCGCTGAGAGAAGGTGTTGCACCGGATCGCTCGTGTGCACCGAGACTTAATAATTTTATGTA
Source organism: Dolomedes plantarius (assembly GCA_907164885.2). Taxonomy (NCBI): domain Eukaryota; kingdom Metazoa; phylum Arthropoda; class Arachnida; order Araneae; family Dolomedidae; genus Dolomedes; species Dolomedes plantarius. Next base: position 130,096,472 of record OU015499.1, on the reverse strand, counting down.
TTGTATTTGCATTTAGCTTCACTCACAATAAAATAACGTAAAATATATATCATGTATATCATTTTCAGCATGTAAACAAATAGTTCTGTCATAAAATACAGAAAATAATACCTGTCAATTAAACTTACTTAATAGCTGCTTATTTTTTTAACATCATTTGCATTTTCTACAGTGGGGAGCGCTTAGAGAGTCAAACAACTTATAAACTACGTGCTTATGCGATATCGTTGCCACAAATCCGACAAATAATGGATATCAATCACCTGTGATTAGTAGCGGTTATCTGCTACCTAAGTGATGACATTGCCAAAAAATGTTATACGCCATCGGCCATCTTGGAGACCGTTGGAGAACAAAACTAAGAAACCCTATGGAGATTAACATGACCACTATTTTGCGGAGACTTTTATTCGAAATCTATTCATACTTAGCGGATTTCCTACTATGTAAACCTTTAAATATTGAAGATCTACGATTTTCGAAAAGGTTACGCCTGGAAATGCCGTTTTTAACGAGAAAAACAATAAATATTATTCAGTTTCGAATGTTGGTATGCCAAAATCTGCCAAGAAAGCGATATCCGTATTCAAATAGAATATTATGATAATCCTTGTATGGCAACCTTGTATATCAAAACTCTACGAAATAGATGCCAAATCATTTCCGGATTGTTAGAAAAGTTCGTATTCTTGTGAGAGTGACGAGTTGTGTGTTACGAAAGATATTGGTTACGTTTTTGTGCGAAAATTTCAACTTAGGGCCTGTTCACATAGGAGTCCGTTGCGTTGCGTTAAGGAAAAGATGACGTTGAGACGAAAATAAACCAATCATAGGCGTTAAAAATTTCATTACTAATCGTTTGGAGGCATATGATTGGTTTATTTTTGTCTCAACGTCATCTTTTCCTCAACGCAACGCAACGGACTCCTATGTGAACAGGCCCTTAGACAAACGAGAGGATTAAGATGCTCTTAAGCCTTCTCAATTATAGACGTTCTATTACGAATTGTCTGGATTAATACATGCTCGTGTTCATGCATCAATGAAAAATTAAAACTGACCATGTTGTGTTTAATTTTGTTGATGATTCTTTTTCCTCAAATCTTGGTTTGCATTTTTAAAAACTCATCATGCTCTGTTAGAGATCAGTAAGTAATTAGAGATATTTACAAATTCGACTTTTTTGATTTGAAGCATTTTAAATTCTTCCACTCAAGACACATGGACATGGAGAAAAAAATTTCGTGAGGTTCCAAATCGGGCTAAGCAAGCCCTTTACCCTCGGTATGGATATGGGAAGCACTGGAGCTTTTCACGCATGGTCCAAGAAGAAATCAATCAAGTTAAAAAAATAAATAAATAACAAAATAAAACAAAAATGTTAGAATTTAGTAAGTTAAAGTTAACACAAAATTAAATCAGCAAGACTTGTCAAAAAAATGTTCCAATATAAGATAAAATAAAAAGCAAAATATAAAGATTAAACCCTCAAAAGTCGAAGACGAGCCACAGAGGACCGCGAGCCGCAAAGATATTAAATGCTGGGATAAAACCCAGGATGGGAAAGAGCAATCAAGCAACCCGTGCTTGAAAACAGTCCGAAAAAGGAGGCAAAATGATGAATTTGTATTACAAAGGTTAAAAAAGATCAAGTTTAAAAAAGATCAAGTTTAACTACTGGTCGAGAGCAAAATGTGTCCCGCAACCTGATTGGTTGACGAAACAGGATCCAGGAGCTTAGAAGAAGATATTATCAGGGAGGAAGGTTCACAATTTGACCATGAGGATTCGTAGAGGCATATTATACCAACGAGACGACACACTACCTTTTTAAAAAAGCGTAAGAGGATGTGACTGCATATAATTAGGAAAAATGGGGAGGGGGAAAAGCGGTCTAGAAAGAATTTAAGGAAAACGGAATGACAAAAAGAAAGAAAAAAGAAATTTTAAATTAGGGGAAAGAAGAGTTGGGAGTAATCCCAGTCTCAAGCACTAGAGTCGCTCTAGGTCTACGATTAAATTCTCTATTGTCATAACCCGGAAGATTGGCAATTTCTTCATTAGGGGTGGAGTAAAGACTTATAAAATTTAGTGGCGAGATTAATTATAGTCAGGCGAATGGGTTCAATACTTAGATCTTTGTGGAGGGAGTAGTTAGTTTTATATCTATTGGCTTTAGTGATTAGACGTAAGGTTTTATTTTGTGTGCATTGCAATTTCTGGACATGACTGTTAGCCGCTGACCCCCATAAAGGTACTGCATAAAGAAGTATAGGTCGAAGTACTGTTTTGTAAAGCAGAAGTTTATTTTCTATACTCATCTCCTTCTGGAACAGGAGGTGGGCGATATCTTTTCTAGCTTTAAAAAATTTGCAGATATTATTATTAATATTTTTCTTCCAAGTAAGCTTACTATCCATGAAGATACACAAATATTTCACTTCCCTTTCAAAGTGGATGAGCTGACCATAAACGTTAACTGGGGGTGGGGGAATCCTATTGTATGAAAAAAGATAGCTTTTGTTTTACTGGGATTTAATTTAATACGCCATTTATCAAACCAGCGCTCAAGAATGTTAATGTGACGTTAAAGGTAAGTATGCATATATCTGACATTATGGTTTTTAGCGAGAATGGCTGTGTCATCAGCATAGAGTGCAAGCGAAGTGTTCGGGGTGGTTGGGATATCATTTATAAATAAGTTAAATAAGACCGGTCCGAGTTTAGAACCTTGAGGAACTCCCGCATTAACAGGGCGTAGGTCTGAAGTGGTACCAGAATAGCTTACAGCAAAAGTTCTGTCCGAAAGATAGGATTGTATAAGTTTATTTAGGGCAGATGGCATTTTAAATTTAATGAGTTTATAGATAAGGCCACTATGCCAGACAGTCTCAAAAGCTTTAAGAATATCAAAGAAGGCAGCACCAGTCTGCATTCTGTTCTGTAGTCCATCATGGATGTACTCAGTAACACGAAGCAGCTGATGTGTGGTAGAATGTTTAGGTCTGAAACCAAATTGGGCATTAGAGAGAATATTATTGCTATCGATAAAATTATGAGTACGACTACAAAAAATGTGTTCAACCACTTTAGAAAGAGAAGATAAGAGACTAATGGGCCTGTAGTTTTTCGGAAGGGAAGGATCCTCACCAGGCTTATGAATTGGGAAAATAATGGCCGATTTCCAGGGATGCGGGTAGTATTTAAATTTAAAGATGTTATTAATTAAATCAGTTAAATAATTGGCATAATGAAGGGGGAGATTTTTGGGGTCCCGAGTTTGGTGCCAAATTTTCCTGAAATGGTTCCTATATTTAATTAGGTCAATAATATAATGGGGTAGTTTATGATAGAAATATTGGGGAGAGTGGACCTTAGCAGATTCCAGCGCGCTTTGGATGGTCTTAGTGATAGAGGTAACAGCAGCGTCTATGTCATCAGGACTGTTAATATCATTAAAGGGTGGGGAGGAGTTGTTAACAAATTTAGTGAAGGACTGCCAATTAGTATGATAAGGAGAAATGATAGAAGGGAGTACGGGGTTGCAGTTAATGTCAAGTTTAACAGGTAAGTGGTCAGAGGATAAATCATTAATAGTATTAATCTCATACGGATAGTGAATGTTGTTTAAAAGGGCAAAGTCAATGATGGATTGGGAGCCTGAAACACCAAGCCTGGTGGGTAAAGTTGGAAAGCAATATCAATAGAGTTATCAATTGAGTAGGAATTAATTTCAGTACCATATCTGGTTACTAAATGGTCATTCTGGCAGTTCCAACGAGGGTGGTGAGCGTTAAAGTCATCAAAAAGTATAACTTTATGGTCAAGATTAAAAAGCTGAGAAAGTTCATTAGTTACGGGTCTACCATCGATAATTCTTAAGTAAGTGGAAACAAGGTTGAGAGTAGTACTAGAGTTTATCCAAATTTTAACAATTGTGTTTTCAATGGTATGTAAGTTAAAACTGGGGAGATGGTTATGCTTAAAATTCCGTTTGACATAGATCGCCGTGCCACAGAAACGTAGGGGAGCTTTAGTATTAGGGTGAAGGCGGGGTGTGAAGTACAGACTGTAGTTTTGAATTTTAAGAGTTCTGGGGGTGGGACACTTCACCTCCTGCACCAGAATAAGATCAACGGGGTTCTTAATCCACTCAAGATAACTTTCGAAGAACATTCCTGAAGGTTTTCGAAATCAATAAATAATCATCGATTAATTAAGTGCGAAATGTGACTTTATATATTATAGGTCAGAATTAAAAAAATTAAAATGTTTTATTGCATAAAACGAAATTGTTTGTTTTTATTAACTGCTTATGCAACTTGTCTCTTATACCTAGCTAGCTGGTGTTACAGTTTTGAATAGATTAAACTATATCTGTTTTTAAGTTTTAAGTCTTGCTGGCTGATGAATTAAAAATGTATATATAATGAGATAATCCACAGGATTCTTGAAATCTAATTATCAAGATATAAATGTATTGTTTATATTATTTTGTCTTTGCTATCATGAAAATTCTTTAATTGTAAAATTTCAGTATTTCTTCAGTTTAATACTGGATAATTTCACGTGGGATATTTTGTCAATAAAACACACTCATTATACAGAAGTAATTTATTCAGTTTTTGCCCCTAAATACTATTTCCTGTAGTAGTTAGATGAGGTTGTAAATTGTTAATGATAAAATTTCACCCATGATTCACCCAGTTACTCTTGTCTACAAATTACAATATGTTTATAAATTATGAACACAAAACAGAATTACTTTAGACTGCCTTACAATATATGTATTAATACACAGGAATAAGTATAAAATTTATTACTGATCACACTGTTTTGTGCATAAAATTCACTTTTTCTGTTTTGTGTTCATAATTTATAAACATATTGTAATTTGTAGACAAGAGTAACTGGGTGATCACCTAAAAATAAATTTTAACTTTTACAAATTTATATTAGAGGTCTGAAATAAGTGAGATGGAATTTGAGAGAAATAAAATGATAGCAAATAATCTGCCAATACCAATGATTAAAATTCTAAATAATATAAGTTTTAAATAGTATAAGTTTTAAATAATATAAATTTAAAATAATATAAATTTAATGGTTAAATTTTAAATATATTTTATTCGTGTAGTCGTTAGAAATATATGACACTTACTGAAAATTATTTTTATTATAAACATAGATTTTCATAGGTAATTACAGTATGTTAAAAATCCAGAACTGTTTAGAAAATTTAAAGCATTTTGATGAAGTTCTTGACTTTTTAGATATCAAATGGAAGTCAATTCCAATTTTTGAAAATTGGATCACAATTCTGACTTAATAGCTAAATCTTTCAGAAAGAGCAAGAAGTATAGTTACATAGATTTTGATCTTTGATGCTTATGTCAGAATGAGGAAATGGCGTAATTATATATTTTAATCATGAAATATGGGGCATACTATTGAGTTTACTAATATTTGAGAATGGTTAACAACGAAAAAAAATACGGAAACTCTTAACTTTTAAATTGCTTGTCAAGTTTCAAACAGACCAAGCTAAATAATTTCAACAATCAATAAATTAATTTGCGACTAAAACTTAAAAAGTTAATTTTATACACAACACAGAATTACCAGAATATAGTAAAGTAATATTGATACAATTCAGCTCCCTTTTTTCTTTACAATAAAATATTCAACTTTGGTTGTACGATAATACTTTTAGATATACGTTCTATAAAAAAATGATAACTACATTATTAAAATGAAATACTTTCAATAATCACGACGGGAGAATTCTAATCCAGAAACATAAATAACCCATGAAAATTATAACTTCCGCCCGTTCATTGCCTAGCGAGATATTGATTGCCAATACAGAGATAAATTTGAGATGTGCAAAATCATTCGCACTTGGCGACAACAGCCAACTTTGTGCCAAATGTTTGCGCACAAAGTGTAAAACAGCCGATTTCCAAAGAAACCTTTCAATTTTCCTTAAATATTGCGTTTGGAACAAGGTTAATTGTATTTTTAAAATTAAGTTGACTTCTTCAGTAGACATTTCAAGAGGTTTTTCGAGTTTAAAAATATTGACTTTGAATTAAAAAGTCGTCGAAATTTTCCTCTATGGACGTTAACACTGGAACAGTTAGTTCTGGTCTCCAAAGCTAAAAATGGCGTCGCACTCCGATGGCGTATTGAGCTCCTCAGTGCTAGAGCTCTTTATTCTCGGTATGCATAGTGAAATGTTCCTGATTGCCGTTCCCAATAATGATTACTATAGTATTGAAACGGCCGAATTCAATGTAACGTTTTAGTTCCTTAGCTCGTTAGCTGTTTAACTTAACTGTATTCAAATGCTCAAAAAGAGAGAAATACGCCAGCGGAGTGAGGCGGCCATCTTAGAGAACTTAGAGGAACAAAACTAGGAAACCCTATGGAGATTTAGCATTGCCTCCTTTTTGCGGAGACTCTTGCTCGAAACCTAACCGTACTTAAAGAAATTCCTACTATGTAAACCTTAGTTTATTTAAATTCTGCGATTTTTGATAAAAGTTACGCCTGGACAAGCTGTTTTTAATGACAAAAACAATAAATATTTTTCGCTTTCGAATTTCACTTTGCCAAACACTGCCTAGTCGGCGATAAACGTATTGAAATAGAAAATTATGATAACCCTTGTATGGTAACCTTCTAAATAAAGATGCCAAATCATTTTGGGATTATTTAGATTATTTCCTTTCCGGTGTCTGTTAGCCGTGTGCAATGACGACAAGTTACGACATTTGTTCTTTTTTCAGCGGGAATTTAAATTTAATAAAACGAGGGCAAGATGGTTTTAAGATTTCCCACTTACAGTCGTTTTATTACGACCAGTGTGGGGTTATATGTACGTGTGTTCATGCATCAATAAAAATAAAACTTACGATGATGAAGTAACTTTAATTTGTGTTTTTTCTCTCAAATCTCCTTTCGCCTATTTAAAAAAATATATGCTCTTCTGATTGATTAGTAATTATCTAGTATTTCAGTTATAGATCTGACTTTTTATAACTGAAACATAACAAATTCCTACACATATGATTACTTCTGAATAATTTTCCTGTTGGCTTTCGAAGTAGATAATGGTAGTTTATTTTAATGTGAAAGTTAAAGTTTTCACACTATAAAACATGATTAAAAAGTATTAAACTCGTTATCGCCATTATGTCTCTTTTCGGAGTACTTGGGCTTATCATGGGATGACTATAAATAATTTGAGTAAGGGTCAATGGCGGCTCGTTTCTTAAATTAGTGGAGGTGCTGCTTCAGGAAAATTTTATCCATTGTTTTATTATTGTGTAAAACGTGCAAAATTTTTATTGTGCAAAATTTCTCATTATTAAATTAAGTTGATATGCATAACAGTGAATAAAATGTGCATTGCTATAAACTGCTGTTATTTTTGCTTCAACTCCTCCTTTTTTGTCTTTCATGACATTTGCACCATCGAATGTCTGAGCTATTATCTTTTGTCTATATCCCTGAAGGTTTATGCCCATATGTACAACTGTTTTAGAATATGTTTTGATATGTCATCCGCAGTTTGATTTTCTGGAATAAAGAATGCCCCAAAACGCTCAAATGTTTTTCACTAAACACGTACGGTAGAACAATGACCATTTGAGTCTGTTCTGAAAATCTGCTGTGCAATCAGCCATGACGGTTACGGAGTTTCAAAGTTTCCACAAAATAAAATACAGTCTATTATTTTTAGATAAAATTTCATGGTTCTTCTTAACCTTCATATTATGCTCATTGAATGAAATTCTGTATGCCTCACTTAATGTTTACGCTTCCTAAAAGTGATAGTGAAACCATATTTTCAATATGCTTCTTTCACTTTTCATGTTTTTCAGTTTTTCTTTAATTTTTTGTATATTTCTAAAATCGTCTTTTGTCCATGTTGCATAACCGTCAAACAGCAAAGAAGGGAAGCAAAACAATTTATCACTTCACAGCCGCAGAGCCAACTTTTCCGTTGGTACCATTCAGAATTAAAGCTGCGAATGTACTTCTTGCAGTTTCTTATTCCTGGCTGAGATATTCGAATATCAGGTGTTGTACCGCCTCTTATCTTAACTGTAACTTCCTCATGGAGAGACAAGTGTGAAAACTTAAGGTGTTGAATTTCATTTACTGTCACATAATTTATTTCCTGGGGATTCGAGGAGGTTATGGTTATGTGGCAACCCAACTCGCAGACAGCTCCGACGTCGCGTTCTGAGCATCTGGTTCGCGCAGGTTTGGGGATTGCCGCGGACATTGGAACACCGATCTTCACTTCACTCTCCTTACTAATGTGGTACGCACGCGTCTCCGCTCCGAATTCACCGCGATGAACTACGAGCCGGGTTTCGTAACGATAATTGTAAATATTTGTTATGTGTCAAGTTTTAAATAAAAGAACATGTTAATAAGTTCTAATTGCTGCTTATACCTTCTGATGTCCGTAATATGAGAATAATAACTCCTATAAATTGGTGACCGGAGACTGACTGGACAATTTTGATTTCGATTAGCAGCGTGGCCGACCAAGCAGCAATCCATCAGCATCGCCCCGGTTTTTCTACAATTTTGGTGAAATTGTGCTTCATATCATGTCTTAAGTGGCTAACCATTCGGAGTACGTCTCAATTTTTCTGGAATTTTTTTTCCCGCGGCCGTTATCTGCAATTACTCGCACGTGGCCCGACAAGACAGCGTGTTTGTGAAACTCCAAAAAAAAATTTTCTCCACCATCCTGGTACTGTGTGTTGTGTCCTCGCTTACGATATGTGTGGTGCAAGGTTTCATACTTTACAGTGATTATTCGGAATTCTTGAGACAAAGAATCAAACAGCGATCACGTGTCGCACAACTATTTTTTTGTGGTGCCTGACTGCTCGGATAATTAAGCCCTAGGACTAATTAAGTGGATTATCACAACTATCTACGTGATCGGTAAGCTGTCCCATTATTTTTTTACCGTAAAATCTATTAAACTTACCTTCTCAGTATTGCGTATATATGCTCTTCCAACCCTTATCCTTTTTCTTTGTAATGTATTTTCGCACTGTGCGTACCAGATATTATCCCCGTAATTTCCTTACATACTAGCGTCTCTTTCTTATATTTTTTTGCTAGATTATTTTTGTTTTGCATTTTGGTATTGATGTTTTCTTTGCATACTTTATTTCTATATATACTTTTCTTTGCACATGCTCGATAATTACCCTACTGAATACGTATATCGTATAATAACTGTATTTCACCTTATTTTTGCACAATTACCTTTGGCATACGTAGCTGTTGAATTGTATTTGTATTGTTTCTCTCCTTGATTTATATGTTGCAACCTTTCGGTGACCCTTCCGCGAATCTTTCGCGCGTCTCCATTAAACCACCTCCTTTCTGGAAGATCAATCCATACATATGGTTTAGGCAAATTGAAGCACAATTTACCATTGCAAATATTTCGGCGGACTCCACAAAATTTAACCACGCCATTGCAGCCCTAGAGTTCAGTATTTTAGACCCAATTGGTGATTTCGTTCTAAATCCACCTGACAAGGACCAATATAATACTCTAATGCAGCGATTGATTGAGTTGAATACCGAAAGCCAAGAGTCCAAAATCCGTACGCTGCTAAAAGGTCTCGAATTGGGCGACCAACGCCCTTCACAACTCTTGGCGCGAATGCGCACATTAGCTGGCACGTCGGTAGGCGACCCCTTTTTAATATCTTTATGGTTCGCGAGGCTTCCAACCTCTACCCGAAGTATTCTCGCTACCCTGAGCGATGACCTCAGCACATTGGCTGTGGCTGCAGATAAAATTCACCACCTCGCACCCCCCCCCCCCCCCGAAATAAACATCGTCGCCAGTACAAAAAACACCAATCAAGGTTCCGAACTTGATTCTCGCATAGATAGGCTCACCCAGCAAGTGAACGAGTTATCGGCACTGGTACGTGGTCGTAGCCCACATAAAGGTGCCCACCGCCGCGAGAACAGCCGATCGAGAAGCAGCCCTCGTTAATACAAGGAAGCGGCCAACGGGCTATGTTTCTACCACACCAACTTTGGAGAAAGAGCCAAATGGTGTAAATCCCCATGCTCCTTCCGGGAATCGGGAAACTTATAAGGCGACCGCCTGTCGGCCTACAACGCGATCGCCAAATCAGTCGCATCCCTTTGGCCGATCCCTCGTCTACAATATAATTTCTCATTGATACAGGTGCTGATTTGTCGGTAATTCCCAAATCGTTAGTACCAAACGCAACAGGCACGTCAAACTCGGTTCTTTTTGCCGCCAACGGCTCGAAAATCCCCAATTACGGAACTAAACTGCTCAAGTTAGACCTCAACCTCTGACGTTCCTTTACGTGGACGTTCGTTATCGCGGACGTTTCACAACCTATTATAGGCATCGACTTTCTGAAACATTTTGGCTTACTGGTCGATGCTCGCAATAACTCCCTAATCGACAATCTAATTGAAATATCTTCGACAGGCAAATCACTTTCAACTAATCCTAGCTTTTGTAACCTTTCTGGCTGAAAAATTTCATCTTCTGGTATTGAACCCTTACCTGAGAAAACGCAACAAATTACTAACTTCCCAAAACGTGAGACCATTTCCCAGCTTCGCAGATTCCTGGCAATGATAAATTTTTATAGGCGTTTCATGGTACACGCCGCGCATACTCAAGCGCCCTTCAATGAGTTCTTGAAAGAATCTCGAAAGAATGATAAACGTCCTGTGCCATGGACGGACCAAGCGCTTGCTGCATTTAATAAATGGAAGGCTGATCTCTTACAGGCAGTCCCCCTCGGTTTCCACTCTATTGGGCAGCAACTCTCTCTAATGTTTGACGCTTCTGATTCTGCCATCGGAGCGGCCCTGCATGAAAAAACCACTTTGGGACTCCAGCCTCTTTCTTTCTTCTCACGAAAGTTAACGAACGCTGAGCGGAAGTATAGTACCTGTAATAGGGAATTGCTAGCTATCTACTCAGCGATTAAGCACTTTCGACACTCTCTCGAAGGTCAGTCCTTTATAGTTTTTACCGATCATAGGCCCTTAACGTATGCCTTTACTAATAACTCCCATTCTTGCTCGCCCCGTCAGTTGAGGTACCTCGACTTCATAGTTTACTACAGACATTCGCCATGTTCCAGGAAACAGGAATGTTGTTTCAGATACCTTGTCACGCCTGGACCACCTTGCGAGTATCACCAGTTTCGACTTCACCGAACTCGCTAAGGCCCAGTCATATGACTAGGAAATACAACGTCTTCTCTCTGGAGAGACGCATACGAGTTTGGTTCTTCAGCCATTAAAACTTTCCAACGATCTGCAAATATTCTGCCATAGCAGTACCGGCAATGTACGTACTTTCGTCCCAGAAGCGTTCCGAGAACGTCTGTTCCACTCCCTGCATGGACTATCTCACCCTGGATTACGAGCAACCAAGAAGCTCATTTCAGAGCGTTATGTGTGGCCATCAATGGTGAAAGACATCATAGCATGGACTCGTACCTGCTTGAGCTATCAACGCTCAGAGGTACATAAGCACACACGCAGCCCCCTGCAGCAATTTTCTCCGCCATCTTATCGCTTCGATCACGTACATCTTGATTTGGTGGGTCCTCTTCCATCTTCGGAGGGATTCACTTACTTACTTACGTGCGTGGATCGGTATACTCGATGGCCAGAGGCGATCCCGATAACGGACATCTCGTCCGAGACAGTAGCACGCGCTTTCATCAGTCAGTGGGTTGCCCGTTTTGGAACCCCTTCCGTCATCACCACCGATCAGGGACGCCAGTTTCAAGCACATCTTTTCTCTGCTCTGATGTCAATGCTAGGCACGAGGCACATCCGCACCTCGCCGTACCATCCAGCGGGCAACGGGCTAGTTGAGCATTTTCACCGCTCACTTAAACAGGCCCTTAGATGTCACTCAAACAATCGGTGGACTGAGACTCTCCCATTAGTCCTTCTGGGACTCCGCTCCTCGTTCAAGGAAGACCTCCAATGCACAAGTGCGGGTATAGGGCTCTACTTTCCGCCTCCCTGCAGATTTTCTCATCCATCCCCACCCCCTGCAGTCGAACCATCCGAGTTCGTCCAACATCTCCGTAGCTTAATGCAGAGTCTCACACCAACTGCCACTTCTGCTCACCACAATCCGACCACATTCGTGCACCCTTCTCTCGAATCGTGCTCTCATGTCTTTGTGCGCTATGATGGGATCTGGCACTCACTACAGCATCCGTACAACGGCCCCTTCAAGGTAATGGACAGAACGGCTAAATATTGCACATTGCTTATGAATGGTAAGAATTGTGTTATTGGACTCGATCGTTTAAAGCCAGTATTCCTCACCACCAGCGACTCCCTGACGTCGCAGCATCCTGTGTTGAATCCAAATAATCCTGTCACGACTAGCGTACCTACTCCCACAACTGTTACGAGAGCTTCGCCCTCGCCGACTCCAATCACGACCCCAGTTCCAGTGTCAACGCGTTCTGGTCGACGGGTTCGGTTTAAACCCCGCTACTTGTAACCCTCAGTACTTACGGTACTTGGGGGGGGGAATACTGTGGCAACTCAACTCGCAGACAGCTCCGACGTCGCGTTCTGCGCATCTGGTTCGCTCAGGTTTGGGGATTGCCGCGGACATTGGAACACCCAACTTTACTTCACTCTCCGTACTAGTGTGGCACGCACGCGGCTCCGCTCCGAATTCACCGCGATGAACTACGAGCCGGGTTTCGTAACGATTATTGTAAATTTATGTCATGTGTCATAAAAGAACATGTTAATAAGTTCTAATTGCTGCTTATACCTTCTGATGTCCGTAATATGGGAATAATAACTCCCATAGTTAATTGTTAAAATTTTCTATACAAGAAAATAACAACAAAAACCACTGAATTAAATAGAATAGCTGATTGCTATCTACAATTTATCACATTCAAGAATTTGGTACACGGTTTTTAAGCCTAACACACGCCGAGTCAAAAATAAACACTACCAAACGCTCGAACAACAGCGTCGGAACTGCGTGGGCGACAGTGCCGACGCTTCTTTAGCCAGCGAGAGTACCTCGGCGACGCAAGCATGCGCACAACAGCCAAACACGGCATTACTGGAACTGAGAAGATCTTAGTTCCATAGAAGGATTTTTGTCGTTTTTCGAGAACGAGGGGATGGCTACCGACATTTAGCTTAAGTATCATATATTGTACGGAGTATGTAATGTAAGTATTATATAATGTAAGGATTGTACAAAGTATAATGAAAGAATTAATGAAAAAAAAGGACTCAATAAACCTACTGAATGTTATCGATAATTTCGACTGAAAATAGGGGGTGCGGCAGTTCCGCAGTGCCTATACACGAGCCGCCACTGGTAAGGGTGCTCGTGAAAATGGTCAGTAGAGGTTTTTAAGCTATAATTTTTGCTGCGTTAAGAGAATTTACATTTAAATTAAAATTTTTGTTTTTAATTAAATCAAAAGACGTACACACACAGAGAGAAAAAAGAAAGGAAAGAAAATGTGCCTTCTGGGGGCGATCACAAAAGAAATAAAATGAGATTTTATTTAGCATAAGCTATTCTTTAATTACTGTCCATTAAATATGAGTTTTTTTCTATTTTAGAACTTATTTCTTTTCACTAGAAGCATCGAATTTTATTTATTTATTTATTTATTTTTTTTTGGGGGGGGCAAGAACTGGTACTGTTTTATTATCTGCATTTGAAGGTTAGAATGCATGACATATTTTATATGAGCATCGTAGTTTAAATATTACTGCCTCCCAAAAACAATTTTAAAAATATCCTTATTTTGTTTATTAATTTTTAAATCATTGTTTTTAGATTATTATTTTTATCTCTAAGAAATCCGTAAAGATTACGTGTCTTTTTTCAAGTTGTATGAAAATTCTTTTTTTAAAAAACAAGGGAAGTAGGATGACTGCAGTCAAGAGCAAAACAGAGCATATTTAAATAACGAGGGATAAAACAGATCTGTACTACACCAAAAATAATATGATAAATTGTTTTCAGCTTTTGGTACAGTGAAAAATACTTTTAAATGAAAAACGTCGGTTGAAAGAAGAGAAAATAATAATTGTTGATGAAGAAAAATAATAAGTAAAATTTTAAAACGAAATGTTTTCATCTAAGTCAAAACCAGAATATTTCAAGTAACATCTGGCGTTTACACGTCACCTCAATATAGTATTTATTGCCCTGGTGAGATATTTATTTTCAAATCAGAGATTAATTTGAAATGTACAAAAGCATTCGCACTTGGCGAAAATCAGCCAACTCTGTGCCAAATGTTTTCGCACAAAGAGTAAAGCAGCCGATTTCCAAAGAACCTTTCAATTTCCTTTAAATATTGCGTTTGGAACACTGTTAAAAGGACCACTGTTGGAACACTGTTAACATGGGAGCGATTAGTTCTGGTCTCCAGAGCCGAAAATGGCGTCGCACTCCGATGGCGTATATCCGTTCGCCAGTTAGATAACGCTTGCTCTTGCTAAACTGGTTTCTCTGGTGGTGTTTTTGTTTTGATTAAAGCGAAGCATTTTTGCTGATACTCGCCCCACTGATTCTAGGACTCCAAATCATTCCCCGTTCAAAGTCCGTTAAATTGCGTTTTCTAACCATTCCATCCCAGGCGATAAATTTCAACTGTCTTCAAAATCCCCTTTTATACCCACAAGCAACAATAACGTAACGTCATAGATGATTTGCATAGACCTGTCAGTTCGTCATAAAAATTGGCCAGGCGGAGTAAAGAATGTCTTTATACAATAGAAACCTGTGTTACAGTTTTACCTCGCTGTAATGTTAATGAATGCGAGAAAATACAAATTTTAAAGCTTGTTAAGTGTTTGCAGTTAAATGCAAATACGTTTATAAGAGTGCATCATAAAATACTCATACTAGCGAAAGAACCCTGATGTGTTCAAGAAGTAAATGAAATTATTTGTCTTTCAGGTTTGGTTTGTTTTGGAGCGCAACGGTCAACATTTGCCACACGAGGGCTAATCAGACCGGGACCTACAGTTTATAGCTGACTCCGAACGGCTAGAAACACCCATGCCAACAGTGGGACTCGAACCAAATTGTATGACTAATGTGTAGAAATATGTGAAGGGAGGCTGGGCACATTGCAACCACAGTAAGTTAATTTTCTCTTAAGTTGCGAATGTTTTCTACAGTGATATTTTTAGGCCGTCGCCGAGGACAGGAGAACGAAATCTGAGATGAAGGAATTCTGAGTCCAACCCTTCACATTTCCCCTTCTCCCACCTACATTTGCAGCCTGCGAAAATAAAAAAAAAGGATGCTTTTAACCCAACTGCGTCAGTGTTTGCCGCACATTCAATTTTCGATGTAATAGAATGAAAACTATGGAACACACGTAAATTGTTCCATACTTTTCAACGGACGAGCGTCGTATTGACTGCAATCTCCATGGTGTAATTCGTTTGACACCTCGGCCCCCTCCAGTTTCGTGTATCGGCCCTTGTTTCACTAACGACCGGCCGCTACGTAACAATTCCTGAATACACAGCCGAGGGTTAATTTCCCAAGTTCGGAACAGTTCTTTTTTAGAGGTCTGGGCGCCGGTCGGACGGTACAGATCCGCCGACAATTGGACAACCCTGGGCGCCAAAATGGTGTAATAGCGATCGACAGCCCCCACTCCCCACCTGTTGACTTTAAAGTCAGCGACCCGAAAATGAGACCAACAAGCAGAGGAAGCTAATCTCAAAAAGCAAACCCTACCTGAATTAAGTTTACAAAAGAAAATTTTGTGTCCAAAAAATAAATTAAAAAAAACTCCACAAATTACGAGATGAAAAAGTATTAAACATTCCTCTTCTACTTCACCGAAATGTATCACTTCGTCAGTTTCTTTTTATAAACCGAACAGCCACCTCTCATACATATTTTATTTTGCATGAGATGTCTCAAAAACATTCATTTAAATCATTAATCATAGAACGCATTATGCATCAAATATCACTTTTCAAGAAACCATTTTAATAAAACAACAGAAGCTAAATTGACTTAAAAAAATAAAAATTAAAGGCTAGAGCGAAAACACATTTATTTAAATTTCCTTATTTCCTGATCACAGCACATGCGCAAAACCGCAGAAAAACTTAAAATTGATAATTTCATATGAGGGAAAAAGCAAGAACCAGCAGTATTTCACACGTGACAGTTCTTTTTTCATGACAATTTTCAAGGCCGTTTTCCCCACGAGGTGATAAAAATATTTCTTTGTGCTAGAAAATTCAGTTTCAGACGGAAGGAGACAGTTTGTTACATCCCTGACTTCCATCTCTCACACCCTGACAATGTAAGGATTTTTCTTTTTCAAATTACCATCTCCGGAAAATCTTTTCTGGCATATCATGGAAACGAAAATTTTCTCTACTTTATACATACGGAGATGCGTTTTTAAAGCACACTGGAAAGAAAATCTGTTGTCACACACAGGGAGGACGAAAGATTTCTCTCCTGTGTGAGCACGTACAAGTTTATGAACAACCGAGTTCAGAAAACCTTTTCTCACATATACTGCAAGCCAAAGTCTAACTTCCATGGATACGGACATGCGTTTTCAAATTACTCAGCTGAGAAAATCTTTTCTCACATTGAGTGCAGGCGAAATGTTTCTCTCCTGTATGGGCACGAAGGTGTCGTAATAAATCAGTCCGTGGAGAAAACCTTGTAAAGGTATTCTTTTTCAACGAAAGGGTTATCTTTTTAAATTACCATCTCCGGAAAACCTTTTCTCTCATACAGTGGAAGCGAAAGGTTTCTCTCTTTTGTGGATACTGAGATGCTTTTTTAAAGAAGACTGGAAAGAAAATTTTTTCTCGCATACAGAGCAAGAGTACGGTTTCTCTCCTGTATGAGTTCGGAGATGTGATTTTAAACCTTCTGCTACAGAAAATCTTCTCTCACATACAGAGCACGCGAAAGGTTTCTCCCCTGTGTGGATGCGGAGATGTATTTTTAAATGACTCCGTTGAGAAAAGCATTTTTGACATACAGAGCAACCATAAGGTTTCTCTCTTGTATGAGTATGAAGATGGGATTTTAAGGCACCCCCTTCAGAAAACCTTTTTTGACACACAGTGCAAGCATAAGGTTTTTCCCCTGTATGAGTACGGAGGTGTGTTTTTAAATGAGCTGGTTTAGAAAATCTTTTCTCGCATACAGAGCAGGCAAAAGGCTTCTCTCCGGTATGGATGCGGAGGTGTTTTTTAAAAGCACTCGGATCAGAAAATCTTATATGACATTCAGTACAAGCATAAGGTTTCTCTCCAGTATGAGTACGGATATGTAATTTTAATCCAGTCTGTTCGCAAAATCTTTTGTCGCATAAAGTGCAGGCGAAAGGTTTATCTCCTGTATGAGTACGAAGATGTGAATTTAAATTTACCCGGTGGCAAAATCTTTTCTCGCATAAAGTGCAGGCAAAAGGCTTCTCTCCTGTATGGATGCGGAGATGTGATTTTAAATTACTATGGCTAGAAAACCCTATTTGGCATACAGTGCAAGCGTAAGGTTTCTCTCCAGTATGAGTACGGATATGTGATGTTAATCCACTCTGATGGCAAAAACTTTTTTCGCACAAAGTGCAGGCGAAAGGTTTCTCTCCTGCATGAGTACGAAGATGTGAATTTAAATTTCCCCGGTGGCAAAATCTTTTCTCGCATAAAGTGCAGGCAAAAGGCTTCTCTCCTGTATGGATGCGGAGATGTGTTTTTAAATTCCTCTTATTAGGAAACGTTTTCTTGCATACATGACAAGCGTTAGAATTGTCTGACATGATCAAGAGTAATGTGGGACGACTGATGTGTATTTAAGGCGGCCAACAGCGAAAATGTTCCTTCACATAAATTACACTTGAAAATTTCTTCGCTGCGAGGGGGAATATGTGCATTAGAAATATTTAGATTAATTCTGCATGTGTCACATGGGGTGCATTCATTTTCTGCTTCAATAGGGTTTTTCTCAAAGGAATAGCTTTTGTTGGAAGATCCCTTTTCACAGGAAATACGACATTCGCTCTTCTGGACGTTTTTTATCACAATGATCAGAAAACTGACTGCCAGCAATACGTGAAACTTCAAAATTTGCGGCCAAACAAACACATCTAACAATCTGTGCCGACAACCTGCAAAGAGAGAAGAAAGAATATAATGGAAACAATAATAGCATTAATATAGCACATTAATTTTTAACTTGCCTCCGAGATTAACCTCTGATTAAAAAACTTAGACCACCAAATCAATAAGTTCAGAAATGTAACAAAATATATAAAACTACAGGAAATATCATAGAATATGTGGCTGATAGGTTTGTTTAACCATATTTGTTTGCATTGTAGTTTGGGGGCTACAGATAATTTTCCTTACGCTTTCTCAACATTATAATCTGAATGTTGTGTATATAATTAATTAGAATGGACTATAGTATATATTCTTGAAATATCTTGCCGTTCATCTACTGTGCAATAACTGATTTTAGGCGACCCTTCAAATAACCCGAATTAAACATTTCTAAACAGTTATCTGAGGACATCCCGTAGTCTATGAGATATACGTCAGGAATACACGGCTACGGTCTCTTTCAGACCAACACCTTTTAAATATTGCATTACGAGATTATAAACTCATAACAAAAAATTCAAAAAAAATATAAATCTATAGAGCTATCATGCGATGCTCCTTAAAAACTACTGGAAAAAATTTTAAATTTTAAAATTTAGAAATATTAATTCAGAACTATTTAAAGAAATTTTACCATTGTTACCTCTCACGCAATTTATATATGAAACATTTTTAGTCTCTCTGTGCCGTAAATAAAGTATGCCAAATGCATGTGGGGTGTGACTGGAGACGCAACCTGTCACATACTGATTTCACACAGCATGGTATTATAGTAAAGAAAATGAATTTCACAGTCTTAAAAAAAAGAAAATTACATATATGCACTTCAGTAGAAAAATGATAACATTACCTATATTTTTAAATAAAATTTTGGTTGCAGTACGATACTCATACGGGTGCGCTAAGTGGAACAATAAAAATTTCTCTGCGGTAACCTCAGAGTTTAACGTAACCGTACTCGTTCGTATCATGACGTGCATCAAGGTGTTTGTCTAAGAGCGGGATTTTTTCCTAAGGGAATGTCCTTTTTAGCGCCTCGTAAGGTATGATAAATGAATTGATAACAATTGCTTTAAAGCCTTATTTGTAAAATTTTAAATTATTTTCCTATTGAATATTTTTAGAATATAAAAAGTTCTCAAGAGGGGAGTCCTGGGTGATTGCCGCTAAATAAAGTTCAATATGGTTACAGTAATTTTTATAAAAATTGGCATTTTAAGAAAATTTTTGAATTAAAATATATATTACTAATTTTCTCATAACTTTTTATCGGGGGTGGGGGGGGAGTTAGTTGGTTGAGAGCGCTACAGTTATTTGCTATACGAGGGGTCATTAAAATCGGTACCTACTGCTTAGAGACGATTCGAAATGGCTACAAATATCCATGCCATGAATGGGACTCGAAGCCACAGACTCCGTCACCGGTTACCAACACATTCAGCCCTCGTCCGGCTTTGGGGGAGGTGGGGGGGGTGGAAGTGGTGTGTCTAAATTTAAGTAAGCAATTTAAAGAAAGTCTAAATTTTCTAAAGAATGCTACTTTTGAATTTTTGTATTTCCTTACAGACAAGTTCATATATCCTGACCCCTCTCTGTAGGTATAAGGGGGTGGGAGGGGCTCCAGGTACACTAGTGGTAGCGCTCTGGCTTCCTGTGCTGAGGAAGCTCGAATCGAATAACGACGCGTGCCATTAAATACTTCTGAGTGTAGGCCGAATAGGGGCACATTAAATCCGTAGCAGAAAAATTCCCTTTATAAGGTCAGAGACGATGGGAGAGGTAGCGATCCCTCTATATTTCACCCCTGGGGGTACTCGGTCAAAATGGAGGTGGCAACTAGGTAATAGCCGACCGTAGTGGTACTATATAAACCGGATCACCGCCTACTTCAGCTCGAAAACTATATGGACCTGATCTGGAACTGCCAGGGGGCATTAGAAACAACAACAAAGGAAATGAAATTCCAACGTCAACAGGGATAAAAGAATTAACATTATTCAAAACTTAGCATAACAAGAAAACTAACGTAATTAATACGCAACACTATCATCATTAAACTTTACAGAGTTACACCATACTACGGCATTTAAGGTTCGAAAAAATCAAATACAAGGCTAAGAAAAATAATCGACAGACTAAAGCTGAACAGTGTTTATATACACTGAAGAGCCCCAAAAAACTGGTACACCTGCCTAATATCGTGTAGGGACCCAACCTGCAGGCAGAAAAGCTGCAACACGACGTGGCATGGACTCGATTAATGTCTGAAGGTATCCTGGAAGCAATTCACACAATCAATCCCGTAGGGCAGCCCCCAAATTCACAGGAGTGCGGGGATGGAGATCTCTTCTGAACAGTACGTTGCAAGGCATGCCAGAAATGCCTAATAATGTTCATGCATGGAGATTTATGTAGTCAATGGAAATGTCTAAAGTCAGAAGAGTGATAATGGAGGGACTCGGTAGCAACTCTCGATGAGTGGGATGCCACATTGTTCTGCTTGAAATGTCCAAGTCCGTCAGAATGCACAATGGACATGAGTGGGTATAGATGATCGGACGTGATGCCTATGTACCGGTCGCCTGTCGGAGTCATCTGTACACGTATCAGGGTCGTCCCATATCACGTGAACTGCACACCCACCATACCATCCCAGAGGCTCCATCAGCTTCAACAGTGCCTTGTTGACATGTACGGTTCATGTATTCATGAAGTTGTCTCCATACCATTATCGTCCATCCATCCGATACAATTGGTAACGAGACTCGTCAGACCAGGCAACGTGTTTCCAGTCATCAACAGTCCTACTCAAGTTTTGGCGGACCCAGGCGAGGCGTAAATTGTTGTGCCTTGCAGTCAAAAGCGGTACAGGTGAGGTCCTGCGGCTCCATAAACCCATATCAATGACGGTCCGTTGAACAGTTCACACTTGTTGATGCCCCAGCACTGAAATCCGCAGCAATTTGAGGAAGTTTTGCACGCCTATCTCGTTTAAGGATTCTCGTCAGTCGTCGACGGTCCCGTTCTTTCACGGTTTTTTTCAGGCTGAACCGCTGTCGGAGATTTTATGTTTTACCGGATACCTGATATTCCCGGTACACTAGTAAAAAGGTCGTGCGCGAAAATCCAAATTGCATCGCTACTTTGGCGATGCTATGCCCCATCTCTCGTGCGCCGACTATAACACCACGTTTAAAGTCACACAAATCGGGATAATCTGTCATTGTAGCAGCTGGGACCGATCTAACAGCTTCTCAAGACACCTGTTGTCTTATAGAGGCGCTACCGACCGCATCGCGCTACACTGATTGGTTGTATATCGCCATTATTTACAAACGCCCGCCTGTACCAGTTCTTTTGGCTCACCAGTGTACTAACAAATCAATATAACGTTGCGAATTTTGTAAATTAGTGTATGTCTTTAGCTAAGCTTACCATTAAAATTATTTTCTGCTTGTAAAATAATGCATTACTATAGTTTGTTCCATGTAAATAGACGTATTAGCTAAATTTCTGAAGTATCATGCATTTAATATAGGGTTTCTACGGTATGTCACTAAAATGGTGAGATATTGGCTCGTTGGCGACGTTTTGGCACCAAATTTCGCGAGATATCACCAAATTTGATGACTTGGCGTCAAACTTAGCGACTTTTCGAAGCCTCAAACTTTCTGGAAATCCCTAGACTCTTGAGAAGCTATAAATACAGCCTCGATTCAGAGTCCAGGGCTCAGTTTTGAACTGTTGCTTGGAACTCGTCAAAAGAGCCGCTGTTAACTGTGAAACTTTCATCGAAGAATTGCTGAGATTTATGCCGCGATAAGAGCCACTTGATTGGACGTCTTTTGTGTTGAGTTTTTCCGGACTTCTGTGAACTAGAGGTTTTGTTAGAAGCACTGTAATCAGTTTCTGACGATCTGTAAGCTGCAGTATTTCGACTTCCTGCAAGTATATCTTTGCTTTTATTCTGTCTTATTCAAAGCCCATTCAATCGCCGAACCCGATCTGAGAATTGGTATCAATATATATAAAATGGTTATGTGCGTCAGGTGCTTCCAGATCAGCAAGTCACGTGCAGACCAGTAACAAAAGTGTTAACGAGATGCAACCTGGATGGAGGTGACAGGCTATACCCCCAATATTGTAAACTCTCAACCCCGGAGTTTAGCCTCGTGAACGATGAAAACAAACCACGAAGCGCTAGTGCCGTAAATAGTCTTTAGCCAATATTACTTCTGCCATATAACCGCCAAATAACTTCCAACACGTACATTAAATCATTTCAATAGAATGCTACGATTGTGATTGGCCAGTCTTTCGAGCCGAAAATCATAAAAATTAGGACATATTTTGATGTGTTTGCTACGACGTGCTGTAATGCAACCGGCGTCTATCGGTAGCCGTCGATTACAATCGAGGCAACTGATATCTATACTGCGTTTGACCGTTTGTAAAGCAAATTTACTAATCAAGTGGTAATATCAATTTCGACAACAGTCAATGTACGTATATAGAAGTTATACATCCGTATTTCACAGTTGATATTGGTAAAATAAACATTTGCGGCAAAATAGTTATAGTTATTTAAAATGCTTACTGGTAATTTTGTATTATCTTATATTTTATTTACTTAACTTTAAATGAAACTCGAAATAAAACTGTACATAATTTCTAATTATAACCATAAATCTATATATTATTTTTTTTATCATAATTTATCTTTTAAAATTAGTATGTTAATTTCGAATTCTATTCAAAATTTAATTATATCATTTACTACTAAAAACAATCGGTAAACACATTTTTCAATAGCAAAGGTAATTTATAGCCGAGTATGTAAGGATAAATGTTTAGATTGCAAAAATTTAAAAGGAGAAATAGCCAAATGCTAGTTGGTTACTTTTAATTATTTTTCAGTTTTGATCTGACGAAAGTGCTTTTATACACTGAAACTGGTCGCCGTTTATTATTACTGTATTATTCAAAAGAACAGAAATTTCTTTTTCTTATTTCCTCATACAAGAAAACAATGTCACCTAAAAAAGAAGCCAGATTGAGAATATAAAAAGGAAATGAAGAAAGGTTTGTAAATACAAGAGCAACAATCAAAATTATGGGGGACATGGCTGTATAAATAGGCGTCTACATCTACTAATACATTAACAGCATCAGCACTCACCAACCGCAAGCTATTTAGCTATCCTGGAATCCCCACCGGCGTTCGTTAACGAACCCTCATGAACTCTAACTGGCAAACCTTGTCAGGATTTTGGGAGAAGCGACACAGGACTTTTCCCGCGGAACATACTCCATATGTATCATGCGTCTGTACTCCATATGTATCCGCTTCACCATATATGGTGTGTAATGTAATTGTCTCATGTGAATTAAATATAAATCAAAAGTAAGTTCTATGTCGTCTCACTGGTGGCCTTCTAGACGAATCGCACTTTCCAGAGTGTTGGCGTGGTTAAAACAACAATTACAAGATAAAAAGAACTTTTTATATAACATGTTTTTAAATTTTCTGTTGAATCATATAAACTTGACAATTCTATGTATTAATAAATACTTTTTAAAAATTTTTTTGATGAATTATCCCATCAACTTGAAAGAAAATGAAGTTAATTCGAAGTTAACTTACGTTTAACTTTTTGTTCCCGTTCTGATAAATGACTGCATCAGTCTACAAAACAAAATTAACTGAAAATGAATTCAAAACTGCTTAAAGATGGCTAAAAGTTTCAAAAGAATACATTGTCATCGTGTTCTGAGCTATTCTAAAAGTTTCAAATGTCTAACTAGTCGGGAAGTTAGTTACAAATCGATTGCAAGATTTATACTAAACACACAAACAAGAAAGCGAGTTAATAAAAACATGGAATAAATTAGATGTGGCAAATATATTAAAAGCATTATCGCAGAATGCAGCAGTGGGCCGAAACAGCATCAAGCAAAAGAAGCAGTTTCCATTAAAAACAAAACGTAGCTATATTATCTCTTTAAGCAACTCTATCTAAGTATCTCTTTAAGGTCTAACACAGTATAATATGGTCACAGCTTCTGTAGATTCTGAAACTTTGTCTGCGATTTCTGACATATTGTTCAGCTCTCCCGAAGATAAAAATTATTAGGTGCTTAGAGGCAGGCTTATGTCATATAACGATATATTCCGATTCTGAAAATCGTTAGAATTTCAAACTCATTGCAGAATTGCAATTAGGAGATAACAAACAATCCTTTTTTTTACGAAAAATGTGAGAATTAGCTAATAACTCCTTGACTGGTGATATTTAAAAATCTCTTTCATTTCAAAGATTATCCCCGGATATGCAAGCAATTCTTTATGTGAGTACTGAGACGCTGGATAAATTTAACCAAGTTAGCTGATAAAATCCCTGAAGTACGCGATGTAGTAGGTTTTTATAGCAGTATTTATTCCTTCGACACCTAGCCATACCTTTCCGCTCCGGTCACTGCGGGGGGTAAACAATCCCTCCCTGTAACTGAGATAACCGCTAGATTTAAAAAAGCAGCAGCAGACTTATGCAGGGAATACGAAGATGAATTAAATTATAATCAACCGCAACAAGAAATAGAATGTTTCAAAGCCCAAGCAAAAACTACAACCGTTGTCCAGAAAGTTTGGTGAATGTGTCTATAGTTACAATGGATAGTTGTCTTACATGAAACAGTTGTTACTGTCCTTCGAAGTAATCCCCGTATGCGGTAATGCACATCTAGGAACGGATGTACAAGTCTTGGAAACGCCTGGCGTAGTCGTGTTTAGGGATGGCCTTCGGCTGGGTCGTAGCATTACGGTGGATGTCCGAAATCCTGTGGCCCTTCAGGGGTGATTTCAATCTGGGGAACAAGAATTACGGGGGAGACAAGTTTGGGGAGAAAGGTAAGTGATTTAGGGACACAACTCACCTGTTGGCCAGAGACTCCTGCAACAGAAAAAAAGTATGTGGTCGGGCATTGTCGTGAAGCAGGATCCAGTTGCCTTACTTGGCGTACTGGGGACGTACCCGATTGATCCGTTGCCGCAAACGTTTCAGTATATCCACGCACTAAGTGGCATTTAACGTGGTGCCATCACGGAGGAATTCTTTATGGATTAGACCCTCAGAGTCGAAGAACACCACGAGCATTGTCTTGATGCGGGATTCTTCAAGTCGTACCTTCTTGCTTTTCGGCGACCCTGGACCCCGGCAATCCGTACTCTGACGCTTGCCGTCGGGACCGTACTTCAGGCACCAGGTCTCGTCACCCGTAACAATTGTTTTCATGAAATTTGGGTTTCGATCCGCTATGTCGATGAAGTATCCACAGGCGTCAAGCCGAATTCGCATTTGCTCCGGCGTCAAAATGAGGGGCACAACTCGGGAGCAAAGCTTGCGTTTACTCAAATCCTGGGGCAGTATGAGGTGGGCCAACTTACGACCAATTCCCACTTCCTCCGCTATCATTCGCACTATCACACGTCGATCCTTGGCCAACAATTCTTTCACTTTCTAAGTTATCCGGGATGCGTGCAGTTGCAGACTGACCACTTCCGGGGGAGTCTTCAATGGTGTCCCGCCCTTTTCGAAAGCGTTTAAAGCTTTCATACACGCACTTCAAGGTGACAAAACGTTCTTCGTAAACTTTTAGCAGCATTTCATGACTCTCTTTCGCTGATTTTCATTGTTTGAAACAGAACAGCATATTCCTTCGCTGATCCGTTTTGAATTTCGACCGAGAGCACAACACCTTCACTCTACAATGAACTGTTTCCACACGATAAGCTAACTCGCAGCACCGCCGCTCAGAAACTGGTTCAGACCAGTCTTCACCTGTCAGGCACGGTATGCGCCGGTTGCAAACTCTCACGACCGTGAGAAATATGACATCATTCACCGAACTTTCTGGACAAAGGTTGTATTTTTGAAAATTTAAAAGATCATCAGCATCATGATATTCTAGATGGTATTGTTAAATGGGATTTGTACACATCTTATCCATTCATCATGACTTCCTTGGGGATACTTCTTTGCCTACCAGTAACAATTACTACCGGTGAGAGGAGTTTTAGTAAACTCAAGATTATAAAGAATTATTTAAGATCAAATATGAAGCACGATCGACTGAGTAGTTTAGGTTTACCATCAATAGAATATAATAAATTTGTGGAAGCAGACTTTGATTTTGTCATCGAGGATTTTGCCAATTCAAAAGCAAAAAAAATTAAAATTATTTAATATTTTACCAAGCTTTTATTTTGTGTAGTGTTCTAAATGTTTACTGTATGTCCATGTTGCGTCACAGGACATGACATTTTTGTCTGTTATACAAATATCTACTATGGGTAACCTTTAATGCAATATAATTTCATTTACTCGTAATGAAATAAATTCTGATTCTATGATACATTATAGCATATCTCATTATTATTGTGCGCTATACTTATAAATGCGCCAGAACTTTAAAGCACAGATTTTTGCTAACTGGCCACAGGCGACTGCTAGTTACGCCTCTGCGAAGCGCATTTTGAGAAGGAACATGGTCCGAGATACAAATGGAGTATAAGAAGTCTCAGAATGCAAGGTAGGTATGGATTATGTTGCTGGAAGGCTAAAAATGAAATGTAAATGTTCTGCGTATCTCTATCAATTCAAATATTCAAATGTCGACATGTCTCTCCAATTAATTGTAAAATGTTATCTATTTTGTGGGAGTGGGTATTCAAGGTTATGTAAGCTTCTAAATTAAAGTTCATTCCTAAAAATGTCCCTTCGTGCATTTTCATGGATAAAAATGTCTTTATTTTCTATATTCACAGTGGATGTTGAGCCAAGAAACCCTCAACAAAGTCTACGGCGAAAGAGACATGCTTGTGATTTATGAGATTTGAGATGGCCAAACTCTCACGACTTCAGTAAAATTGGGGGTAATTTAGATGAAAAGGGGTGTTTTTAGGGACCACATTTTTTTAGGGGAATTTTGTGGGGGGAACATTTTTTAATATTTTGTACAATCGAGAAGCGTTTTTTTATTAGATTATAAGTTCCATACATATATCAAATGTAAATAAACCGCCATTTCATTATGTAAGTGCGTATTTTCTATTTACTTCAATTTATGTCTCAAACAGCATACCTATTTGGAACCAGAATTTCTTTTAGTAAGGTCTAGGGCAGGGGTCAAAAGAGCCGCACGCGGCTCTTTTGATGTAAAGTTGCGGCTCTCATGGCCGTAATGAGATAAATTTGAACTATTGTTTTGTTCTTAGAGATGAGATTCCGTGACCATGTTTATCTTTCAGCCAATTGCATTCCATTTCCTTTCTCACCTAAACAGCCACAGTCTAGAGTTTAGACAACACGTCTACTCTAGACGTGTTGTCAGTCAGTCATCCTCGGATAGCGCTGTCGACGTTACGTTGTATGTGTGTTAATTTAATCGCTTGCGGTTTTTGCCTTTCTATTCGCCTGTTGTTTCAAGAAGAATACGATTAAGAAGCGAATTATCTTCTCAAAGGTATGTACGAGTATAATATAATAAAATCAGTAACAGAATTGGATTACATATCTGAGGATCGTGTTAACGAAGTAATAATGGTAAATAAATTGTTTGCCGTTTTAAATAGCTAAGTAAAATTTTAAAAAATCCTTTTTTCAGCTCCGCCGCCAGCATGGCATCTGGTAACAAAAGAGAAGAACTGAAGAAGAAACCGAGAATTCAATCAGGATTGGACGGAGTCGTTTGCATTCATATGCAACACAGATGGCTTTCCGACTTGTCTCATTTGCCACGAAAAACTCGCACACAATAAGAAGTAAAATTTGGAGAGACACTTCACTACAAAACATACCCAGTTTGCTGGTAAATATCCAACCGATGACGCATGATAAGAAAGCTGTTGAAGAACTCAAAAAAAAAACAGTCAAGTTCCATGCTAAGTAACTGGGCGCAATCTTCCAATAATGTAAATCTGGCAAGCTTTGCAGTATCATTAGAAATTGCAAAAAGAGGAAAACCATTCCCAGATGGTGAGTACGTCAAAGATTGTTTTATACGTGCATCTGAAGAACTGTTTCCTGATTTTAAAAACAAAGCAGAAATCATGAAAAAAATCAAAGATTTGCCATTATCTGCTAAAACAGTACAAGATAGAACTGCTAAAAATGTCTTCAAATGTAACACATATGCAAGTGGAAGACATTCAACTGGCTTTTGCCTTATCACTTGCTATAGATGAGTCTTGCGACATAAAAGACACGGCACAAGTTACCCTTTTCGTCAGGTATATGTCGTCCTAAGGTCCAAAAGAAGAACTGCTAGGATTGCTACCGATCTCAGGGCAAACTCGTGGAGAAGATATAGCAAATCCTGTGTAAAAATGCCTGGAAGAAAATGGAATCGATATAAATAAAATCGTTTCTATAGCAACTGATGGAGCCAGAAGTATGACAGGAATACATAGTGGGGTAACATCAAGTCTTCAGAAAAAATAAACCACGAAATTATAACGTTTCACTGCATAATTCATCAAGAAGCGCTTTTTACCCCAAACATTTCCGGCCGAAATAGTTGAGGTCATGAACTTGGTAATTAAGATTATTAACAGCATCTTGGCAAAAGCACTCTACCATCGCCAGTTTAAAGATTTCCTTGAAGAAATAGATAGCCAGTTTTCTGACCTACATCTGCACAATACAGTGCGATGGCTTTCCAGAGATAACGTATTGCAACGTTTTGCTTTGTGCTTGAGTGAAATAAAAACATTCCTCAATGAAAACAGCATTGACCATCCCGAATTGGAAGAAGACAAATGGCTGCAAAAATTCAACTTCATGGTAGATACCACAATGAAACTAAATCTAAAACTGTAAGGAAAAGGCAACCCAACCTACGCCTTGCTTGAAGAAGTAGTTTGTTTCGAAAAAAATCACTTCTTTTTGTTGAAGACGTGGAGAGCGGTAAATTACTTTATTTTAAAAATCTGAAGCAATATCGCGATGAGACCAACGCAACTATTAACACGAATTACTTCAGCATAGCTTTAAAAAACATGAAGGATGGATTCGCTGAGAGATTCGAGCAATTCAAAACAAACAAAAGTACTCTCGTGTTCATAGTAAATCCTCTCAACACAAATACAAATGAGATCAACATGGAGCCATTTGGAATTGATGCTGGATCGCTTCAAATGCAATTGCTAGATTTGAAAACCAAAGACTTGTGGAGTGGAAAGTTCACAGAACTCAAGAGCAAGTTGGAAGAGTTGGAGGTCCAGAAATGCATGCACATCGCGCAGCACAAGTGGACAGCTCTAAAAGATATTCCACGAGTTGAGGCCCATGGAATACAGAGGCTGTTCGCACATTTTTTAGACGATTTTGGTAAGCGGTAATAAAAAATCGTTTGCTGCAAAAGAAATAATTGCAATTGTACTATGTTTTTAAAAGTCAAAATTATCATCTGCGGCTTGAAAGTTTTGTTTTTATTCAAAATGGCGTTTTTAACAAAGCAGTGGTTCGAAGGCTACATTTATGCTCTTTCCGAAGAAAAATATGCATACTCATTTTATACATTACTCATATAATATACATTTTATATGAATAAATATTATTCCGTATTTAAAGCCGTTTATTTTAAATCAAAAATCAAATATATATGTAAGCAAATACTATAATATTGAAACAAAAATTTTTAGTGGCTCTTTAAAAACTTGAGGCCCTCATATTCGACACATGGAATAGTCTTCCAGAATGCTACACTGAGGTGAAGAAGTTGGCATATGGAGTGCTGACGATCTTCGGGTCGACATATTCGTGCGAGCAAGCGTTCTCTTGCATGAATATAATAAAAAGTAAAGTTAGAAGCTAACTAACAAACAAAAATCTAGTTGTGCTTGAAACTTAAAACAACAAGTTATAAGCCAGATTTAATCAAACTTTCAAAAGGCATGCAAAGCCAATGCTCCCATTGATGTAACTATCTATATTTGTGTTTTTATATGAATAAATATTATTCCGTATTTAAAGCCCTTTATTTTAAATCAAAAATCAAATATATATGTAAGCAAATACTATAATATTGAAACGAAAAATTTTAGTGGCTCTTTAAAAACTGGGAAATTTTGTAAATTGTAACTTTAACTCTTCCGTTTCAATAGGTTGCCGACCCCTGGTCTAGGGTGATCTCAAGTTGGTGTTAGGGGGAAACAGGGGGTTTTCGACATGGCGTTAGGAGGAGGCGCTTCGTAGAGATTGGTAACTTTGCACGAGTTCTACCCGACTCCCCTTCTCTGATCATGAACATTGCCGAATGTCAGAAGCCGAAATTTTACCGGAAGTTACATCTCATCCGTTACTATTCACTTCGCCTTTGATTGTTAACGCAGCCACAGTATTTGCTTTAATCATATTACGTTCTGATTTGTTAAAGTTATGTTAATCAATTGTTATGCTTATCTGTTCGTGAAGCGCATGATACCTTTAATTCACTTCAAATTCTTTAGAATTGACATTTTAGAAATGTAAACATTTTTCAAATTTTGATTTCCATATACCAATTCACGGAACAGTGAAAGCCCAAAGGGTACTACTATCTGACATTCTGAACATTTTTAATTGTAATGTTCAAGACATGTTATATTTTCGAGGAAGTACTAGACATAATTCGGAAGAATTTTCTCATTTCATGATAAACAAAAAAATTCTACCTTCTAATCCTTTTGTCATCAATATTTATTTCTACACAACTAAAGAGAAACAATTCTCACATATTAGTGAGAAGCGAAAAATGATTTTTTTAATGTACATAATAATAAAATAAAAATAAAAATCTAAAACATTAAAAATTTAAAATAATTGGGTGCTTTCCCTGTCTCCACATTTTCACTGTTATGCATATAAAGCATCTTGCACACCTGCAGTGTATATCTTCTTTACAGAACAAACTAAAGTAATAAAGGGAGAAAAATGCCAAAATTGGAATTCTGGAGTGAAATCTCGCCACAACGGTAAGAATACCGTAATCCAGACATACTTTTTAACAACAGACTTGGTGAAACACATTTATCTTCTATATTCATATAACAAATATTGGCTACTAGTCAGTGTTCTCTTTACAAAATATTAAAAAGTTTGTGAAAAGAAACTCACTAAAGTTTATCTCAGAATTAACATTATATGAATACCATAGGAAAGTCTTGAACACTATCCATAAAAAGATAGAAAATGTGTAAAAAATGAATTATCAAAAGAAGGTATGGCTTTAATCTGTTCGACTTATTGAATCCAATTGGGCCCAGAGCTATTACAGAGCCCAGAAGAATAAAATTTAAAAGTATGTCTGAAAGGAAGTACTGTGATCATTTAGAAATCTTCTAAAATGCCTAACAAAATACAGACATTTCGGTTTTGAAAAATTTTAGTCGGTGACACAGAGCATGTGAATGATTTAGAAGTCAACGCAGAATTTGAGGAAAGATGTTTACAAAAATGAAAGAGGTTATATAATTATGAATATGCAGATGAACCAATAAGTAACTGGAAGAAATGTTTGACGTGCATTGCATTTAAGAGGTAGTGTACAAATTTAGACAGGCTCTGTAAAAACATTTCGAGAAGTTTGTAAAACATGAAAGTTTTAGACTCCTCAGTAAATTCTAAACGATTCCACAGAATGAACATAGGAAACATGCATCAGCATTAGAAATTGACGTGATAGATGTAAAAATGATTCAGAATAATGACCAAATAAAGTCTATAAAAGATGCAGATACAAACTGCTATATGCTGGTCGAAGAAATGGAAGCGGGAAAACCTGTTTTCCCTTTTTTCATGTTCCAGAAACCTTAAAAAATTTTACAATTGCTACAAGTGATATAGCTACAGGCTTTTCAAATATATTTTTATCTTTAACAACATTTACAACAACTCATATAATGAAGAAGAACAAGACTAGAAATTAAAATTTGTCAATAAATGATCTTGCTGATAAAAAAACTGGCAAAATTTTATTTTGTTAGATAATAATTTTGTTCTGGAAATAAAATAAATGTCGTCTAGCTATTTTCCAATTTTTCTTTTTTTATAAATATACATAAAAAAAGAAATATGATTGCCATCCTAGTCTTTGTCTTGTATGCTTCATATTAAATTTTTATCATTTACTGTACATTAGAATTTTGAAAGAACCCACTGCTGAAAATTCTGCAATTGGGCCCTACATTAAATAAGCCTGCCCCTGATTAAAAGAATGAATGACATGAAATCGGATGTCAAATTTTCCAATATAAAGTAATTAACAGTTATACTCTGTTACCTTAATATATTAAGGGGTTACAAGTGAAACACACTAAGTCAAAATTATCGATTTTCGGATTTTCACCTTTCCTTGACCAGAAAAAGGAAATGTTTCTACTAGTGAAACCTCCTCAGTCCTATCTTAATATATTTCATTCTTTTTCAAAGTTTTGAAATTACATTAAGTACTCTAGCCTAGTACTTTGTATAGGTGAAATACATTAACCATCCTGAGGTTAATAATATCAAATAAGCCTATGAGAGCCAAGATTGGTTCATAGTTATGAAAAAAATGCCAGTTATTTAATAATGTTAGTATCAAAGAAGTTAAGAGGGAAAAAAATCTTTGATAACGTTTTCTGAAAATCATGTTTTTTGACTTAGTGTGTTTCATCTGTAACCTCACAAATTAAGTTAATATAGAAATTTCTAAATTTTTAAATATTAAAATATAGAATTCACGAAAAATCTTCAAATTTTTTATTTATAAGATTTATATAAACAATGTTTAAAACAAAATTATATCTAAACTGTCAACAAAGCAGATAGTGGGTAAGAGAGATGAACATGACAGCAAAGCTTTCAAAATGACTTCAAAGGAGAAAAATATCTTCTGATAAATGATTCACATCTATTTAGAAAATTTTTCGTAACAGTTTTCATCAAAGAACTTGGTAATTTCTTTAAAATCAACCTTGGTCAGAAAGGGAAATTTGCGCATTTCTACCTTAGCAAGAAACAAATGGTGACCATTTCTTTTATATGTAACCATTACATCTATAACCATTTCTTGTATATGTTGTTTATTTTAAATAAACTGCTTCCTAAATAGTATAAAAAGGAACAATAAATACAAATTTATATTAAATTAATTCTGTATGTATATATTAAATAGATTGTATAGTGTGGATATTAATTGAATTGGTTATGTGCGTCTATAACCGTTTGATTCTTGATAAGGCAAATACTCTCCAATTCCACCTGTCTCACCTAAGTCGCTATAAAAATGAAGTACCAAGAACGAATATAAAATGTTTATACATATTTTCCTTATGCAAAATGAAAAACTACCAGCTTATATTTTCATGTTTTGGACAATAGTTATCTTTTGCATAAAGGGTTTAATATAATCCTCTAACACCTGTTTTAACCTTTTTCTATCTAGAAATATAATTCATTTCATGCATATTTCATCATAGCATAATTATACAACACATTTCTAAAGCACTGAGAAAAATAAAGAGTGCAAAAATTTTCAAAACAGTAGTTTTGATACTTTTAATGCAGTTATGTTATATTCGATAAACATTTTTTACCCCTAAGAAGTGAGGTATGATACATAAATCCCAAAACAGCAAACATCAATTTCACTAACATATCGTTCTGTTTTCCTGGGTTCAATAGAATTGAATAAAATCTCTCCAGAAAGTGCACACAAAATAAAATTTATTATTCTGTATATTCTTCAGGCACATACACAAATTCAAACAGAAAGCATGTAACAACTGTTTTCTATACAGCAGTAAACTCTAAAAACACAAGTCAGAATAACAGAGTTTTCAATACAATACACGCCTAAGACACTTTCAATACATTCAATTCTCAACAGAAAAGAACACTGAGTTCCAATGCCAATGTCAGGTATATTTATATACTTCCAAAGCGCCTCCTATCGGCATATTTTTTTAAAGCAATTGATTTTTTCGAAATATTCAGGCTGCATTGGATATTTATTCTAGATAAATGCTATATTCAATAATTTTTTATTTATAAAAATACTCTAAAGATGTCTATTAGCTACATATTGTTGAATTTTTATACAAAATGTTGATTATAAGATTAAAAGTTTTTAAACAGTGTCAGAAGTATTTTCCTAAATTTCTCTTTAGGAGAACTCCAATTTGTGGAGTTTGACAACTTTTCGGCAAACGGCACAGAATATGGAACTCCGTATATTTTACCTGAATTATAAACTGTTAGAAAACATTTGTACAAGTCATAACCAGAAAATTTGCTAAATATGTTATGTCTGACTAGTATGATGATATATTTTTAAATTTAGTATAACAATTTTAAAGAAAATTATCAGATAGGCAACCTTTAGCAATCTCTTGAAATCATGAAAATAATAATATCACACAAACATCGAAATGAAAGTATTAATCTACTTATTTGCTGTAAATAACATAGAATACCAGAACATGGAGTTTTTAACCGTTTAGGCTCGGTGCACATGAGCGATCTGGTATCGTTACGGTATCGCAGTTGCGATCAGGAGTACATAGAGTTAAACTAACTGACTCACACGGTCTGCAGCATTGCTGTGATTTCACAATGACTGTTTTTTTTCCCCTCGTGTACTGCTTGATCGTATGAACGACAATGGCTAAGCAGTACCTTCATTTCAATCATGCATCTCAGACAGACGACATTTTACTACAAGAAAGTGGCTGAAATTGTAGACACAGAACTTTTAATAGAGGAAGTTAAAGAGTTTAGAAATTAAAGGGATATTAAATGTGAAAAGTACCCCGACAAAAATCTTAAACGGAGTGAGTGGATAAGAATTTGCATCAGTTTGTATCCATATTTTGAAGTAAAAACACAAAAAGAAAAGAAGAAATTGATAAGTACAGTTATAAAATTATTGTTTTCTATTTAAAAAATAATAAAACAATATCAATTTTAATCAAAATATATTTCAGATAAATTTATATTAGTCATATTTCAGTGTCATATTGATTTTTGATGTTTTCTCAAATGAAAATAGATAAAAATAGCAGTAAATAACTTAATTAAAAAGTAAACACAAATCTAAACAATATGCTAGAAAGCAAAAATTAAACATATTTTTCTGTTTAATAAACTTTCATCAATTTTTTAAATTTAATAACAAACTTCCCATTTCAACTTAGAAAAAAATAAACCAATATCAATTTTAATCAAAATATATTTCACATAAATTTACATCAGTCATATTCTGGTGTTGAATTATTTTTTTAATCTGTTTTTTTCTAAAATCACTTAAGATTAAAATAATAGAGCACAGAAGTAAATTACATAATTAAAAATTAAACATAACACCAAACAATTAAAATTTGATTAAGTAGAAAGCAAAAATTAAACATATTTGTCCATTTATTAAATTTTTAAATATTTATTGTTATTTTATAAATAGAACAACAATCTTCCCAGTTGACACTCTTTCCATTCACATTTATTGTTAAATGCAGTCATTTTGCCATGGCAGTTTTTCAATATTGCTAATGAGGTAGTCAGCCTATGTATATCCTATCTGATTTAAGTTGATCCCTCCTTGATTTTGCCCACTGTTTGCTCAAACGGAAGTAATTAAAAAACTTTGATTCATCATTACACAAGTCTTCATACAACAAAGAAAATGTCCCTTTTAATAATCTTGAATTCACCAGTGGGTGGACCCAATAACTTCTTTTCCTTTATTTTAGATACTTATAAACCAAGTAAGAAAACGCAATTCTTTTTCTCGAGTACACTTCTAACTCCATAGCTTGACTCCTACTGTTTAAATTCCATGATTTAAATGGCTGATCTGTGAAGTAAATTTCACGGAACAGCCAAAACCGCAAAGGATTCGCATATCGTGAGAATTGAAGGCACGGCGCCGGTGCGAATTCGCAATGACACAGGATCGCTCGTGTGCACCGAGCCTTAATAATTTTTTGTATTGTATTTGCATTTAGCTTCACTCACAATAAAATAACGTAAAATACATATAATGTATATAATTTTCAGCATGTAAACAAATAGTTCTGTCATACAAAACAGAAAATAATAGCTGTCAATTAAACTTACTTGAATAGCTGTTTATTTTTCGAACATCATTTGCATTTTCTACAGTGGGAAACGCTTAGAGAGTCAAACAACTTATAAACTACGTGCTTATGCGATATCGTTGCCACAAATCCGACAAATATTGGTTGTCAGTCACCTGTGATTAGCGATTGTTATCTGCTACCTAAGTCACGACCATATAACTACAGAAGAGGCATAAGCTTCAATGGGGAATTTTTCGAAAATGGACCGATTATTGTCGATCACCGGTAGATGGCGCGAGATGTAACTGAAGTGATGATTTTTCATTGAGTTATACGGCGTGGTGGTGAAAGTTGTTTTAGAAATTTTAAAATTTATTCTGTGAACAAATATGCCAAACACGTGTTTTGCTCCGGGTTGTTCTACTGGCAATCGATCAGCCTTAAAAAGAAATAAATAAACTGGACAGAGAAATCCTAGTATATTTGCTGCTCCTAAGGTAAAAACATTATTATTGTTTTGTGTTATTATAAGATGTATAATAATGAGGGAAAAGTCCAGCTGCTGTGTTTTAAGCGAACGCAAAGTTAAGACATCTTAAGTTCTGCTGGAAATAAGCGTGTTTTATTTTTCAATCATCCCTATATCCCATCAGAAAAAAATCATCAGGTGTTCACAAAGCTCTATTGTATGTAAACAGATGTAAATAATTGCTGATACTATTGCTCTAAAGGAAATCGCTCAATCAATAAAAGATGTACGATACTTACGTATATAATGAAGCATTAGTTTTTGATGGTTTTCAAATTTTTAGTTGCAAATTTACCTACATTAGCGATTGTAATTCGTTTGATATGTTTGTGGAATGTAACAAGTTATCAGAGAGTGAATTTTATACCTAGCATACAATTTTCATTTTATAAATATATATTGATTTTGTTTTAAAAAATTAATATTTTCATATCTTTTTACTGTGAGTACAATGAAACCCATACTTTGTAAAAATGCGAAAATATAGCTGATTTGTCCTTATGAATGTTATTTGGAGTTTTTTCTTTTTAATTTGATGAAAATATTTGTAATCGTTAATTTACCAACTTGAAGGTAATTCCTGACAATGCTGGAACCATATTATTGAATTTAATCACTATTAAGTTAGTTGATAAGTAAATAAGTTTTCATTGTATGATAAATAATGTTGTTACTATAAATGCTTATGCAAAATCTGCGTACAGAATCTGCTTATGCAATAAAATGGGTACTTTGTGAAAATTCAAAAACATAGCTGATTTGTCCTTATCAAAGTTATTTGTTTTTTTCTTTTTAATTTGCTGAAAAATTTTGTATTCAGTCATTTACCAACTTGACGATTATACCTCCAGTTTTAAAAAGTGTAATCTGAGATGCTTTGACTGATTTTTTTTCCAAAGGAAGATATTTTAAAGTATTGTCCGATTAAATACTGAATTGACTTCCTATTTTATTAGTCCTGATAAGAATTTATTTGTTTTGTGATTTTATTTGTGATTGATAGAAAATGTTGCTTTTCTTTTTAAAGTCCTGTTATATATGATGTATTATTCATACTTATCTGCAAATAAAAATATTCTTATATTACTATGTGTGTGTGTTTGTTTTGGTTAATCAGTATTATTTCTCTCATTTTTTTCCATAAGAGATTATAAACAATGATAAAAAAATTTCTTCACAATTCTTTTCTGTAATTTCATTTCCTTAATTATTAAATTATTACAAAATTCTGAACTCATTTATTCTGAAACCATTACACAATTATTCTGAAAAAGTTTATTTACTCATTTCCTTTAAGAATTTTAATGAATTGTAGCAAAAAAAAGCATTTGAAATAAAGATTTTCAATGAAAATAAACAATTGTTAAATTGAATAAATAAATTCATATTAAATGCGCACTAAAATAAAACAACTTGTTTTCGCTAGGAAAAATACGAAAAATCCATATTAAAGCGTATGGTTGTTCGTTTCTAAGCCGCCCGCTATTACACGCGCGCGCCATCTAGTGGCGGCAACAAAATGTGAGACACATTTTTAACACTCAGCTGCTCCTCCTTCTGTAGCATCATGATCATGACATTGCCAAATAATTTTATACGCCATTGGAGTGAGGCGGCCATCTTAGAGACCTTTGGAGAACAAAACTAAGAAACCCTATGGAGATTAACATGGCCACTATTTTGCAGAGACTTTTATTCGAAATCTATTCATACCTAGCGAATTTCCTTCTATGTAAACCTTTAAATATTGAAGACCTACAATTTTCGAAAAGATTACGCCTGGAAATGCCGTTTTTAACGAGAAAAACAATAAATATTATTCAGTTTCGAATGTTGGTATGCCAAAATCTGCCAAGAAAGCGATATCCGTATTCAAATAGAATATTATGATAATCCTTGTATGGCAACCTTGTATATCAAAACTCTACGAAATAGATGCCAAATCATTTCCGGATTGTTAGAAAAGTTCGTATTCTTGTGAGAGTGACGAGTTGTGTGTTACGAAAGATATTGGTTACGTTTTTGTGCGAAAATTTCAACTTAGTCAAACGAGAGGATTGAGATGCTCTTAAGCCTTCTCAATTATAGACGTTCTATTACGACTTGTCTGGATTAATACATGCTTGTGTTCATGCATCAATGAAAAATTAAAACTGACCATGTTATGTTTAATTTTGTTCATGATTCTTTTTCCTCAAATCTTGGTTTGCATTTTTAAAAACGCAACTTGTTCTGTTAGAGATCAGTAAGTAATTAGAGATATTTACAAATTCGACTTTTTTGATTTGAAGCATTTTAAATTCTTCCACTCACGATAACTTTCGAAGAACTTTCCTGAAGGTTTTCGAAATCAATAAATAATCATCGATTAATTAAGTGCGAAATGTGACGTTTATATATTATAGGTCATACTTAAAAAAAATTTAAATGCTTTATTGCATAAAACGAAATTGTTTGTTTTTATTAACTGCTTATGCAACTTGTCTCTCATACCTAGCTAGCTGGTGTTACACTTTTGAATAGATTAAACTATATCTGTTTTTAAGTTTTAAGTCTTGCTGGCTGATGAATTAAAAATGTATATATAATGAGATAATCCACAGGATTCTTGAAATCTAACTATCAAGATATAAATGTATTGTTTATATTATTTTGTATTTGCTATCATGAAAATTCTTTAACCCTTTCACCGGCTCAATTCGAAACTCTAATTCACCTATCCTGGCTTCTGAAACTTGTATAGTTCTACCCTTCAAGCGGCCCGATTCCCTGGAAAAAAGTTTGTTTTCACTGCAAAGTACTTCTTTCCCCCCTTTTGCTGGTCACCGCAACCCTCCACAGTAATAACATTTTCCACAACTAGTGTCCCCAAATTTGTTCCCCCAGCGAGAAAGCGGAATTTTTCTAGGAAACAGTACGGGTGTGTGTGTGGCTTATTCCACCCGCTCTAGCCCTAGGCTAGACCAGAGGAAAAACAGCTTCTAAACAGGGTCATGTAGAGATTTCCGTTCCTGGGAAAGACTCCTCGGTGACTTCGTATCGGCCCGATGATAACGTTAAAATGCTATGAAAATTTGGCAAAAATATTATATTCAATTTCTTCCAAACTTCAGATATTTTCAAAACAAAGCATTCGAAAATATAAATTAAACATTAAATATTTCAGATTTTAAACCATCTTTTATAATTTTAAGTTAATAAAAAATTCTAGAGAATTCCATTAAATATTTCATCTCACTAGCATAATATTTTTCACACGTTTTCCCATAACATTTCCATGATATTCGAATGCCTGATAATAATCATCTCCTATTTCAAGATATTTATATTTTGTGCACAACGCCATACAAACTTAATTCTTAACCCATTCTAAACAAAAAGAAAATCAATCATATTGAGGTGGTATACTAATTTTATTACCTCATTGATTTCAGGAACCAAAAATTTAAACTTCAATAATTACCATTTTGTTACACAGAAGATACATTTTAACAGTCGTAAAAATATTTACACATTCTGAAACACTGCAAGTGGTTAAAAAATATTATAAGTGTAAATTTTATAGAATTAAAACATAATAATACACAAATTATTTAAATGTGTCATGTTACAATCACATTGTTTTATCCTATGAATTTTATACTTCATTGTTAAACGAATTACACTCACACAAAACGATAAAAGAATATTGCAGTTCACACACAGAATTCCTTATTTTTTCGTATATGTAATGAAATTTTGGAAAAAAGAATTATTTTAACAACCCAAAATTAGATAATATTAAATTTTAGAATTAAGATTAGAACATAATATTCCATTTTTGGCATGATCTCAAGGTTAGTACAAAAAGTGACACACAGTACCCAAAATGACTGCTCAAAGGTTATGCTTGAATATATATATGGTTTATTTACACTACTATACATTTTATATACAATAACACTTTAAAAAAAAAAGAATTCATTAAACTTTCTTCGAATTATTTAATCCTATTCTAAATTTCCTTCAAGTTAATCATTCAATGCAATTTTTCTAGATATTCACCAATGTTAACCTAAACTATCACAATTAATTTCAACAATAAATATTTGCTAATAGATACACACATCATTGATAATCAATTCCAGCAGTAATAAAATTCCTCATCATAACTTTGTTACTACCAATTACATTCATCAATAATCTTTACTAATAGTTATACACCTCAATAATAATAGGTTTTGCCAGTAATTAAATTCCTCAACGTAACTTTGTTACTACCAATTAAAATCATCAGTAACATTTATTAATAGTTACACACATCATATTCAAAATCATCAATCATCATTTCAAAACATAACTTTGTAATTAATATTTAAATTATTTTCAATCTTTCACTCAAAATCTTAAAATTTTAGGAATGCCAAAATTAGAGTTCCAAATGACTTCCCTAAATGACTTCATTAATATAAAATACTCTGAAGCAAATGCACCTACCTTGGCTGACATCGATGACACCACATGTATACAAATGAGTTTCAGTCCTCGGACTCATTAACACACACAGGTATGAGGATAATAATCCGTTGCGTCATAATTGGCCGTCCACGTAGAATATCAGTAAACACAGTCTGGAAGTCACCACTCAGTTCTTGGTCCTTGTGCAAGGGTGCAGAGTCTCACGGCTGGCATGGAGTTGATCGTTGTGGTCAAGGAAACAGGCTCAAACTCTTAGCGTCAGTTCCAGATCATTGGGCAAGGGTGCAGAATCTCTCAGCTGGCATGGGGTTGATCCTTGTGGCTGAGGGAATAGGCTCAAATCCGT
Source organism: Dolomedes plantarius (assembly GCA_907164885.2). Lineage (NCBI taxonomy): Eukaryota > Metazoa > Arthropoda > Arachnida > Araneae > Dolomedidae > Dolomedes > Dolomedes plantarius. The sequence continues at coordinate 130,054,808 of OU015499.1, read as the reverse complement.
GTAATCTGGTAATCAACTATTTTATCATGCAAGGGTCAACAGCAACATGGTTTCACCCTTGCTTTTAGTTTCGACTCATTTATTCTATATGTTTTCACGACAGTATATTTTCTTTCATATTACAAATGAATAATTACATCGCTAAAAATTTGTTAGTTCTTTCTGATGTTACAATTATAGATGCAATGATCTTGTTATAACCTTAATACATAATACCATATTTTCAAGTGCTACAATTTTTTACAACAGAAGATCGATAATAGATCGCTATATCATACACAATTGCTTATTTCTTATTATGTGAAAATGTGATGTAAACAAAGACGTATAGTTATTTTGAATATAGAAATATATGTTAAACATTCTATTCTTTTGTATGGTATTTTTCAAAACAGGAAGCGGGGCACAAAGCTTCATCACAAATTTTGCATGAATGGATAGAGATATTTTCTTATTCAGAAGAAATGTTTTCTTCCGTTATTCTCTCTATTAATTTCAAACGGAAGTTCAGATTATTAAGATTCCCTCCATTTTTTTTTGTAAAGAAGGAATGAATTCCAAACGGAAATATCTAAAAGGTGCCTGACAATTTTTTTATAATATTTTTTCTGTTATCATCGTTTTTCAAATATCCCATAATTTTCTGTTATCGTTTTTCCTATTTTGCCATAATTTTAAATAGATGCATCCATTCTGTCCACACCACCCATTGTATGGTTGCAATCCAGAACTGGTACGGGTTTTTTATAAGTTTTCCCATGTTTTGTTATATTTTGCATTTCTGTGGAATGGATCGTGCTTAAAATGGCAACAGATCTTTTATCATGCCACTTCATTATCAAAGTTTTCCCCCGTTGATAAGCAATCAGCTCACCCTTTTTCATTTTCTTATTTTTGATTGATTTGCAGTGCAATAGCGAATTAATAACAATTTTGGAACAACATCCAAAATTAATTTTTATAATATTTATATTGCAGCCGAAAAATTTTGTTGATGAATGAATATTCATGCTTAATTTATGACTTGCCAATTTTCATGGTTTTCATGCAGAAAACCAAATTTTTTGAAATATCAGAATTAAAAATTTAGTATTTTCTCGCAACACACATATTGGATTTGAGTTCAATTGAATGCACTATTTAGACGCTATTGCACATACGTACATACACAAGTTTATAGTTAAATACACAATTTTACAAATCAGTTTTGTTTTAATCATATTCTTTTTGTGTCTATGAAAATACATCTTTTTTTTAACTGCAATTTTAAGATTGTATCGGTCATATCAATGTCCTAGTTAAATGCTGTAATAAAGAAATTCCGATAATTTGGTTGTTTAGAGAGCTTAGGTCAATTTTTGGTACTCGAAGACTAATTTGACCGGGACTTACTGCTTAATGTCGATACAGATGAATACAAACATTCATATAGAAAAGGGACTCGAACCTGCGAACTCCAGCACCGTAAGGTTCACCCGGAAAATTATGCTTTCATTAATTTGCTTCCGACCACTATCAAAAATCAATGAAATTTTAAGGAAACAGCTACGGGGTCCGAAAATCCTCTCGCTGGGAAGTCGGCTACGCAAGAGAGGGGTACGAAATCAGGAGAAAATTCCTATCTCATGAGGATGATCAAAATTGTGGAGATAACCTCGAATGTGACGCTCTAAACGCCTTACACCTGATAATTTGGGTAGGTAGTTCATCGTGAGTTAAAAAAAAGAAAAGAAACACCTAAGAATTTCTCACCAATCCCTCCAACCCATTAATTTACAGATTAAAACAAGATATTAGAAGACCGAGATGAAGAACTAAACAATATTTTGTTACACGAGGGTTAATTAGATAGACTGGAACCTAATTTTAAAGCCGATTACGAAAGGCGGGAATCATCCATGCCAGAAGTAGGATTCGGGACCGAAAGACAGAGCCCTACCATTCAGCCATTTCCCAGTATGAAGCACTGTACAACATCAAATAACTTTTCAAACTTGTATGGAAAGTAATAAAATAATAATTGAAAAGTTTGAAATGTAGCCAAATTGATAAAATAAAATAAAATATGTTTAGACATTATTTTAGTTATTAAAATCGTTATTTTAGTTATAAAAATTATTAAAAGACGATTAATTAAATTTAAATATACATAATTTAAATATACAGTACATGAATTAAATCCTGATTTAAATTAGGATTTAAATCACTTGATTTTTTAAAAAAATCATTGATTTAAATCAAAATTACTTATGTATATAGTTTTACATTATGTTTCATTCAAATGTAATTTTATTAGCTATAATGGCTTTATCTAGATTGTAAAGTAAAAGATAAAGTAGGAGGGAACTTCTATCATTGCAATATCATATTTTATCTATCACTGTGATTAGTAAGAGTTTTGTTGACATAGGATAAAAAAAATCATGGTTTCATGTATTTAATATATAATTTATCATATGTAAATACTAATAGTGCAATGAAAACTTTATCATTAATCGTAATAATAATTTAATCATAATTTAAATTATTGCCTTTGAAATTTTTAACTTGTTAATGTTTAAAAAATATAAAAATTCGCGAATCTCCCAGATTATGATCCTAGGGAAATTCATAAGCGCCCTGTTCCTGTGGCCTTACAACAGCCAGCTAGATATTCCACACCCTCCATTCTTGACCTTCCTTCTTGGAAACTGATGCAATTACCGAACATCTGACTTTTCGGGAAAGTCGATCTGCAACCCCCCCCCCTCCCCCCCGCCCGCCCCTCCAACTTACCAACGTCGCTCTATTCAGACCCCCATCCCGTGAATGCGTCAGAATCGGAGATGTACATGTAGGGGTCTTCATTCCCCAATTTCGGACAATTCGAGGTTGTAAATCAAGCACCTTTTATCGTTCCGAAAACGGGGGAAAAACTCCGTGCAGTGCTGGAAAAATAACCTGCGCCTGTTCAGGGGTACGTCACTGCCCGAATGAGACGGCTAAGGTCGGACGTAATATTTCGTCACTGCCCGGATGAGACAGTCAGGGCTCGACGTAATATTTCGTCACTGCCGTTGAAAGGGTTAATTGTAAAATTTTAGTATTTCTTCAGTTTAATACTGGATAATTTCACGTGGGATATTTCGTTAATAAAACACACTCATTATACAGAAGTAATTTATTCAGTTTTTACCTCTAAATACTATTTCCTGTAGTAGTTAGAAGAGGTTGTAAATTGTTAATGATAAAATTTCACCCATGATTCACCCAGTTACTCTTGTCTACAAATTACAATATGTTTATAAATTATGAACACAAAACAGAAAAAGTGAATTTTATGCACAAAGCAGAATTACTTTAGACTGCCTTACAATATATGTATTAATACACAGGATTAAGTATCAAATTTATTTCTGATCACCTAAGAATAAATTTTAACTTTTACAAATTTATATTGGAGGTCTGAAATAAGTGAGATGGAATATGAGAGAAATAAAATGATAGCAAATAATGTGCTAATACCAATGATTAAAATTCTAAATAATATAAGTTTTAAATAGTATAAGTTTTAAATAATATAAATTTTAAATAATATAAATTTAATGGTTAATTTTTAAATATATTTTATTCATGTAGTCGTTAGAAATATGACACTTGCTGAAAATTATTTTTATTATAAACATAGATTTTCATAGGTAATTACAGTTTATGTTAAAAATCCAGAACTGTTTAGAAAATTTAAAGCATTTTGATGAAGTTCTTGACTTTTTAGATATCAAATGGAAGTCAATTCAAACTTTTGAAAATTGGATCATAATTCTGACTTCATGGCTAAATCTTTCAGAAAGAGCAAGAAGTATAGTTACATAAAATATAAACAATAGAAATAAACAAAAATTAAAATTCAAGCATAGACTGCTAAATCACTTTAACATAAAATATATCCTGCAAAGAAAACATAAAATATTTTCAATAGAGGATAGCGCAGAAGCTTCATATCCCTATAATGAAAAAATAATAATAAATAAATAATCCAACAGAGATAGATAAAAATAATACGAATATATACAAAAAACAAACAGAAATCAAGCACTCTGGGCATCCACGCAATATTCTGTATAAGTGCCGGAACTGAACCATAAAACATAGAGGTAACCGACAGGTCTCGTCATCAGGGAGCCTAACCATATCAGTTACCTCAAGGGGAACTTTCTGAATAGGATGCAGGTAAGTCCAAAAGACATCCCAAGACCCCGAGTCCCTCAAGGAAGCAATAAGTCAAAAAGAAAATGAAAAGACAAACACAACTTACAGTATGGGCTCAACGCACCTTACATGCAAGCACACAAATAATCCTAATGCAAAGTAAAAGATGCATACACACCCCAATTCCGTAAGATTCCAAACAGATCTGTACTACACCAAAAATAATATGATAAATTGTATTCAGCTTTTGGTACAGTGCAAAATGCTTTTAAATGAAAAACGTCGGTTGTAAGATGAGAAAATAATAACTGTTGATGAAGAAAAATAATAAGTAAAATTTTAAAAAGAAATGTTTTCATCTAAGTCAAAACCAGAATATTTCAAGTAACATCTGGCGTTTACACGTCACCTCAATATAGTATTTATTGCCCTGGTGAGATATTTATTGCCAAATCAGAGATTAATTTGAAATGTACAAAAGCATTCGCACTTGGCGAAAATCAGCCAACTCTGTGCCAAATGTTTGCGCACAAAGCGTAACACATCCGATTCCCAAAGAAACCTTTCAATTTCCTTTAAATATTGCGTTTGGAACACTGTTAAAAGTATTTTTAAAATTAAGTTGACGTTCTTCGGTATACATTTCAATAGGTTTTAAGAATTAAAAAATATTAGCTTTGAAGTAAAAAATCCTCGAAATTTTTCTCTATGGACGTTAACATGGGAGCGATTAGTTCTGGTCTCCAGAGCCGAAAATGGCGTCGCACTCCGATGGCGTATATCCGTCCGCCAGTTAGATAACGCTTGCTCTTGCCAAACTGGTTTCTCTGGTGGTGTTTTTGTTTTGATTAAGGTTTCGACTAGTTGCTATTGTTTTGAAGTCAGTATTTAACTCTTTCTTTTATTTTTGAATATTCTAAATTCTAATTATTTAGCTGTTACTTAAAACACGTTATAAATAAGCAAATTATATTTTGTTAATTTGATTAATATTTTGTTGCGTACACTTTAGAAAATGTTCACGTTTACCGTTATGTATAATTATTTGGAAATTTACAGTAGATATGTCAGGGTATTAGTGATTAGTATAATGATTTGAGAATTTCTCTAGCTTTAACCGCTTTCGCTCGGGTTGTATAAAATGCAGGAGTTATATGCAGTTCGCACACACAAAAGAAATATATATTTTAAGTATCAAACATTTGATCTATTTGTGGGGAACTCTTCATTTTCAGTGCCACCAGATGTTCGCGGAGCAGACGCCAGCGCATGTATCTATACCAGGGGTGGCCAACCCGCGGCACGCGTGCCACAGTGTGGCATGGCGGCGTTTTAACAGTGGCACGAGGAGACTTATTGAAAAATTAAGAAATTTGAAAAAATAATAATTTGTAAAAATCTGTAAAAATCCTACTCATACGCTACTGAAAATAACAGCGCAGAAAAGCGGCAATGCTTGACACCAGTACAACGAGGTGTAGGTTTGGATCAACATATGTTTGTGAACAAATGTTTTCTACTATGAACATAACAAAATCAAAATATCGATCAAGATTAACTGATATGAACCTAAAACACTTAATTTTTTTATTAGTATCTTCAAGAACTAATTCTAATATATATGACTTGGTAAAAAAAACTGCAAATTCAAAAGCCACATTAATTAAGTACTGACAGTTTAATAATTAATAATTATTTAGAACTAAATGTTTCAAGTTATTCATTTTATTTTATACATAACCTAACTGACTGAACGTTTAAAAATGTTTATTAACAATAAAACCTAAGTTTGTACTTTTGTTTTATTTATTATATTATTTTTTAAATCTCCCCTACTCAGATAAAAAAAAAATGTGCTATTTGTGTAAAAATCCCTTAATCAGCCTATAAATAACATATTTTTACCTTTTTATATTTTTTGTATGTTGGAAAAGTTGGAAGTGGCACGTATAATATTTTTTTTTCAGATAGTGGCACTCTTCCCAAAAAGGTTAACCACCCCTGATCTATACGCTGACACTCGCTAGCGCTGACATCTGGTGGCACTGAAAACAAAGAGTTCCCCACATACTCTTAGTTTAGATGTCCGTAGTGGAAGAACACAGAATTTTAGGAAATACGTTTAATTAATCATTCTTCGTGCTAGAGAATGAGAACTGTATCAATCAACAGAAACATAGTAATAACACTACAAAACATTTGGATCTAAGCTGGAAAGCATTTTTAAAATTTATATCCCTCTTCCCAGAAAAATTACAAGCCCTATACCTGTGTTTGAAAATGAAATTTTGATGTATTTAAAATGGGTTGTTCATCCTGGCTATTGCTCTATTTTAATAAAATCCTTAGTGGATATTGATTTTTTTCCCATTTATTACTCTTTTGCATAAAAGGAGCAATTTTACCTAGTATGTCTGTGAGGAAACTGCACACAGAGAAGGGCCCCTTGGCCCATCCCCTGGGTGCGCCACTGTTTCTGTTTGTTTCAAATTTATAAAATGTAGTTAATCCAAGTTTCCAGAGCTTCACATTAAAAAAAAGTATGTAAACAAAAGCTTTCTTCCCTAATGTGGATAATTGGTTTGCAGGTGATACGCTTGGTTGTAGGAAATTGTATCATATTAAACAATTAAACAAGGTGCTTATAACGATGAGAATTTATGTGTACTTCATTTTTCCTATCTACCTCGAATTCAACAAGTTGTATTTAGAAAATATTTCTCATATTATACGCCTATTGTTCTTTTGATGGCTCATATATGTGATGAATGAAAGAAGGTTCCAGCATGGGGCTGCATACAGATTAGAGAGTTATCGCATGCTAGACATGCTGAACCCACTTGAGCTCTCAGAGGCATCCTTTATCAAAAAATTCAAGCTGTGAAAGGATGCAGCTGTGAAACATTGATGACTTAAGGCCCCATTTAATGACTGGGGAAAATAGCTATGATGTAGAGTTACAGGTAAAATTTTATACATTTTCACATTCTTTAATCTCAATTTTTGTAATAAAAGTTAAAAAGTTTATTTCTCACAAAAAGGGTATCAATCTAAAGAATTTCCCTAAAATATGACATTTTAGAATCCTTTACATTCAAAATAAATTTAGTGATCACGTAGTGTAGCATATTTGAAATATACTGGAGAGTAAAGATTTAAAATCCAGTTTATGACTTCAATATGTTTTGTACCGACAGTAAATCCTTTACAATAATCAATTTTTGTTATAATGTTCATCTTAGCATTTGAAATTGTAATAAATATACTGTTTTATTTGATTTTTTAGGTCTTAAATTCGTTAAGATTAATGAGGAGCAAAGCTTCCAAAATATAGTTGCTGTAGGAGCGTTAGCTCAGATTTCCCAGCCATCTGCGCGTAGATTTCTTGTCAGATTCGTAGATGCTGTTATGAAAATCGAAAAACAGTATGTTTCATTTCCTACATCCTCTCAGGAACTGCAGCAGTGCCGCTTGGATTTCTATAGAAAATTCTCCTTTCCAAATGTCATCGGGGCAATAGACTGCACTCACATTTATATTGCCAAACTTAAAACAGATTCCCACGCGTATATGAATAGAAAGTGCAGATATTCTATAAATGTGCAAATGGTAAATATAATTAATAAATTTAGGTAATATAATAACTAAACTTTTATGTATTCTATGGGGAAAATATATGAGTAAATTACAATACAGTACTTTTCATTTTCGAGGTAATGGCATTATTGGAGACTATTTAATTTGTACACAACAAATAGACTTAACTCTCATAGCTGTTATCACTTTTAAGAAGTGACAATTTTTATTTCAACTTAAAAAAAAAAAACTTGTTTCGCCCAGCTTTGTGTAGAATGCAAATGGATGGGCCAACTAGGGTTGTAAAATACACTGATGTCAGAAATAGAAATTCAAATGATTATTATATGCATTCACTATATAAGTTCATAATATACTCTGAAATTTTTATGTACTAAGAACTTTTTTAGACTTGTAATTATTTTAGATATTTTTATAGCAATCTTGTATGAAAGATATCATAGATATGTGTATTCTTAAAATTATGGAATGTTATTGACTTAATATTACGTGTTTTTTTCTCTATGCAGGTGTGTGATTCTAACTTTAGAATTGCAGATGTTGTTACTCGATGACTGTGAAGCACACACGACTCTTTCATTTGGCAGAACAGCGGTGCACGGTATATGTTTAGTGCTGGCCATGTACCATAACCTGCCTTTCTACTTCGGGCAGTGGCGTACGCAAGGGGGGGTTGATGGGGGTTATAACCCCCCCCCCATTGGTTCTCATTACATATATTATTTAATTAGGTTTACGCTTTGCACTGATTGCTCAAAACTACTCTTTCATAGTAATAGTCCAGTCAAATTACCTAAAAATGGCGGCGAATCATGCATTAAATGAAGGGGTTGAGATTTTATCAGGAATATGTAGGGGATGGTCCCCTGAGCAACGCATAATAAAGTCCCCTCGATTTCAGGCGCCGTGGGGGGGGGTTGTTATGAGGTCACTTTTTTCATTTTTTGGCGTTTATCTCGAAAACGGTGCGTTGCAAAGAAAAATGTCATTCCCGAAAATTAAAGCTTATAAAATTCCCTTCCAAATAGTATATCCATGCTTGTACCCAAGTCTTACCGTTTTCGACATATGAGCCGTTGAATATGAAAATTTTTCAAAAAAAGTGGTAGCGGTTCAGGTATCTTGTCAAACTTCCTCTTCTAACTCTTTCCCCTTCCATTTCTCAGAAAACTCGTGATAGAGAAAGTTGTAGAGCGAAAAATTTCATTCAAAAATGTATAGTGTTATGCTAATTTATCTTCACCAAGTAAATAGTTAGAGCATTTTGAAGTTTAGGGGATTCTTTTCAACATTTTGCTTGTAAAATGCTCGTCACTCAAGTTTCGTTTCCATGGTCTGTAACTCTCTTAATCTCTTTGTATGCTGTTTAATTAGATACGTATAGTATTCATAACCCATATAAATAATAAATTATGTATACCTGTACGTATAATGTATATCTCATAATATACAGAAGAACACTTGTAGTACAAAGGAGGAAGTAAGAAAACAAACCAAAATGCATAAAAGTTGTTCATATAATCAAAAAATGGTTATCAAAAGTAAGTTCAAACAACAGTTACATTAAATATATTATATACAATTTATTTCATCAACTGCTTTCCTGTATATTAAAAGCCGTCAATCTGATACTTCGGAAAAAGTTTCAAACAAGTCAAAGTTTACACTATCATTTTAGCTTCTGTAGAATGTCCGAATTTTCATGAACTGATTTCCCACAAAGGTGGCATTCCACTATAATGCCACGATCAAAGTCACTAAGCTCCTTTGACTTACTCATCGTCTCACAAACGCATAAATATGACCTGACAAACCACTACCAATACTTTTATAGCTTTCGGTTACGTATCAAATTACGTCACCTGCTAGATCCACTTCTTTAGGGGGGTGTACGGATACTTTTGGCCGGATAGTGTATAACGTATTATTGAATATTAATGTATTATATAAATTATTAAATTTACTTAATGGGGTCAGTACGAGCAAAGAAAAATGAAAGGTACCTGTGGTGATTGAGATCATGCTCATTTGGAGGGGCCTGGAACATGAGCAGGAACATTCGTTCCTCAGCTCCAGTAATGTCTCCTGGTGAAAATTTGGAGTCATAAAACACTTTGGCGATGTTTGTTGTTCCATTGGCATACCGCTGGAAGCATTGTACTATTGCTGCTTTGCTTTTACCATAAATCGCTCACGTTGTGTCACATCTATGGATGCAGAGAATGTACTGGCTGAATGATAAGACCTGAAGATGTTGGGAAGAGTAGAGCCTGTCTTCTGTGTTGCCCCGTCCGGCCTTCATGAAAAACACATTCGTGTCTCGTGGGGTGAGTGCCACAAATTAGACGAGCAGGTCTTACCTATCTACTATCACCACAGTTGAATGAGAGGTGTTTTGCCACTCACCTCTGACAATACTGCAGTCAGCATCTCCTTTTTCTGTAGTAGACTGTATACCTCTTGCACCCACGGCCTGAACTAACATAGTAATGAACTTGGTTTTGTTCCTTTCATTGGAAAGGAAGTTTTCCTGATGAACAGTAGCCACCATGTTCTTATTGAAGTCAATATCCACTGATGTTTTACTTGATGCTCTCCGATGTTGTTCGTCTCTTTCCGTGGAGTTCATAACCATCAAAAACCACAGCTGAACTGCTGCCGTAATGGTTGATTATGTACGATACATATTGATTGCAGATGGAGGCGAAGGTGGTGTTTCTTTACTCTATGAAGCAGGAAGCCACCATGGATTACCGTGAAACTGTTCTTCACATTGATCAGTTGATTGCATTTTGGGAAAGTATCAGACAGTGCTGACCTTTTGATTTTTCTCATTATCCCCTCGGCGAATAGAGACATGGGGTATGGGGCTAACTCGTTAGCAACTCCTCTACATCCCCTTCTTTCTTCTTGGTGATCAGAGTTCTTTGAAATTTCATCAGAGGCTCTACCACCACTACCTCATCATTAACTTTAATCATATTGCTTATCGCAGCTAAAGGAACGACTGAGTCCTTGGATTGTTTCACTTCTGAGAAATTCATTCCAACAAAAGTGCTCATTGTGCGGGTTCCAATTTTCAAGGCCTGGTAGCAGTTGACGTTACTTGTTCCAATTACTCCCGTTGAAAGTGACATCAAACAATTCCGTTCAACAAAAGGCGGGTGATCAGCCAACCATTGAGCAAGCTTCCTTCTGTCTAGATCATCTGTGGTTATGCGTGATGCTCGAAACTCAACATGTTGTTCTCCTCTTGCAGTATGGACACCACAAAACATCTCAAGTGAACTACATATTGCTGTCGCTGTGCGTGCTCCCCCAACCCATTTCGCCAACACCGAATCACTAAAGCCTCGGCCACGTGTTAATTCTCCTTCACTCTTCATGTCACACATGAGTGTCACCTCAATTGCCATGTCAGACCACACACCAGCCATTGGTGTTCCAGTTCTGTTGACAGTGAAGTATCCACGATCTATAAAATCCTGTTTAAGTTGAAGGTGGTGAGTTGTTAGTCCCAGCATGTGTTGTACATATAGGTGAGTACACTTTGCATAATGAAAATGCCCGCTGGCATGGAAGTAAGGTATCATCAGTTGGGCGCTTGTCATATGATCTTCCCAGTTGCGCTGTGCTGCAATGAATTTTTTCATCAACACCACCATTTCAAAGTAATGGACCCACAAAGCTGCTGTTGGCCCATTAGCTTTGAGACATGACAATTCGTTGCTCAATTTCCACTGAATGCTGGCAAGGGAGGTATTTGTGGAAATGTGCTGTGGAGTAATTTCTACTGAGGTCAGAAGTAACTGAACTACTTCTTCTTTTTCATATGGCGTGGTATCTAAATTTTCCAAAATGATCTGAGTTAAAGTGACACTTTTATACATTTTGGTTTGTTTTCTTACTTCCTCCTTTGTACTACAAGTGTTCTTCTGTATATTATGAGATATACATTATACGTACAGGTATACATAATTTATTATTTATATGGGTTATGAATACTATACGTATCTAATTAAACAGCACACAAAGTGATTAAGAGAGTTACTGACCTTGGAAACGAAACTTGAGTGACGAGCATTTTACTAGCAAAATGTTGAAAAGTACCCCTAAACTTCAAAACGCTCTAACTGTTTACCTGGTGAAGATAAATTAGCATAACTTTATACATTTTTGAAGGAAATCTTTCGCTCTACAACTTTCTCTATCACGAGTTTTCTGAGAAATGGAAGGGGAAAGAGTTAGAAGAGGAAGTTTGACGAGATACCTGAACCGCTACCACTTTTTTTGAAAAAATTTCATATTCAACGGCTCATATCTCGAAAACGGTAACACTTGGGCTCTAAGTTAGCACCTATCCTTTTTGATATTTTTATGAATGACATTCCTAACTCTCCATTCACTACACTAGCCATGTTTGCGGATGACACGGCAATACTACCTAAGCATCAAAATGTTAAATATATGCACAAGTTCCTACAGAGACATATTGGAATTCTTGAACGATGGTTCGAACGGTGGAGGCTCGAGTTAAGTCCTTCAAAATCTAAAGCTATTTTTTTCAGTTACAATAGAATTCCACCTCCTCCGGTCACAGTATGCAATCAGCTGGTTCACTTTGAGAGAGAGGGCAAATACTTAGGAATTTACCTCGATAGTCGACTGACGTGGAAGAAAAATATTGAACATAACATTAGAAATTTTTTTAAGCCCGTAAGGATATCGCCCACCTCCTGTACCAGAATCAAAAGGGTTTAGATAACAAACTACTCTTGTATAAAACCGTACTGCGCCCCATCCTGTTGTACGCCGTTCCTGTTTGGGGCTCAGCGGCTGACACCTATATCCAGTGATTGCAGACAATTCAAAATAAAATATTCCGCGGTATAAGGAAGACGCCCTGGTACCTTAAAAACGTACTTATTCACAGGGATCTGAGAATCGAACCCATTCGGCAACACATTAAAGATCTCGCATCTAACTTCTACAATAGATTATACTCAATAGACAACGAAGAAATAGCTAACCTCCCCGACTACGACCCAAGGGAATGCTATAGGCGTCCTAAGGCCACTTTGATTATTCACCCTGGTCTCCTTCCTCTTTCTTAACTCTCCCTCCAACCTCTTCTAAATTTTAATTTACATTTGCCGTTGCTTCTGGTTCTGACCTGCGTTTTTTTGATGGATCGACCTCAAGACTATCCTTACTAATTTTTGCTTAATCGTCTGCTACCGTAATTTTTTTTAATAAAACCTGCCACATTATTTACTTATTTATTTTTTGCTAGTATTAGTATTCTTTATTTTTATTTATTTATTTATTATTATTATTATTAATATTTTTATTATTATTCTAACTTTCAAGTCAACACTTTTCTTTTAATCCTGAGAACGGAAATATAGCCACAAAAAATTATCCATACCGAGGATATGGAGCCCTGCTCTCTGGTGCCTCGTTAATGTACCATGTCTATGTCTACGGTAACACTTGTAGACATACACATGGTACATTAACGAGGTACAAACATAGATATACCATTTGGAAGGGAATTTTATAAGCTTTAATTTTTGGTTTTGACAATTTTCTGTGCTACACCCTGTTTTCGAGATAAACGCCGAAAACTGAAAAAAAATTACCTTTGGACCCCCACCCCACCCCCGCGGTGCTTGAAATCGAGGGGACTTTATTAGGCATTGTTCAGGGGACCAACCCAGACACATTCCTGAAAAAATCTCAACCGGAAAAAATCTCGTCATTCGGCTGCAGCTACGCAGCTTCAATCTGGAAAGTGTTTCTTTTGTGGAAATGATCGCCACCTAAGAAGTTTGTGTCCTGCGAAGGAAATAATGTGTAGAAGATGTGGAAAAAAGGACACTATCAAAGAGTGTGCAAATCACAGCGTGTCTCCCACAATCCTGTTGCATCAGTTCACACCTTAGCTACAGAGTCGGTCTCACCTAGTTGTCTGCAAAAGTCTATGACTAAAATACAAATTAATGGAATAGAATTGAATGCCCTTATTGACACCGGTAGTTCGCTCAGCTTTACAAATCAATGTTACCATACTCGAGTAAAATAAATATGGCTAATTCCTCTCTAAGCTCAGATGTCAAGGGTTGTTGTGATGTCACTTTGAAATTGCAATCACATGTGTATAATGATGTAAGAGTATTAATCATGAAAAATCTCTGTGCTGATTTTCTCATTGGTCATGACATTCTGAAGGACCATTCTCTGATTGAGATCCAATTTAATAGCGCGAGACCACCCCTTAAAATCTGCTCCCTAGCTGTTGCTCAAATACCTCCAGTCTCACTGTTTGCAAACTTAACCCCTGATTGTAGACCGGTGGCCACCAAATCCAGACGCCAAACTGAGGAAGACCAAAAATTAATTGCTGCAGAGGTAAAAATGTTGATGGAAGAGGGAGTTATTGAACATAGCAACTCACCTTGGCGTGCTCAAGCATTTGTAGTGAAAGGAGATCATCACAAACCACGTAAGGTAATTGATTATTCTCAAACGATTAACCGTTTCAAGATGCTTGATGCCTATCCTCTTCCAAAAATTGAAGAATTAATCTCTAAAATATCCAGGTATGACTTAATTAGTACTATTGATTTGAGAAGTGCCATACCACCAACTCCCTATTAATGATGCTGAAAAACATTATACTGCCTTTGAAACTGATGGTAAATTATACCATTTCCTTCGGGTTCCTCTAGGGGTCACTAATGGTGTTGCATGTTTTCAGAGAGTCATTGACAAGATCATTCAAAATGAAGGCTTAGAGGGTACATTTCCTTATATGGATGATGTTACTGTCTGTGGAAGAGACTCTGATGAACATGATCGGAACTTAAAAAGATTCCTGAAAATTGCCGAGAAGTACAATTTAACTTTAAATGAAGAAAAGTGTCAGTTTTCTTCTAAATCTGTTAAGCTATTAGGATGGATACACTGTCGAAAACAAAACCATCAAGCCTGATCCCGACAGACTTGCTCCTTTGATGAATTTGCCTATACCTAACAATATTGCATCTCTCCGAAGAGCATTAGGTATTTTCGCTCATTACTGCCGTTGGATACCAGCATTATCAAAGAAGATACGCCCATTGCTATCAAACCATCAGTTCCCTATTTCAGAGGAGGCTGTAAATGCATTCAATGACTTAAAGTCAGATATAGCCAAAGCATCAATAGCCGCGATAGATACCATACCATTCAGAGTTGAGACTGATGCGTCTAAGTTTGCTATAGGAGCAACTCTCAGTCAAGCTGGTAGACCCATAGCATTTTTTCCAGAACACTGAACAAGTCTGAAATTAATCATTCATCTGTTGAGAAAGAAGCATATCCTATCGTGGAATCTTTGCGCTTCTGGCGACATGACCTGATTAGTAGACCTTTTGAGGTATTCACCGATCAAAGGTCTGTCTCATTCATATTTGACAAATATCATTCCAGCAAATTCAAGAATGAAAAGATTATGCATTGGAAACTAGAACTGTCATACTTCAAGTTTGATATCATCTACCGCCCTGGAAGTAAAAATGCTACTGCAGATGCATTTTCAAGAATAACTGCATCAATTAAACCTGAAGTGGATTTGAAACAATTGCATGAGGACTTATGTCATCCTGGTATTGTTAGGATGCATCATTGGATTAGATCCAAAAACTTGCCCTTTTCCTTGGAAGATATTAACCCATTAATACCGATTGGTACGAAAACATACCAGCTTAAGAATATTTTTTTCTCTGCACTAAATGTGTCTAGTTGTCCAATATTGTTCATGTGCTTCAAGAATAGTTCACTGATAGCGGGGAAAAATAGATTTTCCACCAAATTCTCTCAAGTTCTTGTTGTTATTTTACGTTATGCTCAGGTGAAAGCGTCGTGAAACAAGATCCCTCTGACATCACATAGGAAATAGTAAGTTTAGAGTTTTGGATTTATCTCAAAATTATATATTGACTATTAATCACCGTTTTAAAAGTGTATTTTATAAATTCATGCCACTCGAAAGTCATGTTTTGCTTTGTATTATAAAATATAAAAACTTATATATCGTTGGTACGAAACCGTACCAACCGGCTAATGTATAGTCAAGTTTGAATTAAAATCGGAAATCCTTCACGTTTGAATTAAAATCGAAAATCTTTCACGTTTGAATTAGAATTTTTTTAAATAATATTTTGACTTTTAAATCATTGTTATAAAAGTGTATTTTATAAATTGTTGCCATTTGAAAGTCAGGCTTTTATGCTGTTGGTGTAAAATTTTGAGTGTAGATGAGTCTATAATTCCATATTTCGGGCACCACGGACTAAAACAATTCATAAGTGGTAAGTCAATACGTTTTGGCTTCAAACTTTGGACTATGTGTTCTTCTAATGGTCTTTTATTGCATGATGAACCTTATTGTGGAGCATCTACAAAATTATCTAAATCTGATTTAGGCCAAGGTGCCGATGTTGCTCTTGGATTACTAGGCAAATGCGAGATCCCACCTGGGACACATGTTGTCATGGAAAACTTATTTACTAGCATTCCCTTGCTGAAAGAGCTATCGAAAAGAGGCATAGCAGGAACCGGGACATTGAGAGAAAACAGGCTGAAAAATGCTCCTTTATCATCCAAAGAAATCTTGAAAAAGTCGGCAAGGGGGACATATGAATACATATGTCATGAAGATATCAGTATCGTCAAATGGAATGACAATAAAGTTGTTACTGTTGCAAGTAACAAAGTTTCTACAAAATGTATTGCATCTGAAACTCGATGGAGGGCCGCAGAAAAAAAGAAAATGAATGTTTCCATGCCACAACAGCTAAAAATTTATAATAAGCATATGGGTGGTGTCGACCTTGTTGATCAAGCTGTGGCAAATTATCGCGTAAGAATTAGTTCTAAAAAGTGGTGGTGACCATTGTTTTCTTTGGACTTAGTGCCATTGTTATAAATGGATGGAAATTGTATAAAATGAAAAATGATATTGATGAAATCCCACTTCTTGAGTCCGTACGACAATGCGCACAGGAACTGTTAGGCACTTACGGAACATTGCCTAGAGGGCCAGGTAAGCCAATTTAATTTAGGTATAAAGCGCCCTCACAAATAAGATTTGACAAGAATAGTCACTGGTGAATCAGATCAGATCAAGAACATGCCCGTTGCAAGAACTGTTCCGGTAGAAGCAGCTACAAGTGCAAAAAGTGTAATGTGCCACTGCATCCTCAGTGCCATAAAAACTATCATGTTTGCACTCAATAGACATTTATTGTTTTATTCTGTCAGAAAATCATCTAACGTGCTTTTCATTTAATTGTGGTATTCCCGATTTTGTTATTATTTTCATTACTAAATAAATTTAATATTAGCTTTTATTCTCGATGAGTACTACACACGAACGCCGATTGGTACGAAAACGTACCAGTAAAAAAAACATAGTTAAAGTGCAACTAAAAATATAATTTTAGTATAATACACATTAATAGACTTAAAACATACAAATATGAGAGAAGTAGCAAAAATGGTTAAAGAAAACGAAGTCGGCATTAATGGGTTAAAGGACTTACAAATTCATGCTCCATCTGCTGTGAAGTAAAACCTAGATTCCTTAAAAATCAATGAAAATTGATAAAAGCAACTTCTCCGTTTGAAAGATTGAATTTAGATTTTAAGGGCCCCTTGCCATCAAATTCCAGAAATCGATTCCTTCTTACTGTTGTTGATGTGTACTCCAGGTTTCCTTTTGCAATTCCTTGCTCAGACGTTTCGTCAACTACTGTAATTTCGCATTTAAAGAATATCTTCTCCATATTTGGCATGCCAGCATATATTCATACAGACAGACGGTCGTCTTTCATGTCCAGAAAGTTAAAAATGTTTCTAACATCTCTTGGTATAGCGACTAGTCATACCACTGCCTATAATCTACGAGGGGAGTTGCCAGGTGGAGCGTTACAATGGAAAATGATATGGAAAATGATTCAGTTGGCATTGAGATCTAAAGGCAAGAAAATTGAACTATGGGAAGAGGTCCTACAATCTGCATTACATTCTGTTCGTTCCCTTTTATGCAAGACAACTAACGTTACTCCACATGAGCGCATGTTCTCTCATCCTTGGAGGTCATACAATGGGAACTCTTTACCTACTTGGTTTTTTCAGACTGGTCCAGTGTTGATGAAAAATCATTCACGAACCAGTAAGTATGTGCCACTTGTTCAAGAAGTTGAACTTCTGGAAGCTAATCTAGAATATGCATATGTAAGGTTTCCAGATGGACATGAGACTAGTGTGTCCATACGACACTTGGCTCCTAGAGAGGAAATCATTGAACCTACCTATGAGAGTGACACTGGGAGAGCTTTGCTTGTTAAACAGTGTGGTGAGGAGTTTGATGGTCATTTGAAACAATCAACAGAGAGTTTGGAAGAAACTGAAGGGAATTCTAAAGAAGGTGTTTTGCCCTGTGAAGATGTCTCTCCTGAACTATCTAAACCTGAACAGAGAACTTCTTGTGATGGACCAACGCGTCCTGGAAGACTGAAACGAAAACCTGCCTACCTGTCTGACTATATTTTAAATTAACTTTTTGGTAGGGGTGAATGTAGTATATTATTATCACAGTGGCAACACTTTTTTTTTACAACGGTCGTTTTGGCAACAAGACCGAATGTTTTATCATCTTAAGATTCCTGATATGTCTGTTGTGCACGTGTGTTGTTAATGTTGATTAAAGCTTATGATAAGTTTAAAGATAAGGAATGCTTAGTTAACTCGACTCACATTACAATGTGCTACAGACTTACCTTTTTCAGGAATACCTCTTAGCTCCTGTCAAATAGACAAAAAAGAATATAACCATTTTAATTATAAATGCATATACAGTGGGATCTCGATCTATCGTTTTTCAAGGGACCGATTGAAATGAACGATAAATGCGGGAAAACGATAGATGCGGAAACATAACAATGCAATAGGATCATTCGGACTGGATAAAATGAACGACACATACGAAAAAAAGATGGATCCGAAAACGATCGATCGAGATTCCACTGTATTTGTAACAAAATGTTGTAGAAAAAGAAGGTATTTTCATTACTTAAACTACAAAAAAAAAGAAAAAAAAATATTTGAATATTTTTTAAAAATAATGATTGATTAATGAAGAAATGACTTGATCATAGCCTTTCTTATAAATTTGACATCAAAAGAGAAAAGACTTTCAGGGGGGAAAAAAGATAGTTGAGCTAATATTGATTGATTACCTCAGTTACACAATTTTCATAAAAGGAATTAAAAGTTTTATGTCCTTCTGGATTAAACTATTCTGATAAGTCTTTACTGTGAAAAACAAGTTGAGAAAAATTTCAATAAAAATTTGAATTTTATTTCCACTGAGAAAACAGGAAAAACACAAAATAAAATTCTATACTTACATTAATTTGTACTGCCGTTGAGTCGTAGTATAATGGGATAATTCCTTTGGCACAAGTTTTTCCAATTAACACTTTCAGGGGCAACAACCTACACCGTTTGCACGGTGCAGATTTTTCCCAATTTTTTTTAACCTAAAAAATATTGAAATTTTTTCCAATTAAAGGTTGCAAAATGTTTTTACTTCTTTAAACTGATAACAGATGGCAGCATTAGCCATTTTTCTGCTAATTTAACTGGAATACATTGAATGTAAGTGAAAAGAAGTCTAGAACTCTCTCTTCAATAGAGTTCAAAGAAATATTGGATGGGCATCCTCCTCCATTTTCCAGCAGCTCATTTTTAATGACTGCTGCTTTTTGTTTTGTTCACGATTTTAGATCATGCCATTTAATGGCTTTCGCACTCCTCTCAGTGCCCATTCCGACTGAATTTACGTCGGAATAACCGTAGCAATTTATACCCATCCTTCTTTTTGTAAGGCTGGGGATTTAAATTCAGACTGAATTTCTGACACCGCTAAACCTCACATATTTTCGAACATTGCTACCAGCATATTTAGCTCTTCCTCTGAAAAGCACGATGCTCTAGCCATTAAAAAAAAAGAATGTAAGAAGAATGGTAATAACTAGGAGACTAGGTGTAAAATGCAAGAAAGAATCTTTTGTTAAAGGTAGGCATTCGAGTAACAAAAACTGAGAACACACGGTTTTCATTAGAGTTTTAGCGCTGCGCAATCTGACTGGCTTAAAGACCCGCATTCGTTTAAAATCTTCCGAGATTTGCCGAACATTCCCTCGTCGGAGAGTGGTGCTCGGATCGGAAAGCGAACGGGTTATTTGAATACCGATGAGCTAACAGCTAGCAAAATTGAGGTTTGCTAAGCAGCTAACGAGATAAAACTTTACATTGAATTCGGCCGTTAATGTGTGTAAAAAAAGTTATATTAAATTAAAAGTAATTTAAAGAATTTAGGTTGATTGGTAATGACGGAATAACTGAGAGTATAGAGAGAAAATTATTAAAAAGTATGGGAGGATTTTTGGAAAAAGTATTTATTTGTATTCATTTCAAGCAGTATTTCGAGTCTTATTGTCAATACCCCATTGTGGGGATCATGCAATTAAAGAAATGTTATGCTTCATGTTGCTATGGACCATTGTACAAAGGGTTAAAAAATAGAATGCAAAATTAACAACCCCGAAAATTTTAGCTGAAGAATAATAAACTCGGAATAAAAGTTAATTAAAAATTTCTCATTGACAATGTCTGCAGTTTTTATAAAGTATAAAATCTTAAAATTTTTGCTTATACTTCAAGATTTATAATAACCAACATTAAGAAAATACACTTTGTAACAGAAAATTTATGCACCCAGAAGGAAACGAGCTACTATCACAAAACTTAGCATGTGTATGAGGAGATAAGCAAATGATTAAAAATTCAGAAGAACAGAGTTTTATTATCTCTAGTCACAATAACGTCCATCCAAGTCGACAGATTTGTTTGAATAACCCTATGGCACGAGCAATCATGCTTTTAAACTCTCCCAGCTGCGCATCTCATATGCGCATAGCGCGCTTACCCTTGTCTCATTGGCGTCGAAATTTTAATCATTTGCATATCTCTTACCAGACTACATCCCTGCCAAGTTTCGTGATAGTAGCTCGATTTCTTCTGGGTGCATACATTTTTTTGTGACAGAGTGTATAAGCGATTCTTATGAAATTATCTGATTTGGGTAAGTTCGAACATAAATTCCATGGATTTAACTTGCAGTGAGATTTGGGTCAATCTCACTCGGGACAACAATCTTCCTCGTTCTTTTTATTCAGGACTTCAGACTTTGAAAGCGACCAATTATTCGGAATTAACTAGGGTTCTAATGAAGTTTCTTTTCATTCTTATCGTTAATGTGGCCTTAGAAAATGTCTGATCTACGTTCTCACTCCCACCAGTGGTGCGCTGAAATCTACATTAGAATCAGAAAGAATACGTTCCGTCGGCCAAAAATGTTTGGACCCGACAAATTCTATCATAGGTAATAAGTGTGCATACACTGAGTGACCAATTTATTATGAACACCTACACAGCACACAATTGGGCAACCCTGGGCCCCTAAATGGTGTAATAGGGATCGACAGCCCCCCCCCCCCTCCCCACCTGTTGACCTTAAAGTCAGCGATCCGAAAACGAGACAAGCAAGCAAAGGAAGCTAATCTCAAAAAGCAAAATCCTACCTGAATTAAGTTTTCAAAAAAAAATTTGTGTCCAAAAAATAAATTTTTTTAAAAAAACTCCTCACAAATTGCGAGATGAACAACGTATGAAACACTCCTCTTCTATTACACGTAAACGAATCATTTAGCCAGTTTCTTTTTATACACCGAACATCCACCTCTCATACATATCTCATACTCAGTGCATCGAACACCACCTTCCGCTGTCAATACTGTTGCGATTCCCTACGAGATGTTAGAACATGACTTGAGGAATCCGAGACTCTACCCAGCGAACTGCATTTTTCCGTTCTCTAAGACTGGATGAATACAGCAGCCCGATACCCCTCTCGACCTCATTGCACAAGTGCCCCCATCGGACTGAGGTCTTGTACTTGTGGAGGCCAGCTATGGAAGGCGAAAGCTCCTCAAACCATTTGTGGACGCTGTGAATTTTGTACTGCTGGAGATATCCATCTCCAGTGGAGTGAACCCTTAATATAACTGGATGTTATTGGACAGCGAAAATATTTAAATCGGCATTCATTTCTTCTACATGAATTAAAATAATGAGAGCCCGAACAATGACAAGAAAATATGCTCCAAACCATTAAAGTGCATCCTCAAACTTGAAGTGCTGTGGCAATGCATTTAGGGTCAACGATATCGTGCCGCATTTTCCATTTCCGCACCCTGCCATTTGTATGGTGTAGAAGGAAACGTGACCACAGTAACTTTTTCCATTCATTTACTGACCAATCCTTGCGATCCTGTGCGAAGAGGCGTTTGATCTTGCACAATCAGGCACACTAAAAAGAGAAGCATTTTTGCTGATACTCGTCCGATTCCACAATCGTTCAACGTTCAAAGTCCGTTAAGTTGCGTTCTCTACCCATTCCTTCCCAGGCGATACACTTCAACTGTCTTCACAATCCCTTTTTATACCAACAAGCAGAAATAACGTGACGTCATAGCTGATTTGCATAGACCTGTCAGTTCGTCATAAAAATTAGCCAGTCAGAGTAAACTATGTCTTTATAACTTAGAAACTTGTGTTACAGTTTTACCTCGCTGTAATGTTAATGAATGCGAGAAAATACAAATTTTAAAGCTTGTTAAGTGTTTGCAGTTAAATGCAAATACGTTTATAAGAGTGCATCATAAAATACTCATACTAGCGAAAGAACCCTGGTGTGTTCAAGAGGTAATCGTAATTATTATAATTTCATAGGTTTGGTTTGGTTTGGAGAGCTACGGTCAACTTTTTGCCACACGAGGGCTAATCAGACCGGGACCTACAGTTTAAAGGCGATTCCAAAAGGCTACAAACACCCATGCCAACATTGGGACTCGAACCAAATGCCATGGGTTATCTGTAGAAATTTGTGAGGGGAAGTGGGAAAATTACAACCACAGTAAGTTAATTTTCTCTTAAGTTGCGAAAGTTTTCTAGTGATATTTTATGGCCGTCTCTAAGGACAGGAGAACGAAATCTGAGATGAAGGAATTCTGAATCCAACCCTTCACATCCCCCCCACCCCAACCTACATTTGCAGCCTGCGAAAATAAAAAAAGGATGTTTTTTACTCAATTGCGTCGCTATTTGCCGAACATTCACTTTTCGATACATTTTTTCGGTGTAATAGAATGAAAAAATGTCGAATACGCGTAATTTGGTCCATACTTTTCAACAGAAGAGCGTCGTATTGACTGCAATCCGCATGGTGTAATAGGGATCGACAGCCCCCCCCCCTCCCCACCTCTTGACTTTGAAGTCAGCGATCCGAAAACGAGACAAGCAAGCAAAGGAAGCTAATCTCAAAAGTAAAATCCTACATGAATAAGTCTTCAAAAAAAATTTGCAACCAAAAAAAAATTTTTTTTTTCAAGTCCTCTCAAATTGCGAGATGAAAAATGTATTAAACAATCCTCTTCTACTTCACCTAAACGTATCACTTCGCGAGTTCCTTTTTATACAACAAATATCGACGTCTCATACACATTTTGTTGGCATGGGTTGTTTTAAAAACATTCATAAAAACCTTTTATAGAACGCATTATGCATCAAATATCACTTCACAAGAAACCTTTTTAATGAAAAATTAAAGCTAAATTAACTTAAAATAATAAAATTTAAACACTATAGCGAAAACATATTTATTTAAATTTCCTCATTTCCTGATCACAGCATAGCAGATGTACAAAAAAGCAGTTAAATCTTAAAACTCATAATTTCGCATAAGGGAAAAATAAGATTCAGAATAATTGCATAAGTTACAGTTGTTTTTCCATGACACTTTTCAAGGCCGTTTTCCCCAGCGAGTGACAAAATATTTCTTTGCGCCAGAAAATTCAGTTTGATAGGAAGTAGACAGTTTGTTACATCCCTGCCTTCCATCTCTGACACCCTGCAATGCAAGGATTTTTCTTTTTCAAATTACCATCTCCGGAAAATCTTTTCTGGCATATCATGGACGCAAAAATTTTATCTTCTTTATGGATACGGAGATGCGTTTTTAAAGCACACTGGAAAGAAAATCTGTTGTCACACACAGGGAGGACGAAAGATTTCTCTCCTGTGTGAGCACGTACGTGTTTATGAACAACTGAGTTCAGAAAACCTTTTCTCACATATACTGCAAGCCAAAAGTCTAACCTCCATGGATACGGACATGCGTTTTCAAATTACTCAGCTGAGAAAATATTTTCTCTCGTTGAGTGAAGGCGAAATGTTTCTCTCCTGTATGGGTACGAAGGTGTAGCGATAAGTCAGTCCATGAAAACCTCGTAAGGGTATTCTTTTTCAAGGAAAAGGTTATCTTTTTAAATTACCCTCCCCGGAAAACCTTTTCTCTCATACAGTGGAAGGGAAAGGTTTCTCTCCTTTATGGATACTGAGATGCGTTTTTAAAGAAGACTTGAAAGAAAATCTTTTCTCGCAAACAGTGCAAGAGTACGGTTTCTCTCTTGCATGTGTTCGGAGATGTGATTTTAAACCGTCTGGTACAGAAAATCGTTTCTCACATACAGAGCAGGTGAAAGGTTTCTCTCCTGTGTGGATGCGGAGATGTTTTTTTAAATGACTCCGTTGAGAAAAACTTCTTTGACATACAGTGCAAACATAAGGTTTCTCTTTTGTATGAGTACGGAGATGACATTTCAAGTGACTCCTTACAGAAAACCTTTTGTGACATTCAGTGCAAGCGTAAGGTTTCTCTCCTGTATGAATACGGAGATGCGATTTTAAATGATCTGGTTTAGTATATCTTTTCTCGCATAAAGTGCAGGCAAAAGGCTTCTCTCCGGTATGGATGCGGATATGTTTTTTTAAATAACTCTGATCAGAAAATCTTACCTGACATATAATACAAGCGTAAGGTTTCCGTCCTGTATGAGTACGGATATGTGATTTTAAATTCCCTTGTAATGAAAATCTTTTCTCACACACAGAACAGGCGAAAGGTTTCTCTCCTGTATGAGAACGAATATGACCTTTTAAACTCTGTGGTAAGGAAAATCTTTTCTCACACATATAGCAGGCAAAAGGCTTCTCTCCTGTATGGATGCGGAGATGTGTTCTTAAATGACTTTGTTGAGCAAACTTTATTTGACATACAGTGCAAGCGTAAGGTTTCTCTCCAGTATGAGTACGGATATGTGATGTTAATCCATTCTGGTGGCAAAATCTTTTCTCGCATAAAGTGCAGGCGAAAGGTTTATCTCCTGTATGAGTACGAAGATGTGAATTTAAATGTCGCTGTAGAGAAAATCTTTTCTCGCATACAGTGCAGGCGAAGGGTTTATCTCCTGTATGAGTACGAAAATGTGAATTTAAATCTCTCTTTTCAGAAAATCTTTTCCCACATACAGTGCAGGCTAAAGGCTTTTCTCCTGTATGGATGCAGAGATGTATTTTTAAATCAGTTTGTGTGGAAAATCTTTTTTCACATACAGTACAGGCAAAAGGCTTTTCACCTGTATGGATGCGGAGATGTCTTTTCAAATTATACTTATCAGATAACGTTTTCTTGGATACATCACAAGCGTTACGATCGTCTGAGAGGTGATTATCAATAACGTGGGACGAATGATGTGTATTTAAGGCGGCCAACTGCGAAAATGCTCTTTCACATAAATTACATTTAAAAATTTCTTCTACGCTGCGAGGGGGAATCTGTGCATTAGAACTTGTTAGATTAATTCTGCATGTGTCATATGGGGTGCATTCATTTTCAGCTTCAATAGGGTTTTTCTCAAAGGAAGAGCTTTCGTTGGAAGATCCCTTTTCACAGGAAATACACGACATTTTCTCTTCTGGCCGCCCAACGTTTCATATCACAATGATCACAAAACTGTAACTGCCAGCAATACAGTAAACTTCTAAATTTGTGGGATATAACAAACACATCTAACAATCTGTACCGACAACCTGCAAAGAGAGGAGAAAGAAACTGAGTAAGGAATATTAATACATTAATTATTAAATAATTATAATAGCATTAATATAGCATATTATTTATTAAGTTTAATGCTGCGAGATAAACCTCTGATTGAAAAACTTATTCCATCAAATTTAAAGTTCAGAAATGTAACAAAATATATAAAATTATTACAGGAAATATCAAATATATGACTTATGTGTTTGTTCAAACATATTCGTTTGCAGTGTAATTTGGTGGCTATAGATAATTTTCCTCACGCTTTCCCCACATTATAATCTGAATGTTTTGTATATAATTCATTAGAATGGACAATAGTATATATTCTTCAAATATCTCTACGTTCATCTACTGTACAATAACTGATTTTATGCGACCCTTCAAATAACCCGCATTAAACATTCCTAAACAGTTATCTGAGGACATCTCGTAGTGTATGAGATATACGTCATTAATACACGGCTAAGGTCTCTTTCAGACCAACACCTTTTAAATATTGCATTACGAGATAATAAACTCATAACAAAAAATTCTAAACAAAATAAATCTACACAGCTATCATGCGATGCTTCTTAAAAACTACTTGGAGAAACAATTTTAAAATTTAATATTTAGAAATATTAATTCAGAACTACTTAAAGAAGTTTTACCATTGTTACCTCTCACGCAATTTTATATTTGAAACATTTTTAGTCTCTCTGTGCCGTAAATAAAGTATGCCAAATGCATGTGGGGTGTGACTGGAGACGCAACCTGTCACATACTGATTTCACACAGCATGGTATTATAGTAAAGAAAATGAATTTGCACAGTCTCAAAAAAAAAGAAAATTACATATATGCACTTCTGTAGGAAAATGATAACATTACATATCTTTTTAAATAAAATTTTGGATGCAATACGATGCTCCTACGGGTGCGCGAAGTGGGACAAGAAAAATTTCTCTGCTGTAACCTCCGTGTTTAACGTAACCGTATTCGTTCGTATCATGACGTGCAGGAAGGTGTTTGTTTTGGGGGAGAGATGTTTACAAAAATGAAGGAGGTTATATAATTAAGAATACGCAGATGAACCAATAAGTAACTGGAAGAAAAGTTTGAAGTGCATTGTTTTTAACAAGTACTGTAAAAATTTAGACAGGCTCTGCAAAAACGTTTTGAGCAGCTTGTAAAACATGACAGTTTTGGATTCCTTTGTAAATTCTAAAGGATTCCACAGAATGAACATAGGAAACATGCATCAGTATTAGAAATTGCCTTGATAGATGTAAAAATGATACAGAATAATGACCAAATGAAGTCTATAAAAGATGCAGACGCAAATTGCTATATACTGGTCGAAGAAATGGAAGCAGCAAAACCTGTTCTTCCTTTTTCATGTTTCAGAAGCCTTATAAAATTCTACAATTGCTACAAGTGATAGCTACTGGCTTTTCGAATATAATTATATCTTTAAGGATATTTACAACAACTCATGTAACGAAGAAGAACAAGACTAGAAATTAAAAATTGATCAATAAATAAATGATCTTGCTCATAAAAAATCAAGCAAAATTTGATTTTGTTAGATTATAATTTTGTTCTGGAAATAAAATATATGTTGTGTAGCTATTTTACGATTTTTCTTCTTTTTATAAACGTGCATAAAAAAAGAAATATGATTACAATCCTAGTTTTTATCTTTTATGCTTCATATTACATTTTTATCATTCACTGTACATTAGAATTTTGAAAGAACCCACTGCCGAAAATTCTGCAATTGGGCCCTACAATAACTAAGCCTGGCCCTGATTAAAGGCATGAATGACAAGAAATCGGATGTCAAATTTTCCAGTAAGAAGTAATTAAATGTTATACTCTGTTACCTTAATATATTGTAGGGTTAGAACTGAAACACAGTAAGTCAAAATTATCGATTTTCGGATTTTCACCTTTCCTTGTGCTATAACATAATTTGATTTAATAATGTTAGTATGAAAGAAGTTAAGAGGAAAATAAATTTGATCAGCGTTTTCTCAAAATAATGTTTTTTTGACTTAGTGTGTTTTATCTGTAACCCCACGAATTAAGTTAATATAGAAATTTCCAAATTTTTAAATATTAAAATATAGAACTCACGTAAAATCTTCAAATTTTTTATTTATCAGATTTATATAAATAATGTTTAATTCAAAATTATATTTAAACTGTTAACAAAGCAGATAGTGGGTAAGAGAGATGAACATGAAATGCAAAGCTTTTAAAATGACTTCAGAGGAGATATATATCTTCTGATAAATGATTCACATCTATTTAGAAAATTTTTACGAACAGTTTTCATAAAAGAACGGGGTAATTCCTTTTCATATCGGCCTTGGTCAGAAAGGGAAATTGGCGCATTTCTGCCTTACCGAGAAACAAATGGTGACCATTACATCTGTAACCACTTCTTGTATATGTTGTTTATTTTAAATAAACTGCTTACTAAATTGTATTAAAAGAAACAATATATATAAATTTATATTAAATTCATTCTGTATGTTTATATTAAATAGATATTAAATTAATTGGTTATGTGTATGTGTAACCGTTTTGATTCTTGATAGGGCAAATACTCTCCAATTCCATAAGTCTCGCCTAATCCGTTATAAAAATGAAGTATCAAGAACGAATATAAAATGTTTATACATATTTTCCTTATGCAAAATAAAAAATTACCAGCTTATATTTTCATGCTTTGGACAATAGTTATCTTTTGCATAAAGGGTTTAATATAATCCTCTAACACCTGTTTTAAACTTTTTCTATGTAGAAATATAATTCATTTCATGCATATTTCGTCATAGCATAATTATACAACACATTTCTAAAGCACTGAGAAAAATAAAGAATGCAAAAATTTTCAAAACAGTAGTTTTGACACTTTTAATGCAGTTACTTTATATTGAATAAAAATTTTTTTTACCCCTAGGAGGCGGGGTAGGATACATAAATGCCAAAACAACAAACATCAATTTCACTAACATATCTTAAGGACAGAAACTATATACCGTAAAATTTCGACTATAATACGCACCTGCGCATAATACGCATGCTTGATTTTGAGCGAAATTTTCGAAAAAAAAAATTAAAATTCGACTATAATACGCACCCATAACTTTTCAATATTTTATTTAAAAATTGCACAAAAATTTATTAACATAAATAAAATTTGCAATATAAAGAAACGAAAACGTCAAATTCGGTAGAAAAAAAAAACTTAAATTGTTAATTGCTTGAAAACAAACAATACTGTCAAATTATTAGTCTTATTCACTTTCACTAGGATACAGCCCATCTATTGTTGTAGCGTCCATATCATAATTACTGTTGCCGTCGTAATAGATATCGCCATCATCATCGTCATTTGACGATACGAACAGTGAGGTCCGTTTGTTTAAAAGGAATACCTGCTTAGTAAACGGGTGGATGAATCACGGAATGCAGATGCAACAATTATGTGCTTGGTGTTTTTTCATTTTATTTCCATTCTTGAAAATTGTTAAAAAATCTAAAACTTATCGAAGTTAATAAACTATTATTTATGAGCATAAAACTTTTACAAATTACAAGGACAGATGCGCACGCACCCGTGTTGCGAAAATGTCTTACAGTTGCTGTACGTTCGTTTATCCAATTTTTAAAACTACTTTTTTTTTTTGTTTGTTACGCGAGAATAATACGCACACTCAATTTTGCAGACTAAAATGTGAAAAAAAACCGTATTATACTCGAGATTTTACGGTATATTAAAAAATTACGCAAGACATGAACAGCCAGAGAGCAATTATAAATTTGCCAGTACAAAATAATCTATTGAGTATAATATAGTAATAATTGTACACAGTTTGAAGTGTTAAATAATTTATTTTTGCTTTAACAAAAATTTCAATTTTAAATATCCAGTATTACTTTTAAATCATTATCTATGAAAAAAATTGATTTAGAACTTTAAACAAGCATATTATAATGAATGATATTCCCTTATATATAAAAGGCAAAGTCTGTGTGTGTGTGACCGAGTTTTTGTCTGCTCGCGGCACGGCGCAAAGACGGCAGGTCGGACAGTCTTGAGATTCGACACGAAGATTCCCAAAATGATGAATATTTAGGAGCATTGCATTTAATTCTGTTATCTTTGTTGCAATGAAGGATGAGGATAAATGTTATTAACGTAGTATTACGTTCCTCAATAACGGAAAAAATTGTCCTGAGTTGCGAGTTATAATTTTGGCAAGCAGTAAACAGTTAAACAGAAAAGTACCAAAATGTGGTTTAAAAAAAAAAAAAAAAAAAGAGGTAAGCAAACGATAAGTAATCCTACGTTAATAACCCGCGGTACTTTCGCTAGAGGAGACTACGTGAAATATTTTTTTATTAAATCTTGTGTACAAAAATTTTAACACTGAATGAATACTGAAACAAATAACATTTAAAAAAAAGATTTCTAATGCAATCACAGATAAAAAGTTCTCTGATAGAAGAATTATATGAGAAAGCTAGGCTGCAGTTTACTGCTCATTGTGCCAAGCTGTAAAAACTCATCAAATTTGTACCAGTCCATTTATATGGAAAATTTAAGTATTTAATTAGTTCTAGCCACAAAATTTGCTTGAAATTAACAGTGTATTATAATTTCCTTGTAATTTGTAAAAGTTTTATGCACATAAATAATAGTTTATTAACTTCGATAAGTTTTAGATTTTTTAACAATTTTATTATATTTCAAACGTGGGAAAAAACTGAAAAAACACCAAGCACATAATTGTTGCGAAAAGTGCTGGAATTTTTATGGCTTTAAATTTGGTGGTTATATAAGTCACTTCTTTATTCGTGTTCTGCTGCTTTTGGGTGGTAATCTTTATAATAAATGCTTTTATTATTCAGTTTAATGGTTTCATAGGCTTCAATCCTGATCCAGATAAGCTTCACTCTTACATCACCAAAGGTCAGTAATTATACTTCAGAAATGTCAACATTTTTTTTCTTGTTATGTTTTCACAAATTGAATTGTAATGATGATCATTTAGATGTTATTAGACAATGAAATTCAGAATTAACTTAGCTAATGAATTATATGTTCAGTCAATGGAAAATTTTTGAATAATTTTCCTTTAATTTTTTTCCTTCTCAAGAAATATAATCTGGAAGATGAAAGCTTACCCTTGGTTATTCATTTCTAGATTTTAGGTCTTATATATTAAAAAATATAAGACATATAGGTCTTATATATATTAAACTAGCTGTACCCGTCCCGGCGTTGCTCGGGTAATGTAATTACCAATTTTTTAGTAGCCTTAACCCTTTGTTAATGGGCGTCGCTGTCATCCTTTTCCTCACCACGATACATTATTTTACCCATATAAATTTAATCCTTTCTGGCACATTTTGGCAAAATTTTTGACATAGGATTACTTAAAACTTTCCACAACAGTCAGCGAGACGAAAAACGTTTTCCACAAACACACCACAAATTATATGATATTAACTAAGTGTTGGACAAAAAAATTACGGCATTACTAAATGCGATTTTTTAATCGATTATCACTGCAATAGTAATCGATTTCCTTTAACGACCCAATCCCTCATAGAAAACAAACGCCCCAACACATCAAGTGCTTTACGTCGAAAACCTGTTTTCCCCCGTTTTACCTTCGTCCGGAAATGAAGAACGAAATCTCCAAAATGAGATTTTTCGCAAGAGTTTCCGAATCATAAAATAAATTATTAAAAAATAACTACAATTTGTAAATTAATTTTGGTTCTGGATTTCGAAACTGTGATGTCTAGGGTCTCTGAGATAAAAATTTCGTAAAAATGTAACGACATTTACGTATCGATTCGACAATTTGGAAAAAAGGGTCGCGGCCAAGATCGCGTTTTTTTCGAAAAACGGGTGCGTACAGGCGATCGAAAAAAAATCACAATTAATCGATAAATTAAGACAGACAATTTTAATTGTGATTTCCGTATAGTGTTATCTTTCCCGTATAGGCTCGTCCAAAAAAAAAAATTCTTGGACGGATACGTTAGGATTTACGGAGCTTTTACTCGTCCGGGAGCTCCAAATCGCGACTAAATATTTAATTACGGAAAATCTAATTAAAAAATCGAAAAAAGGGCTTCGAGGTGCATAATGAGACCTCGGGAGGCATCTTCGTGTCGAATCTCAAGACTGTCCGACCTGCCGTCTTTGCGCCGTGCCGCGAGCAGACAAAAACTCGGTCACACACACACAGACTTTGCCTTTTATATATAAGATAAGACCTATCGTGAAGTGTTATAACAGGCCTGAGTGCATTTGGTACAACACTTCACCATGTCAGTGTTTCGCAATTCTAAATGTTTTCAAATGAATATTCATAAGTTAATTTTGTAATTTTTCCTAAAGTAATTTTTATTTTGTTATTAGTATTATAAATTGATTTTTATCCTCTTTGAAATATTGTAATTTTTGTTTCAGAAAGTCTTTAGTAATACTAATGTCATCTTTTTTTTCATTCTTGTACATACGTTAAAATTATCTTGCTATAAATTTCTAAATTTTATGTTCATTATTAAATTTTTCACTATTTTTTTTATGTGTCTTCATCTTGAAGAATTTCCATGTTTATTTTCTAGTTTATAAGAATTTTTTAAAAAAAAAAATCATGGAGAGTCATACCTCGGTACTAGTCACATTTCAATGTGAATAAATTACTTCTGTACTCATCGCATTTTGACTGGAAAAAATGCTTTTGTACTCTATGTTTGCTAGTCACACATGCTGAAATGCTTCTAAATGGGTTGAATTACAAATTTTTGTTCAAAAATATCACCCTGATAAAGCTCTAACAAGCCGATATATGAACTTGTTTATAGATCAAATAATGTTTCACTTTAGTAACATTTTCAAACGTAGAAGCAAGTTTCTCTGGATAGTTTCACTTTCCCCAATTTGAGTCTACATCAGGGATCGGTGGTGCTAAGAGACAGAAAAGAGAAAGAATCCCTGTGCAAGAGTCTGGTATTTTATATGCGTTCATGTTAAAATATTGAATTGAATACAGCATTCCTGATTAGAAAACACGAAATTACTTAATTTTACAATTAATTACATTGATTTTGTATAAATATCAAATAAATAATTACCAGATCATATATTTACTGCGTGAAGTTCTTATACATTTCATTTATTTGTAAAACTTCATTTTCTGACAATCTGTATACTCTCCCTCTTGGAGTTATAGGGTTAACTAAAGATAAGATTTGAATGATAGAAACCCACAGTATATCTGGCCTACTTGGGTAAGAAAGAGAAGGTGAAGGTCCTCCTGGACATAGAAAAGACACTTTTACTTCATCATCTGTTCATTTTTTGCTAACACATATGCAAGCCACCAGTTATGTTCTTATATAACACATACATAACCTTTTACTTCTAAAAGTTGAAGTCTGTCTTCCGATGGGCATACTTTTTCAATAACTGATTCAGATGCATGAGAAAATTTCTTGACTTAAACTTTTTATGTACTTGAAGCTACAGGGATAAATCCATGTAATTTCTGAGTAACTTTAATAGTAATGGATTTACTGTGACGATTTACCAGAAAATTTTCTATATGGATGTATTCGTCTTGATTGACATATAAAAATATGAGTGACGGAAAATTTTCTACAGCCCACTGGTACAACTGTATTGGTGTCATAATTTGGTTTTCATATGAGCGCTGTAAGCTTGCCCTAGCTGCTAACCTCCTTACTGTGCCACCAACACCATCACACAGTCCTTTACCATGTGCAGTGGCAGAAAAGTGCAAACACTCAGCTTCTAGATTAAAATCCTTTTTTGTGGAAACACAAGTTGGTAAAATTCCTCTTGATTTTATATTGGGCAGCTGAACCATCAGAATAGTAAAAGATCCTTTTGATCCTTTCAAACTTAATTTTAAAAAAATCAATCATTTTTTTCTGGAAGCAATACATTGCTACTGTGTTATGTTCTAAACATTCAGATATTACAACTAAACTCACATGTTTAATCTTTCCTTCACCTTTGTAATAAATTACAAAAAGGTGGTCAGTGGCTTGTTCACTGGTCCAGTGATAGCTTTGGACCTCATCTTGTAAAATAACCGTGTAGTTCTCAGAAAAGTCCCGTTACAACATATTCCACATCTAACAAATTGTTCTTGATTTCATTAATAAATGAAGATTGCTCCTTTGCAATAAAATCATGCTGAGCAAGAACAGGAAGCTTTTCACAAAACAGATCAATGAATTGTGTTTTGGATTTCTCTAGAGTTTTTAAATTACATCGATCAACTGAAATCCATTGTCAAAAAGTTACTTTTCCAACCATGTTTTCATCCAATACATTTTCTAACATGTCTTTAATTTCTCCACTTCCAGGAGAAGACAAACATTCTCCCAAGCTATTGAAGCAGGATTACATAATATTTTAGCAAGGCAATGTTTATACGTTTTTAATTTACTGTATTCAATGTAATATTTTAACATGAACCCATACAGATCCCACAATCAAACTTATACAATCATATCAGTACTATATAAAGTATTATTTTAAAAATTTTGAAAATTTTTGAATCGGCGCATTTTGAAAAATTCAAATTTAAATTTTATTAAAATAAATTTTTCTAAGCCCTAATTGTGTTGTATATCATCAAAAAGGTCTTGAAAATTGCTTTAAAATGACACCAATCTAAGCTCTCTAGCTTAATTAGAAAAGCTTCTAGGTCATTTTGAAAATTGTTCTGTCAAGGTTTTTTGACTGATTTTTTTAACATTCACAGGGATACATTTTTAAAAAGGGTTGATATTTTTCGATAAAACTTGGTATTTTTCTTAATCTATGTGAAAGTTAACTGTGTGTCAAATTTCATCAAAATCTATAAGGGTAAAGTAATTTTTGTTAAAAATTGTGTTGATTTGACACGAAATGACCCATTTGCGATCAGGAGTACATAGAGTTAAACTAACTGACTCACACAGTCTCTGTCGTCGCTGCGAATTCGCAATGATTGGTTTTTTCTTCTTGTGTACTGCTTGATCACATGAACAACAATGGCTAAGCAGTACCTTCATTTCAATCGTGCAACTCAGACAGACGGCATTTTACCACAACAAAATGGCTGAAAGTGTAGACAAAGAACGGAACAGCTTCCCAACTGCCCTGGTTGCTCGCCAAGCCAATATTTTTGCACCAACCTTGGCACCATTGTTGTTTACCCCAGCCCTCCGCATGGCAAGTGAGTAGGACTGGTTCTTAAACCCCATTCCTTCGCGTTACTTGTCTGATAACATACCTAATTATTAAACTTTTTCAATAAAATATGAGTATGAAGAAATTTATTAATGAATAAAACTTACTTGCAAATATCCGGTGAAGAGTTTTTAAAATAATATGGAAGTTTATTATTTAAAAAAACATCATTCTTCTTGAAAAAAAGCATACTTACTGCCGATTTTATAATCCGACTTAAACAGTCTAACTAATGTAGCCTTATATTTAGAAACAATACTGCTAATTGTCAACATAACTGTTAAGTTTAATTTAATAAAGTTAAAAAAATTAAGAATTTTTTACAAAGTAAAAATAATTTTCTAAAATAATATTCAATTGACAAACTTAATCACTAAAAATGGAGTAAAAATAAATTTTAATTTACCAATCTAATTCAGTCTATTTTAATTTAATATAAATATATTATATATTAATAGATTATGCTACATATAAGTATACATATGCTATCTATAAATATATTAAACAAAAATAAATATATAAACTAAAGAAAATCAGATTAAAAAATGATACAAATTACTCACGTGGAAAAAATTTGTGCAATCTATTTCAATTTAATGTAAATATATTATATATTAATATAGTTAGTTTTTATATATGCATAAATATGCTATGTATAAATATATTTAGCTCAAATAAAATATAAAAACTATAAAAATGAGATGAGAAAATCGTTTAGTTACTAATTACGTGTTAGATAAAGGTAATCCAATTGCAGTCAAGCAACAAATACAGCAGAAAAAAATTTGTACACTGAATTTTGACCTTCTGAACCGGCTAGCATACTATTACAGCAACCCTTGTGACTTAGCTTGTCGAAACAGATTTTCTGAGCTGAGGGAACGAGCCGCACCACAAGGATTGGCACGAAATCATCTTGGCTAGCAACTGTGTCAATAAAGAATCTTAGCCCACAGAACTTTTAATAGAGGAAGTTAAAAAATTTAGAGAATTGTGGGATATTAAATGTGAAAAGTACCATGACAAAAATCTTAAACGGAGTGTGTGGATAAGAATTTGCATCAGTTTCTATCCAGATTTTGAAGGGAAAACACAAAAAGAAAGAGAAGAAATTGGTAAGTACAGTTATAAAATTATTGTTTTCAATTTAAAAAATAATAAAAATATCAATTTTAATCAAAACATATTTCAGATAAATTTATATTAGTCATATTTCAGTGTCATATTGATTTTTGATGTTTTATCAAATGTAATTCGATAAAAATAGCAGAGCATAGCAGCAAATAACTTAATTAAATAATAAACACAAATCTAAACAATATGCTAGAAAGCTAAAATTAAACATAATTTTCTGTTTAATTTTTACTTATTAAACTTTTATTAATTTTTTTAATTTAATAAGGAACTTCAATTTAGGAAATAATAAAACAATATCAATCTTAATTAAAATATATTTCACATAAATTTACATGTCATATTCTGGTGTTGAATTATTTTTTTAATCTGTTTTTTATAAAATCACTTAAGATTAAAATAATAGAGCATAGAAGTAAATTACATAATTAAAAATTAACCATAATGCCAAACAATTAAAATTTGATAAAATAGAAAGCAAAAATTAAACATTTTTCCATTTATTAAATTTTTAAATATTTATTGTTATTTTTTAAATATAACAACAATCTTCCCAATTGACACTTTTTCCATTCGCATTTATTGTTAAATGCAGTCATTTTGCCATGGCAGTTTTTCAATATTGCTAATGAGGTAGTCAGCCTATGTATTTCCTATCTGATTTAAGTTGATCCCTTCTTGATTTTGCCCACTGTTTGCTCATTTGGAAGTAATTAAAAACCTTTGATTCATCATTGTACAAGTCTTCATACAACAAAGAAAATGTCCCTTTTAATAATCTTGAACTCACCAGTGGGTGGACTCAATAACTTCTTTTCCTTTATTTTAGATACTTATAAACCAAGTAAGAAAACGCAACTCTTTTTCTCGAGTACAGTTCTAACTCCATAGCTTGACTCCTACTGTTTAAATTCCATGATTTAAATAGCTGATCTGTGAAGTAAATTTCACGGAACAGCCAAAACCACATAGGATTCGCATGTCGTGTGAATTGAAGGAGCGGCACCGGTGTGAATTCGCAATGACACCGGATCGCTGAGGTGTACCCAACCTTAATAGTTATACAGTAGCTACAAAAAGTGTCTGTAGATTTACGATTTTCAGTGAAATAGGGGTCTATCCATTAATTAAAATCAATATTTCAGAATGAGTATTTAATAATAAGATCTATAATCTATTCTTAACAAAACTACATGAAATATTTTAAAAACATAGTTAAACTTTATTTTTAAGAAACCAATAATCAAAAAGTAACAAAAACTTTATCTCACAAAAGTCATCCTACACTTGTAAAAAATCTCTAAATATTAGCAAATATTCTAATTTTTCATTAAATTAATAATTAGTAGGATATCCTTTAGCATCCACAACAGCTTTCAAACATCTGGGAATAGATTGCATTATTTCTTTTGTAATTTCTGCATCAATGTTCATCCATTCTTCCATCATAATTGTTTTTAGTTCCCTTTTCGTGTGAATCTTGAAATTCGTACTCGAACCTGCAGTTCTCTCCAAATATGTTCTATTGGGTTTAAATGTGGTTATTGAGGTGGTGTTTTCAAAACAATGAGAGCCATGTGCTTAGGATCGTTATCTTGATAAAAAACAAAGTTGTTTCCAATTCCCAAATTTTGGGCTGATAATTTTAAATTGTCTCTTAAAGTATTAATATAAACAGCATGATTTATTATGCCCTCAATGAATACCAAATTACTTAGTCCTGATGCTGACATGCAAACCCCACGCAAGGACACCTCCACCGCCATGCTTAACTGTTCCTACTAAGTTCTTGGGATTAAGTTCCTCATTTTTTCTTCTCCATACAAATATACGCCCATCGGAACCAAAAATGTTAAACTTGCTTTCATCGGCAAATAAGACCTTATTCCAATACGTTTGGGGCATATTTATCATTGATAGTGCGAAGGAAAGCCAAAGCTTTCTGTTTTTCTCACTCACAAAAAATTTTCTACGGGCAGAACGCCCATCCAGCTGCTCTGAGAACTCGTCGAACAGTTTCAGTTGAAATTGAATTAGAAAAAGTTTCATTAAATTCTGCAGAAACTTTTACAGCACTCAAACGTGGTTTTTTCACAAATTTTCTAATTATAAATCTCTGATCACGATTTATTAACTTTGCCGGATGACATTTTCTTACCTTGTTTTCAATCCAATTATCTTCTTTAAAGTGTTTTATCACATGCTGCACAGTAGAATGGGTTAAATTAAGTAATTTAGCAATATTCCGAACAGATTTACCACTACTATGATGAAAAATAATCAATTTTCAAATGCTGTTTGTTGTTTCTTTACAACTACCAGCCATTTTTAAATAATAGAATATTATGGAGTAGGCAAGCAAAAATTAAAGCCAAATGATATTTTAAATGTCACCACAATTCAAAAATAAAAAAAATAAAAACGCCAGACGATAATTTTAATTATGAATTTATCCGAAAATATTTCAGTGCACGATGTCTTTTGTGAGTTACCAAAGTTTTAGTTACTTTTTGATTACTGGTTTCTCAAAAATAAAGTTTTACTATGTTTTCAAAATATTTCATGTAGTTTTGCTAAGAATAGATTATAGATCTTATAATTAAATACCTATTCTGAAATATTCATTTAATTAATGGATAGACCCCTATTTCATTGAAAATCGTAAGTGTACAAACACTTTTGGGAGCCACTGTATATATTGTATTAGCATGTAGCTTCACTCACAATAAAATAGCGTAAAATAGAGATATCATATATATCATTTTCAGCATCTAAACAAATGGTTCTGTCATACAATACAGAAAACAATAGCTGTCAATTAAACTTACTTGAATAGCTGTTTATTTTTCGAACATCATTTGTATTTTCTACAGTGAAAACGCTTAGAGAGTAAACTTCGAGCTTATGCGATATCGTTGCCACAAATCCGACAAATAATGGATGACAAATACCTGTGATTAGTAACTGTTATCTACAATCTAAGACATGACATTGACATTGACAAAAAAAGCTATGAAGGCTCGGTATGCATAGTGAAATGTTTCATGATTATTGTTCTCGATAATGATTACAATAGTACTGAAACGTCCGAATTCAATGTAACGTTTTAGTTCCTGAGCACGTTAGCTGTTTAGCTAAATGCCCTAAAAGAGTGAAATATCCGTTCTCCGGTTAGCTAACACTAGCTAAAGTAGTTTCTCTGGTGGTGTTTTTGTTTTGATCAAGGTTTCGACAAGTTTCTATTGTTTTGAAGTTAGTACAGGCCCTGATTTTCCATTAGGCCCAAGCCTAGGGACCCCCGAAAATTTATTTTAAAAGATAAAAAAAGAAAATATTCCCAATTCAAATTTTTTTAAATATTTTATCTTTTTTAATAGCAATTTTTTATATATATCCCTTCAAATTTGATTGCTTGGTTCATCATATGTATAGTTATATGTATAGTTCATCATATGTATGTTATAGTGTATATAAGGGATTAATAAGTTTTTCTGGTTGCATTGTATTGGTGTTTTAATGATGAAGTCAATATGTTGTATTGCATTTTGTTATTTGATAATGTTCTAGGATTCTTGGTAAAATAGTACTTTCACAATGACTCAGGATTGTGTTTTTGGGTGTCAATTTTGGAAATTTTATGCCCACATCAGTGTTAGAGGGCCGCTATCCCAAGTTGTGCCTATAGTCAAGAATTTTCTAAATCGGACCCTGAGTTAGTATTTAACTCTGTCTTGTATTTTTGAATGAAATATAGATTTTAACTTTCAAACATTTTATCTCTTCTTAGTTTAGATATTTGTAGTGGAAGAACACAGAAATTTAGAAAATACGTTTAATTAATCATTATTCGTGCTAGAGAATGAGAACTGTATCAATCAAGAAAAACCTAGTAATAACACTACAAAACATTTGGATCTAAACTGAAAAGCATTATTTAAATTTATATTCCTCTTCCCAGACAAATTACAAGCTTCAAGCTCTATACCTGTTCCAGGAAATTAAATTTTGATGTATTTAAAATGGGTTGTTGTTCCTGGCTTTTGCTCTCTTTTAATAAAGTCCTTAGTCGATATTGATTTTTTTCCCATTTATTACGCTTTTGCTTAAAAGGAACAATTTTATCTA
The DNA here is from genome assembly GCA_907164885.2 of Dolomedes plantarius. Lineage (NCBI taxonomy): Eukaryota > Metazoa > Arthropoda > Arachnida > Araneae > Dolomedidae > Dolomedes > Dolomedes plantarius. The sequence continues at coordinate 130,014,373 of OU015499.1, read as the reverse complement.
GTGTGTCTGTGAGGACACTGCTCTACCATGTATGCAGTAAATATTTTGATGGGTTAAATTTTGTCAGTGTGCAATTGAATGCTTATCTAGAAGAAACTTTTTTTCAGTCTAAAAAAAGTATAACTATAATATGTCCTTAAGTATGATTTTCATAAGCACAACATTGATTTCTGTTCAGTGGCGCACCCAGGATTTTTTCTTGGGGGGGGGGGGGGGGGGATGAACGCATAAAAATATTTATAATGCAAAATCATAAATCATAATGCAATTTCTATTTCGTTGGGGGATGAGCCAGGGCCCCTTGGCCCACCCCCTAGGTGTGCCGGTGTGCCACTGTTTCTGTTCCCCCTGGTGTGCCACTGTTTTTCAATTTTATAAAATATGGTTAATCCAAGTTTCCAGAATTTTACATTGAAAAAAATATGTAAACAAAACTTTCCTCCGTAATGTGGCTAATTGGTTTGTAGGTGAATATTACGCTTGGTTGTAGGAAATTGTATCAGATTAAACAATGAAACAAAGTGCCTGTAACCATGACAATTTATGTGTACTTCATTTTTCCTATCTACCTCGAATTCAACAAGTTGTATTTAGAATATATTTCTCACGTTATATGTATTTAATTCTTTAGATGGCTCATATAATAAATGTGATGAATGAAAGAAGGCGCCAGCAGGAGGCTGCATACAGATTACAGAGTTATCGCATGTGAGACATGCTGAACCCACTTGAGCTCTCAGAGGCATCCTTTATCAAAAAATTCAGGCTGTCAAAGGATGCAGCTGTGAAACATTGATGACTTAAGGCCCCATTTAATAACTGGGGGAAATAGCTATGGTGTAGAGTTACAGGTAAAATTTTATACATTTTCACATTCTTTAATCTCAATTTTTGTAATAAAAGCTAAAAAGTTTATTTCTCACAAAGAAGGTATCAAACTAAATAATTTCCCTAAAATATGACATTTTTGATTCCTTTACATTCAAAATAAATTTAGTGATCACGCAGTGTAGCATATTTGAAATATACTGGATAATAAAGATTTAAAATCCAGTTTATGACTTCAATATGTTTTGTACCACAGTAAATCCTTTACAATAATCAATTTTTGTTATAATGTTCATCTTAGCATTTGAAATTGTAATAAATATTCTGTTTTATTTGATTTTTTAGGTCTTAAATTCGTTAAGATTAATGAGGAGCAAAGCTTCCAAAACATAGTTGCTGAAGGAGCGTTAGCTCAGATTTTCCAGCCATCTGCGCGTAGATTTCTTGTCAGATTCGTAGATGCTGTTATGAAAATCGAAAAACAGTATGTTTCTTTTCCTACATCCTCTCAGGAACTGCAGCAGTGCCGCTTGGATTTCTATAGAAAATTCTCCTTTCCAAATGTCATCGGGGCAATAGACTGCACTCACATTTATATTGCCAAACCTAAAACAGATTCCCACGCGTATATGAATAGAAAGTGCAGATATTCTATAAATCTGTAAATGGTAAATATAATTAATAAATTTAGGTAATATAATAACTAAACTTTTATGTATTCTATGGGGAAAATATATGAGTAAATTGCAATACAGTACTTTTCATTTTCTAGGTAATGGCATTATTTGAGACAAAGTTCACTGACAAACATCTTGAAAATGCACTAAGAATTGCAACCTCGTCTATTGAACCCGATATCGATTTGCTTGTTTTAACAAAAGCAAATTCATCCATGTCATTAATTTGAATGTTTCCATCTTTATCAAATCCAAACTAAATGAAACGAAACTTTTACAAATTTAAAATAAATATGTACCTATACATATCTAATTCAAATTAAAAAAATTTATAATAAAAAGAAGTTAATTTATTTTAATAAAACTACATAGAGTTAATTTTTATTTCAATTTGTTGAAAAAATATTGTATGTGTTTCCCAGCAATTTTTTTTTTTTTTTTTTTTTTTTTTGCAATGTGGCCCTGAAACGGTCATAGTTTAGACACCCATAATATAAACTAAAGAAAATCAGATTAAAAAATACAAATTACTCACATGCAAAAAACTTTTGCAGTCTATTTCAATAAATAAGAATAAATTCAAATTTAAATACAATCTAATTCAATCTATTTCAATTGAATATAAATATATTATATATTCATGTATTGCGCTATATACATGTATAAATATGCTATGTATAAATATATTAAGCAAAAATAAAATATATAAACTAAAGAAAATCAGAAAAAAAATCATACAAATTACTCACGTGCAAAAATACAATAAAAAACAGAAAGTAAAAACACTATCATCGTAATAGAATGCTTTACGAAAAATCGGTATGAACAAAAGAATAATTTTAAGCACATAAATATTGTTTATATTGTTTTGTTTATTATCGTGAAAGTTCTTTGACTGTTAAATTTTAGTATTACTTCAGTTTAATTCTGGATAATTTCATGTAGGAAATTTTGCCAACAAAACACACTCATTATACAGTCAGTAATTTTTTTTTTGTTTTCATCCCTAGATGCTATTTCCTGTAGTGGTTAGATGAGGTTATAAATTGTTAATGATAAAATTTCACCCATGAACTCATTCTGACCTAGGGTTTCCAAATATCCGTTTTTTCTGTATACTCGGTCATCGAACACCGGATAACCGAATAAAAATAAATAGAGTGTAGTCCCGATAATCCGAACTTCGGTAATCCGAAAATCCGCTTAATCCGAAACCAAAAGTCAAAAAGAACTAAGGCTACAATAAAACCACAGTGATACTAAGCAATATAATTACAAGATAAAAAGAACTTTTTATATACCACGTTTTTAAATTTTCTGTTGAATCATATAAACTTGACAATCCTCTCTTAATTGCACAAACCTTCACATAATTATTCTTTTTCACTTTCTTTTATTTAATTTTAATCACTTTTTAGTCGTTCCCACTATATACAGACTTTATAAACTTCTAACTTTTATAATTTTTTTTTTTTTAATTTTTCGCACAATATTTTTGTAAACAAACTAAATTCACATGTATTCTGTTTTCAAAATCGTCAAACGCCGTTACGCAAAAGTGCAAGCATTGAATTAGATCGAAGCGCCACCTTGCGGATTTTTTCGGCTAAAAGTATTAAAAGAATGCTTTGTCGTCGTGTTCTGAGCTATTCTAAAAGTTTCAAATGTCTAGCTAGTCAGGAAGTTAGTTAAAAATCGATTGCAAGATTTGTACTGGACAAACAAGCAAACAAGAAAGCGAGTTAATAAAAACATGGTAATAAAGTATATTTCTGAAAATTACAAGAAAATTGAAAGTTAGACAATGTACTGAACTAAATTTTTTTCTCGAAGTGAAGAATACTGGTTACAAACCCGTCCGACGGGTTTGTAACCAGTTGCGCCGTGTGCGTGGCTCCATTCAATTACATAAGTTACGACTCATCACAGACTGATTTGTGATTGGAGTCAGTTATCAGTTTCTTTTGAGGTGCTCCGTGTGCAGACGGCCTTAGACTTATAAAAAATATGATTTGGTTTTAATCAATAATAGATTTTTTAACCTTTTTCATGACGTTGCATTTAAAAAATATTATTAAAGAGGTCCAAAATATTATTTAAAATCAGCGCAAGGGTTGTCCCAATTGGTCAGCAGATCTGTACTGTCCGTCCGGCACCCAGGCCCATACGGGGCCTGGGTGCCGGTTTAATCATAAACCGAACACGAGAGATCAACCCTTGGCTGAGTTTACAGGCTTTGCTACGCAGCTTCTGGTCTTCAGGTTTAAATGGTCGACTGGATTTTTCGTAAGTACCCTATTCTCTTTCCGGTAAAAAGCCTACCAGCAACATCTGCTCCAATAAGAACATCAATTGGCCCTGAATTGCCTTCTGTATCTAAAATTTTCACACTCATAGATTTTAGTTCATCAACCCCATGGGCTCATTCCCAATACACGGTGCCGCAGCTTGGCGATGTTTTTTAGATTTTTGCCAAGTTGACGATAAAATGCCAAATGTGGTTTGTGTTGTTAAATACTTTTAAGTTAAACCATTTATAGCTTCCGATTTGAATAATTAGCAGCCAATCAGAGCTTGTGATTTACTTGTAAACGAGGGTTATCTAGATTTTATATATTTTTTTATTTTTTTTTTATTTTAACATTGCTTATGGATTGACCGTCCGGGAAGCTAAATTTGTGGAATACAATCAGCCCATTATTTATAATTACCCTGACAACATATGGGTGATTCTTAACAAATGTTTTCTTTATACTTTAAGATACACATACATAATTACAAGATAAAAAGAACTTTTTATATACCACGTTTTTAAATTTTCTGTTGAATCATATAAACTTGACAATTCCATTTATTAATAAATACTTTTTAAAATTTTTTTTGATGAATTATCCCATCAACTTGAAAGAAAATGATCGGCCTGCACTGTGCACAAAATGCAAGGATGTACCGTGAACCACCCAGTTCTGTGCCTCGGAAAAAAACTCTTCGTAAAGGGACAGGCTTACGTCGCATTAAACCGAGTTAGAACCTTGGAAGAACTGCGTATCAAAGAGTTTGACTGCTCCAAACTTTCTCGAAAGACCTCTAACTTCGCCAAATCACAATTTTAATATTTTCCTATTTAATTATTTTTCACTTGTATTTATTTTTATTTTTTCTCCCCTTTTCTCTCTTAATTGCACAAACCTTCACTTAATTATTCTTTTTCACTTACTTTTATTTAATTTTAACCACTTTTTAGTCGTTTCCACTATCCACAGGCTTTATAAACTGCTAACTTTTATAATTTTTTTAAAAATTTTTCGCACATTTTTGTAAACAAACTAAATTCACGTGTATTCCGTTTTCAAAATCGTCAAACGCCGTTACGCAAAAGTGCAAGCATTGAATTCGATCGAAGCGCCACCTTGCGCATTTTTCTGCTTAAAGATGGCTAAATGTATCAAAAGAATGCATTGTCATCTTGATCTGAGCTATTCTAAGCGTTTCAAATGTCCAGCTAGTCGGGAAGTTAGTTAAAAATCGATTGCAAGATTTGTACTGGACAAACAAAAAAGCGAGTTAATAAAAACGTGGTAAAAAAATGGGAGTGATTATAAATTAGTTGGCTTTGTGTTGCTTCGCGTGTTTAAAAACTCACCAAGTTGATAAAATAAATGCAAAAAAAGATATTTCAGATACTCTATTTATCAAACATCAAATAACAAATTAGGCCTTTACATCTACAGAAACATTTTATTAAATAATGCATCAAATGAATCATAATGTGAAAGCTTTAAACCGTAATTTTTCAAATGCAGAAAGACTTCCAGGTAACTCGTACATATTTTTTTCAGCCCATTTCCTTGATTTAAGGATTGGGCAAAATTACTGATGTTTGTTCAAAGTTAATAATACTCTCATCATTTTCTTTCGGTGTAAATTGAGTGGAAATTCAGTCTTTTGTTTGGCGTCCCATAACAGAAATTTCTGTGTCTTAGTCATTTGCACTTTGTAAACAACAAAAATATTTGTAGTTGGTTTCATTTTTTGGACCACCGAGTACAGTAATTCAATCAGAACAAATCTGGATGGTAAAATATTTTACTTCTCAGGCTTTTCATACGTGACTTGCATCGTACTAGATACAAAGAACTGCCTTTTTATATTAATATAGAATTTATTTTAGTGCTATAATTAATTTAGTAAACTATTTATTAAAATAACAGCATTCACAATTACCCGAAAATCATTTACATTTGCCTCATTCGGAAAACCGAGGTAATTGTAAACCGAGTCTAGCTTGAGCACATCTTGTGAAACCTGTACATAACAGTATAACTAGTTAATGAAGACTGTTATCTTTATATCGTTTTTGTTCAGTAGTAGCTGTATTTGTTCTCAAAGTGGAGATTTTTTCAAAGTCCAGCAAAACCTTTTATCAAACTTATTAGACAGAAAAACTTCAATCACAAACTTCATTGTTTTTTGGTTGCTCCTTTTAAACATAAAAAAAAAAGCTTTTGGAGATTTTTTGCACGGGTTTTAGATGTCATTACGCATGTATGTAACTTGTTTGCGTTTTACGGTTGAGCTTGGTTGTCTTGGAATCAGTTTTATCCGCTTCTAGAATTTTTGTGGGCGTTTCCTTAAGGACTTGCACAATGGGTTGCGTTGAGGATGATGCGTTTGATGTGTATATTACCATGTGGTCGCAGACTAGATTTTGCAAGATTACCATACTGCAGTCGTCTGGTCATCGTACGGGTAGGTATCCCATAAGTTCGTTGAGCCTTATTCTTTGATATTTCCCCCATCTTCACTTTTTCAATAGCCATCTTTAAATTCTGTTCGGTCCACTAGGGATGCGACATCGATGTCGATGTTTTCAAAACATCGATGTTTTAAACATCGATTTATTGAAGCCGATGTTTTTTTAACATCGATGTTTTGTGCTCGATGTTTTACGTTGTCTCGATGTTTTTTTTTAATGAAAAAGTACCGTAATAAAAAAAAATTTACCACGTAGCATAATTTTCACACTCAGTAAATGTAAGTCTGAATTCTGAAAAGGACGAATACAAAAGGGGGAACGATTCCTTAGCAAACAGACAAATGGCAATTAACAACCAATGAACCATTCTGAGCGCTTGGAATGTTCCTGACACTCCAGAACCTTCCATGCGATTTTATTTTACAAATAGTATATACACGAGTGCATCCATTTAAGTTTTTGTTTTGTTCTGGTTTTATATAAGTTGACATTAATATTATTAGTAAGATGCCTCCCAAAAATACCGTTTGGAAATATTTTTACAAAACCACTGACAATTTGGCGAAATGCAATATTTGACTTAAGTCCCTCTAAACTTCTGGCAATACCACGAATTTATCTGGACATTTGAAGGCAAAACATGTCGGTATTTACAACGAGAATTTTGAGTCATCAATGTAGCCCAAAGCAACCAAGTTTTTGTCATTTGTGTCTACCCAATCAGAGAGTAAAATTAAATCACCCCCTCCCCCCACGACTAACGGAAGTAACATTTTATGTTAGAGATTACTAAACCAGTTTTAAAAATGGATGTTCTAAAACATCGATGTTTAAAAACATCGATGGTTTTTGGACGATGTTTTATTAACATCGATGTTTTAATATTGAATATCGATGTTTCAAAACATCGATGTTTTGTTATCGATGTCGCATCACTACGGTCCACTGTCCTCCGACTTCCCCAATTTTGCATGTGTAATTTCTTGACATCCTGAATAGACCCAATATGGTATTAAATTAAAGAATAGGAGCGAACGTTGATTAGGGTGACATCTCTCCTCAAATACAATTCGGTGTGCATAATAATGAATATCTATTGCGTAAATATGTTGCAAAGAAGCAATATAAAAAGTTAATATAGATAGTAACTTCGCCACTTCTTCGTAGCACTGGTAATCAACAACAACTCATTTGCCAGAAATTTTAACCAGAAATTATAAGCGAAATAATTTTTATTACACAATCAACACAATAAGTTCAAGCACAGTCGAGCCGGCATTCACTCGTTCCTCTGTTTACTTACGTCTCTATCGATACCCGTCTAAAGTATAGACGTCTCTTTTGCCCGTCGCGAGATATTGGAAGTATGCCATCTCTCCTCATATGGCGTCTATCCGCCCCTTGCCCTATTTTTCGTACCTTCCAGTGTGTATTGCCTTTAAGAATTTTATTTTTCTTTTGTTCAATGTACTGCTCTTTTAGAATTTGGGGTTATAACTCAATATAACAAATGACTTATTTTAGTTAAGCCTGGCCATATATAGTTTTTTTACTGTTTATTATTATTTGTATTTCATTCATTTATTTATTTATTTTTCAATTTGTGCATCCATATAGTATTTACTGGCAACATGCCATTGACCGAAGCCGCCGAAAGTATTCAGAGTACGGGTAAAAGCCACTCCTTTCTGGCGAGCAAACTCGAATCTGGGGTTGTATCATTTACAATCGCAGTTTAGATTGTCAGGAATTACGGAGAGTGTTACGCTGTTTCACCATTTGATGACATAATTAGTGAAGGACCGAATGAGCAATCTTGTGAAAAGCTTAAGACTCTCCTGATCATCCAATAGTGAATCAGTGCATTCGTGAGCTAATTTCTGGTCTGTAGTTAGAGGACAAAAAAAAAAACCCAATCTCGTTTACTGCTTGAAATACGCAGTAAAGCAAGTGCACAAATCGGTGGCGAGGTGCTTAAAACTCTTCCTGCAGCGTCTACTTAAGCACGTCCAACAAATATTAGCGATTTCCAGCGATCGTGTTGATAAATTAGATGAAATGGCCGACTGCATCATAGCCGCGAATAGACCTCCACCGATGATCCACAATATGCAGACAAGTAATGATGAGGTTAAAACCTTACTTCTTGCACTTTCATCTCGATTAGAAACGGAGGATAATAACGGCAGGCATGGTTGTCAAGCGCTGCTGCGTGACCGTTCTAGGTTACGTAGCCGACCGCGGAGCAAAAACAGACCCGCTGGTAGCAGTAGAAATAACTCTTTCTGCTAGTACCATGCAACTGTCACCGTCAAGGTGTAAAAATGTTCTCTTGGACGGGAAACTAGACGGGAAGGCTGTCACTCACCGCTAGGAGTGACGGCAAAGTTGAGGTAAATAGGCTGTACCTTAATGATCATGCTGCTAACAAACTCATGACACAACTCAAGGCCGAATTGCTTCTCAGCACTGTAGACCAAGGCCATACTTGATCCTCATTTTATCGACCCACTAAAGGGATGAAATAATGGTCATGCTAGCAAGTTAAAATTTTTGGATTGACACGGGAGCCGACGTCTCGGTGCTACCAGTAACGAATACTAAAAAGAGTCGAACTCCAGACAAATTACAACTTTTCGCTGCAAACGGTACAATAATCCCGACTTCCGGCCAAAAGCTGATTAAAATTGGATCTGGGGTTACGGCGTTTCATAGGCAGTTTATTTTGGCATCTGTTTTTCAGCCTATTATATGGGTGGATTTCCTTCGACATTGCGGACTCCTTATTGATGTCGGCCAGGGGAAGCGGTTGATTCTATAAAACATTTAAAGATCCTATGAAAAATTTAAAGATAGAGGGAAGTGTTGCTACAAAGGCAAGCGCTGATATCCGCGCGGTCTCACAGTTAACGCTCATTCACGCGCTTCTAAACAATTTCCTAACCTTACGGATATAATGACAAACTTAAAGCAGCTCAGCAGGAATTCCAATTTATGATGTCGGCCTGGATAAGTAGACCTTCCGGTAGTAGATGGAGTAGCCCTCTACTACCAGATAGGCCTGGGGTAGTACTGGAGTAAAAAAAAAGTAATCTCCTCACAAACTGCGAGATGAAAATCTATTAAAGTATCCCCTTCTACTTTACGTAAATTTCGCCAGTTTTTTAAACACCAAATATACACATCTTATAGACCTTTTGTTTGAATGGGTTGTTTCAAAAACATTCATTTGAATCTTTTACAAAATGCTTCATGCATCAAATATTACAATACAAGAAACTTTTTTAAAAAAATAATAAAAGCTAAATTAATTTAAAATAAAAAAAATAGTAAGATACAGCGAAAATTTATTCAGAGTCGATATAAAGTCATAAATTATTTATTTAAATTTCCCCAGTTTCTGATCTCAGCAGATACACAGCACTAAATTAATTCCAAATCATAATTACATGCGAAATCTCCTCTAAAAAACACCAACGTCAAACCTGAGTTTAAATTTGATTTTCAAAGTTGTTTTCCCTAGCGATGGGCACAAATGTTTCATTGCGCTAGAAAATTGTTTCATGCGGAAGTAGCAGTTGATTGCATCCCTGACTGGGTTGGGATATGTCCTTTTTATCTAATCTCAAGCCATCTCTCATATCCTGCTATAGTGAGGGTTTTCTCTTTAAATTACCCTCTCCGGAAAATCTTTTCTCACATACAATGGAAGCGAAAGTTTCTCTCCATTATGGATACGGAGATGTGTTTTTAAAGCACTCTGGAAAGAAAACTTTTTCTTGCATACAGTGCAAGTGTAAGGCTTCTCTCCTGTATGAGTACGGAGATGTGCTTTTAAATTATCTTGTACAGAAAACCTTTTCTCACATACAGAGCAGTCAAAAGGTTTCTCTCCTGTGTGAATGCGGAGATGTCTTTTTAAATGACCCTGTTGAGAAAACTTTATATGACATACAGTGCAAGCGTACGGTTTCTTTCCGGTATGGATACGGAGATGTCTTTCTAAATTACACAGCTTAGAAAATCTTTTCTCACATACAGTGCAGGTGAAAGGTTTCTCTCCGGTATGGGTACGGAGATGTATAATTAATTCACTCAACTGAGAAAATCTTTTCTCACATACAGTGCAGGCGAAAGACTTCTCTCCTGTATGGGTACCGAGATGTATTTTTAAATGACTCAGCCGAGAAAACCTTTTCTCACATACAGAGCAGGCGAAAGGCTTCTCTCCTGTGTGGATGCGGAGATGTTTTTTTAAAGAACCTTGTTCAGAAAACCTTATCTGACATACAGTGCAGGCGAAGGGTTTCTCTCCGGTATGGGTACGAAAGTGTCGTTTTAAAGTATCCTGTACAGAAAATCTTTTCTCACAAACAGTGCAAGCGTAGGGTTTCTCTCCTGTATGAGTACGGATATGAAATTTTAAATCACTCTGTTGAGAAAATCTTTTCTCGCATAGAGTACAAGCGAAAGGTTTCTCACCTGTATGAGTACGGAAATGTGTTTTTAAACTATTTTGAACAGAAAATCTTTTCTCACACACAGAACAGGCAAAAGGCTTTTCTCCTGTATGGATGCGGAGATGTGTTTTTAAATTACTCTTATTAGAAAAAGCTTTCTTGCATACATCACAAGTGTTAGGATTGTCTGAGAGATGATTATCAATAATGTGGGACGAATGATGTTCATTTAAGGCGGCCAACTGCGAAAATGTTCCTTCACATAAATTACATTTGAAAATTTCTTCGGTGCGAGGAGGAATCTGTGCATTAGAGCTTTTTAGACTTATTCTGCATGTGGCACATGGAGTGCATTCATCTTTAGCTTCAATAGGGTTCTTCTGAAAGGAATGGCTTTCATTGGAAGAACCCTTTTCACGGGAAGTACATGACATTTGCTCTTCTAACCAACTGACCAATCTGTACCGATAACCTGCACAGAGAGAAGAAATTGAATCAGAAATATTAAGAATATAGCGTTAATTATTAAATAATTATAATTGTATTAATATAGCACATTAATTAAGTTTAATAATACGAGAAATTCCAAAGGTTAACCTCTGATTAAACAACTTAGTTACCATCATATAAAAAAGTTCAGAAATGTAACAAAATACAGTGGACGCTCGTTAATTCGAGCTCGGTTAATTCGAACTAATCCAAAGGCCCCAAAAAACTTGTATTGGAATTAATGTTAAAAATATCTCATTAATTCGAACTAAATTTTTATCACTTCGGTTAATTCGAACTAAAAATTTGACAAAAAAAATTCTTTTTCCTCGTTTAATGGGGAAAATACACACTGTATTTATTATTTTGTGTGTCAAAATCATCTGTATTTCTTTTCTGTGTAAAGAGTCACATGCCTGCATTCCTAGACCATGTCCGCTGTACGTTAGTGGCTATTGTCCTTCTTATTAGTGCTAAACGGAAAAAGCAATTTTCCTTTATTTTTATCGATTTTCTAAGAATTTCAGAAAAACCAGTCTTTACTACAGATTCTAGGGAGCTGCGTCAGTTATACCAGCAGTGCAGACAAGTTAATGTGGTCTAGTTTTTCTTCCTCATTGTGTGGTGTGAACGTGTAAAAATTCAGGATGTCTACACGTGGAAAGTACAAAACCCTAACTTTGGAGACAAAGGTAGACATTTTAAAGAAAGTAGAGAATGGCGAATGTAAAACAAAGTTAGCAGCTGACTAAGGAATTAAAAAAATGCCTTGTCAACTAATTTGAAAAACAAGGAGTCAATTTTAGATTCATGGGAAAAATCAAAATTTGCTAGAGGAAGGAAACGCATGAGAAATGCGTCCCAAGAAGATCTAGAAAAAGCTCTACTGCTATGGTTTCAGGATGTTAGATCTCGAAATTTTCCGATAAATGGACCCCTAGTGCTGACGAAGGCTGATGAATTGGCAAGTCGAATGGGTATTGAAGATTTTAAATGCAGTGATGGATGGCTTTCTCGATTTAAGTCAAGGCGCAATATTTCTTATCAAACTGTATGTGGCCAAGGCTCTGATGTAAACGAAGACGTATGCACTAATTTCGGTAGGAAACTGCCAGGGCTTTTCTCTACTTACCTGCCGAAAGATATTTTTAATGCGGCCATAATGGACAAAGCTATAATGGACTCTATTAAAACTCTGAAAGCATTTATTCAGATGGAACCTTCCTCTGAAAATGAATTGAAATGTTTACTTCAAATCGAGAAGCTGGCTGAACAATGTAGGCATCATAAACAGAACCAAACATCCATTTTACAGTTTTTCCCCAAAGTGTAATTCATATTTTTAATTAAAGTTTACTTTCTACTGAATATCTTCTGCTTCATTTTATGATTAAGGTAAATCTGTATTGCTTTTTAATATGTTTAATTTTAGATAACGTAGTATAATATATTTTCTGGGGTTATACATACTAGGAGATTTTTCTTCTTCAGTGATACACATTTAAAGTTATATATTTTCTCTTAACATCGGATAATTCGAACTTTTTTCTGAGAACCTTTGAGTTCGAATTAACGAGCGTCCACTGTATATAAAATTATTACAGGAAATAACAAAGAATATGTGGCTTATGGGTTTGTTAAACCGTATTTGTTTGCATTGTAGTTTGGTGACTACATATAAATTTCCCCATGCTCTCTCCACATTTTAATCTCAATGTTGTGTATATAATTCATAAGAATGGATGAAAGTTTTAAATTCTTCCAATCTGTTTCCCTTCATGTCCTGTACAATAAGTGGTTTTATGCGATTCTTCAAATAAACGAAATAAAAATGTATAACAATTATCTGAGGACATCTCGTAGTCCATGAGATATACGTCAGGAATACACGGCTAAGGTCTCTTTCAGACGAACACCTTTTAAATATTGCATTACGAGATAATAAACTCATAACAAAAATTCTAAACAAAACAAATCTACACAGATATCATGCGATGCTCCTTAAAAACTACTCATAGAAACAATTTTAAATTTTAATATTTAGAAATATCAATTCAGAACTGCTTAGAGTTTTACCCTTGTTATTTCTCACGCAATTTATTTTTGTAACAATTTTAGTCTCTCCGTGATGTAAATAAAGAATGCCAAATGCATGTGTGTGTTTGGAGACACAACCTGTCACATACTGATTTCACACAGCATGGTCTTATAATAAAGAAACAATTTCACAGTCTTAAAAAAAAAGAAATTTACATATATACACTTCAGTAGAAAAATAAAATTAGATATCTTGCTAATTAAAATTTTGGTTGCAGTACAATACTCTTACGGATGCGCGAAATGGGCAATAAAAATTTCCCTGCGGTAACCCCCGAATTTTACGTAACCGTACTCACTCGTATCATGACGTGTAGAAAGGTGTTTGTTTAAGAACGGGATTTTTTCGTAATGAAATGTCGCCTTTACCGCTTCGTAAAAAATGATTACAGAGGCTGTTCGCACATTTTTTAGACGATTTTGGTAAGCGGTAATAAAAAATCGTTTGCTGCAAAAGAAATAATTGCAATTGTACTATGGTTTTAAAAGTCAAAATTATCGTCTGCGGCTTGAAAAATTTGTTTTTATTCAAAATGGCGTTTTTAACAAAGCATTGGTTCAAAGGCTACATTTATGCTCTTTCCGAAGAGAAATATGCATACTCCGTTATCCATAAACGATGTGAGAGTCATGGTTTTGTGATATCTAAAGCGTAGATAGGTAATATCGTCAACAAGAAAGGAAAAAAACGTCAAATTGGAGCCTCAAGTGGGACAAAAATTCCAAACAAGTATCCAAGGAAAAAACGGACATCTTCGACTATTGCAAAGGTACGTTGCTTAATGTAAAAGAAAATCCCCCTAGTCAAAGGACAGTTGCAAAATCATTAAAATGCTCGGTGTCCACTGTAAACAAAATGATAAACGTTGATTTAAATCTTAAAGCGAAAAAACGCAATGTGCATCGTCTTCTTCCAAATCTTATCGCTGAACGCAGGACACGCTGCAGAATTCTATATGAGAAACACTTATCCAAAGAAAAATGGAAAACAATTGTCACAATAGATGAATCATGGGTGTATTTAAATGATTGCAACAAAAAAAGAGCCATTTATTATCATAAAAGGGGAGAAAAAAATTTAAGTACATGGTTCAAAGAATCGAAAGAAAGTTTTTCTAAGGGATTCCTGATTGTTGCTGGTTTTTCTTATAATGGCAAGTTAAAAATAAAGAGAGTGGGAAAAAATGTCAAGATTAACTCCGAATACTATCAGGAACATATTTTATCGCCAATTTTTCTGAATGAAATACCATCGCTTTACCCACAGTGCCATCAATCTGTGAGACTCCATCAGGACAAAGCTAGCAGTCACACATCAAAATCCACTGTAAATTTCCTAAAAGAAATGGAATAAAAAACTGGTATCAAGGCCATACCCTTCACTGATATCCCTACTAAATCTCCCGATGTATCACCTATGGATTTTTGTGCTTTCGGACTTTTAAAATCTGCATTATCCAAACGTCGTCCCAAAACCGTTACAGGACTCTGGAAAGCTGTTCAGGAGGAATGGGATAGAATACCTCTTCTGCCACTTCAAAAGGCATTATTATCCTGGAAATTGCGGTGTCGAAAAATAGTTCAGAATAAGGGATGTCAAATAGAACATTTAAAACACAAGAAATTTATGTAATTTAGTTTTGTGAATACAATATACATTGTCTAAAAAATGTGTGAACAGCCTCTGTAGTGGTTTGATATCAATTGTTTTAAAGCTTTATTTGTATATATCAAAGAACTATTCCTATAGTAAATCTTTTCTTTTTAGATCATAAAAAGTTCTTAAGAAGGAATGCTGGGTGATTGCTGCTAATTAAAATTCAATATCATTACTAACTTTTATAAAAATTGGTATTTCAATAAAAAAATTTTATGAAAGATATCGGTATATCCTAATTTTCTTAGTTTTTTTGGAGTGGGTGGGGTTAGTTGGTTCAGAGCGCTACGGCTATCTTTTGCTATACGGGGGTTCATTAAAACCGGTACCTACTGCTTACAGGCGATCCCGAACACCTACAAACATCCATGCCAAGAGTGGGACTCGAACCCACAGACACTGGCACCGGTTTCCAACACTCTAACCATTCAGCCATCGCCAGGCTTTGGGGGTGGGAGAGGTGTGTTTAAATTTAAGTAAGTTTTTTAATGAAAGTTAAATTTTTCTAATGAATGCTGCTTTTGAATTTTTGCATTTCTTTACAAACAATTTTATATATCCTGATCCCTCTCAGTAAAGGCATAAGAGGGGGGAGGCACCTTAAAACCGTCGACCGGAAAATCTCTCTATGAGGTTAGAGAGGGAGGGAGATGGTACGATCCCCTCTAGATGTCGCTAGGGCCCGATTTAGAAAATTCTTGACTATAGGCACAAGTTGGGATGGGGGCCCCTTAACACTGAGGTGGGCTTAAAATTTCCAAAATTGACAAACAACAAAAAAAAAAATGATGAATCATTGCGAAAGTATCATTTTACCAAAAATTGGCTATTTGAAACGTAGAACATTATCAAATAGCAAAAAGCAATACAACATATTAACTTCATCATTAAAACATCAATACAATGCAACCAGAAAAACTTATTAATCCCTTAAATACACTATAACATACATATGATGAACTATACATATAACTATACATATGATGAACCTATCAATCAAATTTGAAAGGATGTAATAAAAAAATTGCTATTAAAAAAAGTAAAAGAAAAAAATTGAATTGGGAATTTTTTCTTTTAAAATAAAAATTTTGGGTGGGGGGGCCCTAACATTCGGGATGTTCACAAAAATGAAAGAGGATATATCATTACAAATATAGGGATGAACCAATAAGTAACTGGCAAGAAATGTTTGAGATGTGTTAACAAGTACTGCACAAAACTAGACAGGCTCTGTAGAAACATTTCGAGCAACTGGTAAAACATGACAATTTTGGAATCCTCAGTAAATTCTAGAAGATTCCACAAAATGAATATAGGAAACATGCATCAGTACAAGAAATTGCCATAATAGATTTAAAAATGATTCACAATAATGACCAATTGAAAACTATAAAACATGCAGATGCACATAGCTGTGTGCTGGTCGAAGAAATGGAAGTATCGAAGCCTGCTCTTCCTTCTTCATGTTTCAGAAACTCTACAAAAATTCTACAATTGCTATAAATGACAGATACTGGCTTTTCAAATGTATTTATATCTTTAAGGAGCTAAAGTAAAGTGGATACCCCTTGGCACAGTTTGGTGAAGTTTTCAAAATTTGCTAAAATCATACTAAAAAATGATTGTATATTTGTTACAGCCTATATTTTCATGTTTTGGGCAATAGTTATCTTTTACATAAAGGAATTAATATAATCCTATATGCCTGTTTTAACTTTTTCCATCTATAAATATAATTCAGTTCCTCTATATTTCACCATAACGTAATTACACAACACTTTTCTACAGCACTGAGGAAAATAAAGAGTGTGAGAATTTTCAAAACTGTACTTTTGATTATTTTACTGCAGTTACTTTATAGTCAATATTTTTACCCCTAGGAGGCAGGGTAGGGTACACAAATCCCAAAACAACAAACACGAATTTCACTAACACTGATCTTAAGGACAGAAAATATACATATTAAAAAAATTACCCAAGACATGAACAGGAAGAAAGCAGCTACAAATTTTAACAGTACTAAATAATCAATTAGTTATAAAGCATATGCAGATTAATGAGCAGATAATTTAAATCGAGTTCTCAATTGACCTAAGTATAATATTTTAAAATAAACAATGTTAAAATGGCATATCAAAGCAGTCATAAATATTAGTCAATAAAATATTCTAAATCTTAAAATGTTTATAACAAAGAGATCTTTGGTGCAGAATAAATTAAACATTTTTGTACATAATATAGTAATAACTGTGTACAGTTTTGAAGTGTTAAATAATGTATTTTTGCTTTAATAAGAA
This sequence comes from Dolomedes plantarius, assembly GCA_907164885.2. Lineage (NCBI taxonomy): Eukaryota > Metazoa > Arthropoda > Arachnida > Araneae > Dolomedidae > Dolomedes > Dolomedes plantarius. Next base: position 129,997,112 of record OU015499.1, on the reverse strand, counting down.
TTTCAATTTTAAATATCCAGTATTACTTTTAAATCATCCTCTTTCAAATACATTGATATAAAACTTTAAACAAGCATATTATAATGAATGATATACCTAAAATGGTGAATATTTAGAAGTATATCATTTAATGCTGTTGCTGTTATCTGTGTTGTAATAAAGGATCAACATGAATGTTATTTATTAAATCTTGTCTTCAAAAATTTTAAAGCTCAATGAATACAGAAACAAATAACATTAAAAAAATGCTTTCTAATGCATTCACAGATATAAAGTTTTCTGATAGAAAAATGGAACAGCTAAACTGCAGATTATTGCTCTTGGTGCCAAGCTGTAAAAACTCACCATGTTTGGTGCCAGTTAATTTTTATGGAAAATTTAATTATTTAATTAGTTCTATTGATATAATTTACTTGAAATTAACAATGTATTACAATTTCCTTATAATTTTTAAAAATTGAATAGATATAAATAATGTTTTATTAACTTCGATAAGCTTTAAATGTTTTAACAATTTTATTATATTTTGAGAATGGAATTAAATTTTTAAAAAAAGGACATAAACGTTGCAAAAAGAACTGGATTTTTTATGGTCTCAAATTTGGTGATTATCTTTACAATAAATGTTTCTATTATTCAGCTTAATGGTTTAAAAGGCCTCACTCTTACATCACCAAAGGTCATTGATTATACTTCAGAAATGTCACTTGGTTTTTTTTTCAGTTTCAAATACTTGAATTTTGATGATGATCATTTAGATGTTTTCATCCAATGAAATTCAGAATTAGCACCAACTAATGAATTATACGTTCAGGGAATGAAAATAATTTTGAATTCTTTTCATAATATTTAAATTTTTCTCCTTTTCAAAGAAAACAATCTGGAAGATGAGAGCTTACCCTTGGTTATCCATATCTAGATTATAGGTTTTATTTCAGGCCTCAGCACATCTGGTATAACACTTACTGTGGTCAGTGTTTTTGAAATCAAAATTTTTTCAAATGAATATTCATAAATTATTTTTTGTTAATTTTGTACCCCTTCCTATCATATTATTATTCCATTCTTAGTTTTATAAATTGAGTTTTATAGATTGGAAATATTTAAAATTGTAATTTTTGTTCTATAAAATCACTGGAAATACTGTCGTTTTTTTTTTCAATCTTCTATACTTTTCATTCTTCTAAATTTTTTCATATTTCTATAATATTAAAAATTTTCATTTTGACCTACTTTTTCAAACCAATTGATATTTTGCAAATATTTTGGCTGTTTTGATTATTTATTCCAGAAAAGGCTGTATTCAATGTATTTTATATTAATTTATTCTAAAGTTGTTTATTAGTCACTCATTGTTGAATTTTTATACAAATTGCTGATTGTCATGTAAAAAGTTTTAAAACAGTGTGAATGGTATTTTCCTAAATTTCTCATTAGAGGAACTCCACTTGGTGGCGTTTGACATCTTTTCGCCGAATGGCACAGGATATGGAACTCTTCCGTATATTTTACCTCAGTTACCAAGTGTTAGAAAACATTTGTATACCTCCTAACCATAAAATTTGCTAAATACGTTATGTCTGACTTGTATAATGATATATTCTTAAATGTAGTAAAAAATTGTTAAGTAAAATTATCAGATAGGCAACATTTAGCAATCTCTTGAAATTGTGGAGTTGAAATTTTAATAGCACGCCAACATTCACCAAAAAGTATTAATCTACTTATTTCTTACAAAAAAACATACAATGCCTGAACATGCAGTTTTTAACCCTTTAATTGTTATAAGTATTACGCTGCTAGTAGGCATTTAGCTCAGAATAAAATAGCGTAAAATAAAGATATCATAATTTTCCACATCTAAACAAATAGTTCAGTCATACAATACGAAAACAATACCTGTAAATTAAACTTTCTTGAATAGCTGTTTATTTTTCTAAAATCAATTGTAATCTCTATACAGAGGGGTGGAATAAACAACACAAACTATGTGCTTATGCGATATCGTTGCCACAAATTCGACAAATAATAGATTTCAGCTACCTGTGATTAATAACTGTTATCTGCTACCTCATTGGCATTGGCGAAAAAAACTACTGAGGCTCCTCGGAGCTAGAGGTCTTAAGGGCCTGTTTACATAGGAGTTCGGTAGCGGAAGCGTTGAAGTATTGAAATATATTTTACCAATGACAAACCTCCAAACGATAAGTTTTAACACCTATGATTGGTTTATTTCAGTCTCAGCGCCATCTTTCCTTTTAAGCTTTCGCTACTGGACTCCCATGTGAACAGGCCCTTATCCAGGGTATGCATAGTGAAAGTTTCATCATTACCATTCTCAATAATGATTTTAATAGTACTAAAAATGGTGTGTGAAAAAAAAGAGGAAAGAAGATGAAATCACATTAAATTAAAAGTAGTTTTAAGAGTTTAGGTTGATTGATAATGACGGAATAACAGGGGATATAGAGTGAAAATTAATAAAATGTAAGGGAGGATTTTGGAAAAAGTATTTAAGCTAGGGCGATTGAGGTAAGATTCAAAGCACAAGGAATGGTGATCAGACAGAAATCCATCAAAAGTGGGTAGCGAAGTCTACTAGGAGAGTTATCGGGTTTGGGGATCCCCTTGGGTGAGATATTCTCTCCCCCCCCCCCCTCTTCGCAAGCTAACCGCTGACACGAAAGGGAATCGTGAGGTGTAGTTATGCTTGATTATTTGAAGTATTATTTCTACGTATTCATTTTTTTACTGAATGTATATTTTCGTAGAAATTTATTGCGAGTTCTTTGATGTGGTGCCGGATGGGTTCTGTTGTCATATATCTATGTATTACTGCATTTCGAAGGTACCAATGGGATTTCCTAATTGCACGGAGAATTTTATTTTGTATAGTCTGCAGTCTTTGAATGTGAGTGTCCGCTCCTTAGCCCCAAATGGGAGCAGCATATAGTAAATGGGCCTTAGAACAGTCTTATACAAAAGTTTATTTTCAATACTTATTTGGTTCTCGTACATGAGGTGATCTAAGTCTTTACGGGTTTTAAGGAACTTTCCAATATAGAATTCAGTGTTTTTTTTCAAGTTAGCCTACTGTCTACATATACAACAAGGTATTTACCTTCTCTCTCGAAGTGTACTGAATGACCACATACTATAACCGGTTGAGGTGGAATTCTGTTAAAACTGAAGAAAATAGCCTTTGTTTTAGCACGGTTTAATTTAATTCTCATTCGATCGGGCATCACTCTAAAATAAAGCTCAGTCTCGATTGTATTAAAGTCTAGCTGAAAACCCGCAATTCGCTACGGAGTACATTCAAATTAAATACAACGGTCAATGTACGCAATTAATGCCAAACAAATATATATATATATATGTGTGTGTGTGTGTGTGTAATATACCGGCCCGGCGGGAATGATAGCCGGAGCCAACATATCACATCGGGAATAAACGTAGTCGTATTCAATAATACAATTATCTTTTCACGTCTGCAAATACTTTTTATTTATCCATTCTTTATCATCGATGACAGAGGTTTATTAGGCAACAGTGCCACGCCAAAATCTGCTCTTCGAGGTATGCTGGAACTTATATAAACTTTATGAGCGTCTTGCCATGTGATCACAAGTCTATAGCCATTGGCTGAAACTATGACTCTGATGTCAGAGGTGACGTACTATTGTTACGTAAAGATGCGCTAGAAATTATAGTTTTTGAGGGGACGCTGCGCTTGCTTTATTCTTGGAATCAGAAGCGAAAATAGCTCAATCGCGACAACGCCAAAGGCAATTTAGAATTTGAATTGAATATAGGGGATTTTACGTTTTATATATATATATATATAATAAATACGACGATCAGTGTATACAATTGATGTAAAAAAAATATATATATATTTATAAAAAAAATCGTAAAGGATATTTTTATAGACAAAATAATGTAGAAGAAAATATTCAAATTAAATGTAATAGGACATACTAAAAAATATATCACAGTTTGAGGAACATATCTTTTATTGCATTTTAATATTTTTTTGGATAATGTCCAATCGTCTGCCACATTAGCAAGAAAAAAAATATTTTTTTGTCTATTTAGTTGTTATGCACGTGACGATAAATTTATTTAAAGTGTACCAGAAAAAGAAATCGCGTGATCAGCATTTAATACATTAAATTCTAAAAATGAATCTTTAAAAATTCACCAAAAATCAGAAAATGGAGGTAAAGATTCGAAAAAGATTTCATTTTAAAGGAATCTTTATGATCTTTCTCGTGATATAAATTTTATAACCCTCAAATTATTATTTTCAATGCAAACTTAATGTTACTAAAACAGCTTGAAAATTTAATTTTGAAAAATCTAAGAATTTTTCAAAAATCTTTCTTAGCGCACCCCTACACTATAAGAAGAATCGCCATGCAAAATTTCAGCCCTATAGGTCCAGCGGTTTGATCTGCGCGTTGTATGTCAGTCAGTCAGTTACGGAACTGTTTTATATATATACTAGTTGAAAACCCTACGGAGCACATTCAAATTAAACACAACGGTCAATGTATGCAATTAATGCCAAAAATATATATATATATATATATATATATATATATATTTATAATAAATGCGACGGTCAATGTATACAATTGATGTAAAATATATATATATATAAATATATATATATATATATATATATATATATATATATATATATATATACTAGCTGTATCCGTCCCGGCGTTGCTCGGGTAATGTAATTACCAAATTTTAGTAGCCTTAACCCTTTGTTAATGGGCGTCGCTGTCATCCTTTTCCTCACCACGATACATTATTTTACCCATATAAATTTAATCCTTTCTGGCACATTTTGGCAAAATTTTTGACATAGGATTACTTAAAACGTACAAATTCCTGTTCAATAAAATAAAATTATTAAACAAATCAAAACTACTAAACAAATGAAGTCATTGTTTAAATTCTTCACACATTTTTTCAAACAACAAATCGCAAGTTATATGAGAATAAGTAACTGTTGCCAAAAAAAATAAGGCATTAGGAAATTTGATTTTTTAATCGAATATCACTGCAATAGTAATCGATTTCTTGGAAAGCGAATATGTCACATCCTCCACATGCTGAAATTCTTTGAAATCTTCATAGATTTTTTCCACAAACACACCACAAATTATATGATATTAACTAAGTGTTGGCCAAAAAAATTATGGCATTACTAAATGCGATTTTTTAATCGATTATCACTGCAATAGTAATCGATTTCCTTTAACCATCCAATCCCTCATAGAAAACAAACGCCCCAACACATCACGTGCTTGACGTTGAAAAAGACACGCCCATTTTCCCCTGCTTTACCTTCGTCCGGAATTGAAGAACGAAATCTCCAAAATGAGATTTCTCGCAAGAGTTTCCGAATCATAAAATAAATAATTAAAAAATAACTACAATTTGTAAATTAATTTTGGTTCTGGCTTTCGAAACTGTGATGTCTAGGGTCTCTGAGATAAAAATTTCGTAAAAGTGTAATGACATTTACGTATCGATTCGACAATTTGGAAAAAAGGGTAGCGGCCAAAATCGCGTTTTTTTCCGAAAAACGGGTGCGTACAGGCGATCGAAAAAAAAATCACAATTAATCGATAAATTAAGACAGACAATTTTAATTGTGATTTCCGTATAGTGTCATCTTTCCCGTATAGGCTCGTCCGAAAAAAAAAATTGGACGGATACGTTAGGATTTACGGAGCTTTTACTCGTCCGAGAGCTCCAAATCACGACTAAATATTTAATTACGGAAAATCTAATTAAAAAATCGAAAAAAGGGCTTCGAGGTGCATAATGAGACCTCGGGGGGCATCTTCGTGTCGAATCTCAAGACTGTCCGACCTGCCGTCTTTGCGCCGTGCCGCGAACAGACAAAAACTTGGTCACACACACACACACACAGACTTTGCCTTTTATATATAAAGATATATATATATATATATATATATATATATATATATATATATATATATATATATATATATTTAGAAAAAAATCGTAAGGGATATTTTTTTGGATAATATCCAATCGTCTGCTGCATTAGAAAGAAAAACACATTTTTTTGTCTATTTAGTTGTTATGAACATGACGATAAATTTATTTAAAGTATCAGAAAACGAAATCACGTGATCAGCATTTAATAAATTAAATTCTAAAAATTAATCTTTAAAAATTCACCAAAAATCAGTAAATCGAGGTAAAGATTCGAAAAAGATTTCATTTTAAAGGAATTTTTATGATCTTTCTCGTGATATAAATTTTATAACTCTCAAATTATTATTTTAAATGCAAACGTAAAAAAAGTTTAAAAAACAGCTTAAAAATTTAATTTAAAAAAATCTAAGAAGAATTTTTGAAAAATCTTTCTTAGTGCACCCCTACACTATTAGAAGAATCGCCATGCAAAATTTCAGCCCTTTAGGTCCAGCGGTTTGGTCTGTGCGTTGTATGTCAGTCAGTCAGTGAATGAATGAGTCAGTTACGGAACTGTTTTATATATATAGATAGATTACCTTCGACCTTTTGAACTCCTTACTGATCTGCCAGGGGAGGTTACTCGATCCTATTACCAATTTAGTAGCGAACAGAATTGTCGCAACAAAGGTAAGCGCTTATATCCGCGCGGTCTCACAGTTAATTCCTTTTAACGCGCTTTTTATCAAATTTCCTAACCTTACGGATATGTCGACAAACTTATAGCATCTCAGCAGGAATTTAAAGATGTCGGCCGGAATAAGCAGACCTTCCTGTAGTAGATGGACTACTCCTCTCCCCATAGTTCCTAAATCCAAGGGTGATTGGCGTGTTTTAAACGCTGCGACTCTTCCGGATCGTTACCCCAATCCTCATATACAGGACTGCACGCAAACACTCTTTGGGAAAATACTTTTTCAACATTACATCTAGTAAAAGCATACCACCAGATCCCGGTACGTCCCGAAGACGTGCAAAATATGGAGGATAACAGCAGCAGGCAAGGTCGTCACGCCCCGTGACCATTTTAGGTTCCGTGGCCAACTGCAGAGCGAAATACACCCACTGGTTACAATAGACACAACTCTTTTTTTCTGGTACCATGCAACTTTCGCCGACAAGGAGAAAAAGTACTGCGGACCCTGCTCTTCGACGGAAACTTCTTGCAAACATTTTGGATAAGTTGTCTCGGTTAGGGGTATGTTTGAACCTGTCGAATTGTTTTTGGGAGGGACAGTGCTCAGTTGTTAGGACACAGCATCTCCGCGGAGGGCATTCATCCACTCCAGAATAAGGTTGGGGCGATAAGCGAATTTCATAGTGTTGCACACACGCTGACTGTGTCAAACAGATACCCGCAAGGGTCTATAAAATGTGACAAGACCAGTTTAACTGGACCGATGAATCTAATGATGCCTTTGTAAAAAGTACGGAAGAACATGCACACGCTGCCACTTTGGTCCACAGGTCGAATTAGGCCTTTTGCGCCTCGGGACATGCGATAGATTGTGTACGAGAGATTGCACCAAATATTTCTTCCTTGTATTAAAGCTACGAATAAGCTTATCAATGAGCGGTAGTATGAAGGACATTGCATTGTGGGTGCGGTCATGGCCCAAATAGAAAGATCCACCGACACCCGAAAAAGGACCATTTATACCCCTGTGCAGCCATCAGCTCGTTTTTAGCATGATTTCAAAGTCAGCGACTCGAAAACGACACCAACCAGCAGTGGAAGGGAACCTCAAACACCAAAATACTACCTGAACAAAGTTTTCAAAAATTCTTTGGGTCCGAACAACAAACCTCATAAATTACGAGATGAAAAATCTATTAAAGAATCCTCTTCTACTTCCCGTAAATATCGCCAGTTTCTTTTTCTACACCAAATATACACATTTTATAGACCTTTTGTTTGCATGGGTTATTTCAAAAACATTCATTTAAATATTTTTATAGAATGCTTTATACATCAAATATTTTAATACAAGAAACATTTTTAATAAAAAGCTAGATTAATTAAAAACAATAAAAAATAATAGGTTACACGGTTACAGCGAAAATTTATTCAGTTTCGATATATAGTCATAATATATTTATTTAAATTTCTTCAGTTACTCATCACAGCAGATGCACAGCACTAAATTAATTCCAAAGTATAATAATGTGCGATATCTCCTCTAAAAAAAACCTACGTCAAACATGAATTTCAATTCGATTTTCAAGGTCGTTTTCCCTATCCAGGGATACCAATATTTCTTTGCGTCAGTTATTCAGTTTCATAAGTAGACAGTTGATTGCACCCCTGACTGGGTTGGGAAAAGTCCTTTTGAGCTATTCTCCAGCCATCTCTCATACCCTTCAAATGTAAGGGTCTTTTTTTAAATTACCCCCTCCGGAAAATCTTGTTTCACATACATTGGAAGCGAAAGGTTTCTCTTCTGTATGGGTACGGAGATGCATTTTTAAAGCACACTGAAAAGAAAATCTTTTCTCAAACACGCTGAAGACGAAAGATTTCTTTTCTCTGTGGGTACGTACATGTTTATTAAAGTGAAAGAGTTCAGAAACCTTTCTCACACATACTGCAAGACGAAAGTCTAACCTCCAGGGATAGTGACATGCGTTTTCAAATAACCCTGCAAAGAAAATATTTTCTCACATACTGTGCATGCGAAAGGCACAGTATGTTCTCTCCAGTATGGCTACAAAAGTGTCGTTTTAAATCACCCTGTTAAGAAAACCTTTTCTGACATACAGCGCAAGGTTTATCTCATGTATGAGTTCGGAGATGTCTTTTTAAATGACTTCGTCGAGAAAACTTTCTCTGACATTCAGTGCAATCGTAAGGTTTCTCTCCTGTATGACTACGGAGATGTGATTTTAAGTGGCACTCTTGAGAAAACCTTTTGTGACATTCAGTGCAAGCGTATGGTTTCTCTCCTGTATGAGTACGGAGATGTATTTTTAAATTATCTGGTTTAGAAAATCTTTTCTCACATACAGAGCAGGCAAAAGGCTTTTCTCCTGTATGGCTCCTAAGATGTGTTTTAAAATGACCACGTTGAGAAAACTTTACCTGACATAAAGTGCAAGCGTAAGGTTTCTCCCCAGTATGAGTACGGTTATGTGATTTTAATTCAGTCTGTCGGGAAAATCTTTTCTCGCATACAGTGCAGGCGAAAGGTTTCTCTCCTGTATGAGTACGGATATGTAATTTTAAAAGCTTCTGTAGAGAAAATCTTTTCTCGCATACTGTGCAGGCGAAAGGTTTCTCTCCGGTATGGGTACGGAGATGTTTTTTCAAATCACTTTGTACAGAAAATCTTTTCCCACATACCGTGCAGGCAAAAGGCTTCTCTCCTGTATGGGTGCGGAGATGGGTTTTTAAATAACCCTGTTCAGAAAACTTTTTCTGGCATACAATGCAAGCATAAGGTTTCTCTCCTGTGTGGGTACGAAAGTGTCGTGTTAATTCATTCCGTACAGAAAACCTTTTCTGACATACAGAGCAGGCTAAAGGCTTTTCTCCTGTGTGGATGCGGAGATGTCTTTGTAAATGACTCTGTACAGAAAACTTCTTCTGGCATAAAGTGCAAGCGTAAGGTTTCTCTCCTGTATGACTGCGGAGATGTCTTTTTAAATTACCCAGTTCAGAAAACTTTTTCTGGCATAAAGTGCAAGAGTAAGGTTTCTCGCCAGTATGGATGCGGAGATGTATTTTCAAATTTCTCTTATTAGAAAACGTTTTGTTGCATACATCACAAACGTTAGGGTTGTCTGAGAGCTGATTATGAATAATGTGGGACGAATGATGTGTATTTAAGGCGGCCAACTGTGAAAACGTTCCTTCACATATATTACATATGAAAATTTCTTCTTCGGTGCTAGGGAGAATCTGTGCTTCAGAACTTTTTAGACTAATTCTGCATGTATCACATGGAGTGCATTTATCTTCAGCTTCAATAGGGTTGTTCTCAAAGGAATAGTTTTCGTTGGAAGATCCATTTTTACAGGAAATACACGACATTTTCTATTCTGACCGCCCGAAGTTTCATAACATAATGATCAGAAAACTGACTGTCAGCAATATGTTGAACTTCTAATTTATGGACACAACAGACACTTCTGACAATCTGTTACGACAACCTGCAAAGAGAGGAGAAAGAAATTGAATGAGCAATATTAACACTACAGCATTAATTATGAAATAATTATAATAGTATTAATATAGCACATTAATAATTAAGTTTAATGCTCCGAGAAATTCCAAAGGTTAATCTGATTAAAAAACTCGGTTACCATCAGAAAAAACTTCAGAAATGTAACAAAATATATAAACTTATTACAGGAAATAACAAAGAATATATGGCATATGGGTTTGTTTAACCATATATGTTTGCATTGTAGTTTGATGGCTACAGAAATATTCCCCATGCTCTCTCCACGTTTTAATCTCAATGTTGTGGATATAATTTATTAGAATGGACAATAGCATAAATTTTTCCAATATCTTTCCGTTCATCTACTGTACAATAAGTGATTTTATGTTATTCTTCAAATAACGCGAATCAAACACTTCAAAACAGTTATTTATGGACAACGAGATATACGTCAGGAATACACGGCGAATGTCTTCTTCAGACCGACACCTTTTTGAATATTGTATTACAAGATTATAAATTCATAATAAAAATTCTAAACAAAATAAATCTACACATCTATTGTACGAAGCTCCTTAAAAATATTTGTAGAAACAATTTTTTATTTTAATATTTAGAAACATTAATTCAGAACTGCTTAAAGAAGTTTTACCCTTGTTACCTCTCACGCAATTTATTTTTGTAACATTTTTAGTCTCTCCGGGTTATAAATAAAATATGCCAGATGATTGTGGGGGTGCGACTGGAGACACAACCTGTCACATACTGATTTGATACAGCATGGTATTATAGTAAAGAAACAGAATTTCCGTCTTAAAAAAAGAAAATTACTTATATACACTTCAGTAGAAAAATGATAACATTACATATATTTCTAATTAAAATTTTGGTTGCAGTACGATACTCATACGGATGCGCGAAGTCGGGCAATATCAATTTCCCTGCGGTAATCTCCGAGTTTGACGTAACCGTACTCGTTCGTATCATGACGTGCAGGAAGGTGTTTAAGAATAGGATTTTTTTGCTAACGATTGTTTTAAAGCTTTTCTGTATACTTCAAAGACCTTTACCTACTGTAAATCTTTACTTTTTAGAACATAAAATATTCTCAAGAAGGAGTGCTGGGTAATTGCTACTAATTAAAGTCAATATGATTACAGTAATTTTTATAAAAATTGATATTTAAAGAAAATTTTTGTATTAAAAAATATTGGTATATCCTGATTTTCCCCTAACATTTTTTTCTATTTTTTGGGGTGGGGTGGTGGAAGGGTAGTTTGTTCAGAACGCTACGGTTATTTTTTACTGCATGAGGGTTCATTAAACCGGTACTTACTGCTTACAGCCGATGTCGGACGATACAAACATCCATGCCAAGAATGGGGATCGAACCCACATACACTGGTATCGATTACCAGTGCTCTAACCATTCAATCATCGCCCGGCTATGGGGGGGGGGTTGCTTTAAATTAAAGTAAGCTTTTTAATTAAAGTTCAGTTTTTCTAAAGAATGCTGCTTTTGCATTTTTGTATTTCTTTTCAAACAATTTTAAATATCCTGATCCCTGTCAGTAAAGACATAAGGTGCTAAAGTGAAATTCCAAAGTCAATTGCGTTAAAAATTTGACATTATTCAAATCTTAGCGTAACTTATATATAAGAAAAACAAAACGTAAATAATATAAAACACTATCATCATTCAACCTCACAGAGTATACCATTTAAAGTACCGGAAAATCCAAGGCTAAGAAAAATAATCGACACACAACCCCTGAGCAGTACTTATATATCGTCACCCGATTGCAACTAGGTAACTAGATTCTTCAAGTTCTTGAAGATCTCAAATGTCTACTTCTTCCAACAGAGAAAATACTCGTCATTCTATTTGTCTAATTATTACACTAGCCAACAGATGGCATTAGGTTAGCAGCAAAGTGAGTTGTCTAGTCACTGCATTCCATTCATATGTAATTTATCTATAAATAGCCAGATAACTCAAAAATAATTGTTTTGGAGTTACCTAGTGCTTGCATTCAGGTGACGATATTATCAAATCAATATACATAAAACGGTTATTGTCTCAGGTGCAGTTAAATCAGCAAGTCAAGTGCAGACCAGTAACAAAAGTCTTACGCTCTTGCGTCATAACCAGGTGCATCCTAGACAGAGGTAATAGGCTAGACCCGCTATAACGTAACATCTCAACATCGCAGTTTCGCTTTGTGCACGATGTAAAGAAATCATTTTGTGAACGAACGTGGTATCAGATTCAAATGACGGAAGTCCCAGAATGCAAGGTAGCTGTGGGTTACGTTACTGGAACGCTAAAAATTAAACGTAAATTAGTTAGTACCCGTCAAAACATGACGGCTGGATAGTAAATAAATGTCGTAATACACAAATTATACTCAACACATCGTTGTCAAATGTTGAAAATCATAATATTAAGAATAGAGATATACACTTTAAAAAATTACCATTGAACCCAATAAAAAGAAATTTGGTTACTCAGTGACAAACTAAAAACTTTGGATATGTAATCAGTATCTCTGTAACTCGGTAAAATGTTGAAAATCATAATACAGTGAATAGAGAAATAGACATCAAAATTTACTACTGTACACAATATAAAGAAATATGGCTCTTCAATGACAGTTTATCATAATTGAAAACTGAAGAATAACTTTATGAACATTAACACCATACGAATATGCAATGCTAATATCAAAGATGTAAAATCTAATAAATTCTCGACCTTATAGATACATGCCATGCAGAAAAAAATGAAAATTTGACATATATACAGTGCGAAACAATGCGAAATAAACAATTTCCGTCAGGTTTAATTCTATATCTTACAAACATAATTAAAAATTAAAATGGCAGAGAGAGAACTAGAGAGAAACCTCGGAATAAACAAATTAATGTGTTTATGCAGCGTCGTGAGAATCTAAAGCCAGATTTGAACATATCACTGGGCATGCGCAGAAAGCAATTTTTAATAGTAAATTATCGCTCATTAATACAAATTGCGGTTACAAAAACCAAATATGAAGCATCTGTAGATTAAAATATTTCATTAAGACCAAAATGAAGTAAATGGGTGCAGTAATTTTCTCTCACAAACTGACCAAAGAATCGGCTTAAATATATAGATATTCCGCGTATCTCTGAATTCAAATATTCAAACTTCGACACGTCTCTCTCATTTCTCACTAGATTTTAAAATGTTACCTATTTTGTGGTAGTGAATATTCAAAGTTATGTAAGCTTCGAAATTAATGTTAATTCTTAAAATTGCTCCTTCATGCATTTTCATGGATAAAATGTCTATTTTTCTATATATCACAGTGAATGTTAGGCCAAAAAAACTCTCGACAAAATCTACGGCTAAAGAGAAATGCTTATGATTTATGAGATTCTTTAGGATCGAGAGATCAGAAATGTAAACATTTTTCCAATTTTATTAACATACACCACCTCACAGAGCTGTGTAAGCACAAAGGTTACTACTATATAATAAATGCACCAGAAATAGTTATGCATGCCAAAATCAATGTAAACTTGGAACAAAAATGTGAATTGGGGACTAATAATAGCTTTTAAACACTCTTCAAACATGTTATCAATAATAATAAAATACTTTTGCTATAAAATTAGAAAATTTAAGTGATAAAATTATAAAATACATAAAAATGGAATTAGATAAAGTTAGCATAATTAATTAGAATGACACTCTATCTTGAGTTACCTTTATTCTGGGTGATTAAATGAATATAAATAGTGTGGGATTTGGAGCATATTGAAAACCATTTTGTTCTTATAGGATAAGGCAGTCTCATAACATTTTTCATTTTGTGTATCAAGTCAAATGATTTCAAGATATCCACATATACTGGAATTTTTTGGGAAGAACTCTACAATACAATTCAATGCTACAGGAAATCAGATGAATATGAAGCTGTACCTATTATAACACTTGGTTAGAGAAAATCACACCTTTCTCTTCATAAACAATGGGAAAGAGAAGTTGTCAATTTAAATGTTTTTCCTCCGATGCAGTATGAAGTATTTTATTCATCAGACATAAATGTGTGCACTGACAGAAACAGCAAAAGTTTTATACCACATTTACCCAAAAAGTGATTGAAAAAACATCTATTCATAATATACAAAACAGCAATACTCATATAAAATAATTTTTTTAAAGGATAAGTAAGTTAAAAACAGAATATAAAGTCATAGAAAATACCTTATATGATGTAATTTTAAGTGTTTAGATCATATTCAAACATTGTACAGTCTTTATATAAATTACTTTCAATAATTTTTTTTTCCCTTCCCTCCTCCTTCCAAAGGTAGCAAATTTCACACATAACAATTAATTAAAATCATAAAAAGTAAGGCAGTTAACAATAATGGATTGTTGAGCTTATACCAGAATGGGAAAAAAAATCATAAAACTCAAGATATCTGAGGGGTTGGGTTTGGATTAGAAGCATTTTGACTCTTTAAAACAGAGTTACCCAGTGTTCAAGTGGAGAGTTAAAATCAATAACATTTGTGATTGGATTAGAGAGTACAAAATGCTCTCTAATCCAATCCCAGTATGCTGATTACTAGCTGCCTTCTTTCAAAGTACAGCGCACACTGAATTAGTACCATATCACAGAAGAGGAGTGGGCTTTTAGTAATCTTTAACTTTGCCGGCACATATACCCGAAACACTCATTCATGAATTACATCAGAGAATTTAAAGTAATTTTATTCAAATTTCGTTAAGTTTATTCAAGAGTTTCATGTTTCTTCTAAAAGCTTGAGATAAAATTCAGAGCCACTTTAAGGTATCACAACAAAATCCTCACTTAAAAGTAAATCAGCAGATATAAAAGGAGTAAAATGAAGTATAACAAAATGCACATAACATCATGAATATGCTAACATACATTTGTGTTAATTATGTTGTGAACACAACTGCATATGTAGATATGTATACAAATATCACATTCTGAACATTTTTAATTACAATGTTCAAGACATGTTAGATTTTCAAGGAGGTACTAGACATAATTCGGAAGAAGTATCTGATTTCCAGATGAACGATTTTTTTTCCATCTGCGAAGTCTTCTGTCATCTATATTTATTTATTCCTGCACAACTAAGGAGAGAAATAATTCTCACATAAAAGTGAGAAGCGAAAACAGATTTATAGTATTCACAAAAATAGAAATCCATTAAAAATTTTAAATAATTGGGTGTAGCATTAATCTGTTTGGACCTATTGGATCCAATTGGGTGCAGTGTTATTGCAGAGCACCACATGAATAAAAATTTAAAAGATGCCTGAAAGAAAGTACTGTAATCATATGGAAACCTAGAATAACTGACAAAATATAGCCATTCTGGTTTTGAACTAATTTTATTTGGAGCCACAGAGCCTGTGAAGGATTTAGAAGCCACTCAAGAAATTTGGGAACCACTAGTGCGACTAGGTAAAAAAATTCAAATCCTCACCTAAGTACAAGTTTGTAAGCTGAACGAAGGAAAAAGAACCTAGAAGACGTAAAAAGATAACACAAAGATTCATTAATAGCTGGACAATAAGCCCATGAAAAGATGAAAAGGCTAATGAGTTTGACAGTTTTTTTAAACAACAAACCAAAATCATATTATGTTGTATCAGAATTGGCTTTGGATGGTACAACACAGTCACAAGAACAACCAATCCAACCTTACACATGTTAATTGTTGAAATAGAAATGATAACTCCATATCGAAAGTATTTGGGTATGGCTATCCATCTTGAAAATGTTTTTTTAACTCAATTGGCATTGATGATCGATATTTTAAACGAAATTTCTCTGCTTTCAAAGGCACTGGAAGCAAGAAATACAGACTGAAAAACTAGTAATAAGATCTATTAAATTATTTCAAATGCTTGAAAATGAAAAGGGTTTATCCAAAAAAAAGTTAATGAATTAATTACTTCAGAAACATTCAAAAACATAAAGTTTGTAGAAAATCATGATTTGTCAGTCTTCCTCGGGAAAGACTTTTAGAAAACATTATAACAATGATTAATTTTTTAAAAAATTAATGTCCACAATTCATTAATTTAAAAAAAAAAGATTAATGGATTGTGGACATTTAAAAGCAAGTTGTAGCCAATTTGGAGATAGTAATAAATTATAATTTCTCACTTTTTTGGAGCCATATTACTGGAATATTGAAGAAATAATAGTCCCAGAGAAAGGATCAATTTCTTGTATTTAATGAAATTTTTAATTACCGAATTTATATTAATGAGTATCGAGATTTTGTGGAAAATGTTTTATGAAATTCCCAGAACTATTGAATTCCTGAAAGTTTTCAAAGAGGTAAAAATATTGTCAGAACAACTGCTGTAAGTTCTGCAGAAGCAGTAATGGTTTTTTCAAAGATGAACATTATATGTTCAGAGAAGAGAAGTCACCTAACTGTTTCTAATATATCAAACATAATGATTATCAGTCTAACTGGCTTCTGCTAAAGGAATGGAATTCTATTCCTACAGTACAAAGATAGTTAAGCATAAATCACACAGCCGATGATGCTCGGATAAAAGCAAAGAAATTGCAAGTGAGGATGCAAATCAAACAGCAATATGGATATACAGTTAAGTACATGCAGATTAAAGAGCAGATAATTTAAATCTAGTTCTAATTTGACCCAAGTATAATTTTTACAATAAAAATGGTAAAATATCATATCAAAGCTATCATAAATATCAATCAATACAGATTTTCTAAATTTGGAAATGTTTATAACAAAGAGATCTTTAGAACACATGGTGCAGAGTAAATCAAACATTTTTATATATATAATATAGTAATAACTGTGTACAGTTTTGAAGTGTTAAATAATTTATATTTACTTTAATAAGAATCTAATATTTTTAAGAATCTAATATTACTTTTAAATCATCATCTTTGAAATACATTGATTTAAAACTTTAAACAAGCATATTATAATGGATGATATACCTAAAATGAGAATATTAAGGAGTATTGCATTTAATGCTGTTGCTGTTATCTTTGTTGTAATAAAGGATCAGCATGAATGTTATTTATTAAATCTTGGCTTCAAAATTTTTTACACTGAATGAATACAGAAACAAATAACATTAAAAAAAAAGTTTTCGAATACATTCACAGATATAAAGTTTTCTGATAGAAAAATGATAAAAGAAAGTGATGGCTAAACTGCAGATAATTGCTCTTGGTGCCAGGCCATTTACAAGGAAAATTTAATTATTTAATTAGTTCTATCTATAAAATTTGCTTGAAATCAATAATGTATTACAATTTCCTTGTATTTTTTTAAAATTTAATGGATATAAATAATGGTTTATTAACTACAATAAGGTGTTTTAACAATTTTATTATATTTTGAGTATGGAATTAAATAAATAAAATTTTTTTTAATAAAGCACACAAATGTTGCCAAACATACTGGATTTTTTATGGCCTCAAATTTGGTGATTATCTAAGAGGCTCCTTTGTTTATGTTCTGCTGCTCTTGGGTTGTAATCTTTAAATAAATGCTTTTATTATTCAGCTTAATGGTTTAATAGGCTTCACTCTTACATCACCAAAGGTCATGGATTATACTTCAGAAATGTCACTCAGTCTTTTCTTCAATTTCAAATAATTGAATTTTAATTATGATCATTTAGATGTTTTCAGCCAATGAAATTCAGAATTAGCTCCAGTTAATGAATTACACGTTCAGTAAATGAAAAAAATTCCGAATTCTTTTCATAATATTTTAATTTTTCTCCTTTTGAAAGCAAACAATCCGGACGATGAGATCTTACCCTTGGTTATCTATATCTAGATTATAGGTTTTACTCCAGGCCTCGGCACATCTGTTATAACAATTTACCATGGTAAGTGCTTTTGAAATCAAAATTTTTTCAAATGAATATTCATAACTTATTTTTTTGTAAATTTTGTACCCTTTCCTAACATATTACTATTTCATTCTTAGTTTTATAAATTGAGTTTTATACATTGGAAATATTTAAAATTGTAATTTTTGTTCTATAAAATCACTGGAAATACTGTCAATTTTTTTTTTCATTCTTCTATATTATTAAAAAATTTTATTTTGACCTACTTTTTGAAATCAATTGATATTTTGCAAATATTTTGGTTGTTTTAATTATTTATTCCAGAAAAAAGGCTGCATTCAATGTATTTTTTATTAATTTATTATAATGTTGTTTATTAGTTACTCATTGTTGAATTATTATACAAATTGTTGATTGTCAGGTAAAAAGTTTTAAAACAAAGTAAATGGTATTTTCCTAAATTTCTCATTAGGGGAACTCCACTTGGTGGTGTCTGACATCTTTTCGCCGAACGGCAGAGGATATGGAACTCTTCCGCGTATATTTTACATCAATTATCAACTGTTAGAAAACATTTGTATATCTCCTAACCAGAAAATTTTCTATATACGTTATGTCTGACTTGTATCATGATATATTCTTAAATGTAGTAAAAAAATTGTAAATAAAATTATCAGATAGGCAACTATTAGTAATCTCTTAAAATTGTGGAGCTGAAATTTTAATAGCAAACAAACATCAACCAAAAAGTATTAATCTACTTACTTCTGACAAAAAAACATGCAATGCCAGAACATACAGATTTTAAACCTTTAATAGTTATAAGTATTTCGTTAGCATTTAGCTTCACTCAGAATAAAATATCATAAAACAAAGTTATCATAAATATAATTTTCAACATCTAAAAAAATAGTTCAGTCATACAATACGAAAATAATACCGGTGGATTAAACTTTCTTGAGTAGCTGTTTATTTTTCTAAAATCATTGTAATTTCTATACAGTAGAATGCAATAAACAACACAAACTATGTGCATATGCGATATCGTTGCCACAAATTCGACAAATAGTAGATATCAGTTACCTGTGATTAATAACTGTTATAGGCTACCGAATCAACGGCAAAGTTATGCTGTTGACAGAGTACCTAGCAGGAGGTCGAAGATCCCGATTTACCTCCGACCATAAGATGTTATGATCGAAGTATGTTTCTTCTATTGAGCACTTTGCTTTCCATGTTGAACAGCAGGCACACCAGCTTTAGGGTCTGTTCACATAGGAGTCCGTGGCGTTGCGTTAAGGAAAAGATGACGTTGAGACGAAAATAAACCAATCATAAACCTCCAAATGATTAGCAATGAAATTTTTAACGCCTATGATTGGTTTATTTTCGTTTCAACGTCATCTTTCCCTTAACGCTATGCAACGGATTCTATGTGAACAGGCCCTAACTCTTTCGCTAAACAGCGATGAGATGAAGGTGGCTATGTCAGGCTTCCATCGGAGGGGAAGTATTGATGCTCGCATAGTGCGAGGCACTTTGACAATGATGGCTCCATCAGCCAGGCGCCCGGGACAGAGTGCGAGCGAGCCAGATAATAAGAGTTAGTTTGTAGAGATGAATGCAGAAGCGACGTCGCAAAGGGGATCGCGAGACTCAGTAAAAGCAGGGGGGGGGGAGAGAAAAACTAGTTTCCAACCATACGGCTGCTAACTAAGCTAACAAATTCTCAACAAAGAACCCCAGCAACAGTTATCTCCTTCTCTTTTTGGAAGGAGGGAGAGCATTATTTGGCCGGTAAGGCAGAACCTGGGACGATTGTGTTGCTCTTCATCGTGTTTGAGTTTAGTTTCTGGGTTCGCTAGTAAGAGAACTGTTAATTTTCACCCCATAGTTCTTCAATTTGTAATGCCACATTGGCGTCATATCGCCAACGATTGGCGACTGTATCATGCTCTTCATTTTAACTAAATAAACTGACGATTAAAAACTGAAAATTATAGTTCAATCTGCTACTTATTAGTGAAATATGTAATTTCCTGATTTGCGAAGTAATAATAAGTGATGAAATTTTTAAAAAAATTGGAATTTAGTTATTTGTAAATTTAATACACAACACAACTTTCAGAACTAACTTTTGTACACAATACATAAACGAAATACATCAAACCACATCCGAAACTGTTTTCGTCAAATATTATGAATGGTTGTGGTATACGAGAGGCTAGTTTTGGTAGTTGAAATTTTAAAAAATTAAGACGTGCGTCGATTATACAGGAGGCACGAACTCCATAGACAAAACATTGCAACCGCTGTTAAAAGTAGCTAAGTATCATTTCGAATGACGTCATATATATTATTTAATATCATTGCTTTTGCATTTATTGTGATGACAATAGGCAATTGCTGCTATGTTTCGCTGGCATGGTTTCAGAAAAGGGTACCTCTTACGTCCAACAGATGGCGCTGTTTTTCAAAAAACATGTTTTTACCGGTCACAGGTGTGACATCTATATAGTGGGTATATTAAAAACACGCGCGTATTCGAATGCGACGTTGTGTCAAAATTTTAAGTCAATTGACCGACTACTTTTCGAGTAATGCGAACACAAACATACGAAGGCTGAATTTACATATATAAAGATAATCACTTTAAATTATTCTACTATCTTCAATTTCAATTTCAATTCAATCTTCGTAATTAAATACTTCAATACACATATAATAATAATTCAATACACATATTTCGATTGATATATAATCATTAAAATTATAATTCTCTATTACAAATTATATTTCTAAAAGTTACTGCCATACTGTTCACTTAATCACTCAGTTCAATACACTTGCTTATCAATACTATTGCATCACAATATATATCTATATACACTCATGGACAAAAAAATTAGCGCACCAAGAAGGAGTCGTCAAAATGAAACGAAATTTTACATACGTAATGACTACTCTGATATAAGTAAATGATAAGAAAATCAAAGAAAAAGGATAATTTATTTCAGAGAAAAAGGCAAAAGAACGGAGGAGTTAATACTCCGTTGGACCCCCTCTAGCGCGAATGCACGATGCGATACGATCGGTCATTGAGTCGTACAAGTTCTGTATGATGTCTTGAGACATTTCGTTCCATATTTGCTGTAACCTTGCCTCTAGTTCGTTCAAACTCGTGGGATGCCCAACTCGTCGTCCCAAATGATCCCAGATATGCTCGATTGGAGACAAATCTGGGGATCGGGCAGGCCAAGGAAGGGTAGTAACAGTGCGGAGACAGTCTTGTGACACCCTTGCCGTATGAGGCCGAGCATTGTCTTGTTGAAAAATGGCTCCTGGGAGCCGTTGCATGAGTGGCAACACATGTGGTTGCAGGATTTCATGAACATACCGCTGGGTTGTCATGGTGCCACGGAACAATACTAGGGGTGACCGTGTATTGTAGGCAATGGCACCCCATACCATCACACCAGCTGTGGGAGCGATGTGTCGCTGTACTGCAAAGGCAGGATTGAAGCGTTCACCACGGGCTCTCTACACACGAACACGATTGTCATCACTGCCGAGATTGAATCTGGATTCGTCGCTAAAGACGACCTGGTTCTATTCCGCTGCAGTCCAGTTTCCTCGTGCGAAGCAAAACTCGAAACAGAGGCGTCGATGGGTGGGCGTCAAGGGCAGCACACGTAATGGGCGCCGCGATACCAACTGTCCTTCAGCCAGGCGCCTTCGTATGGTTCGAGAAGACACAGAGGCCCCTAGTGAAGGTGCTACCTGTGCCTGAATTGCGGCCGATGAAGCAGTTGGCTGTACGCGTGCATTTCTTACGATGCGGCGGTTTTCTCGACGACTGGTCTGTCGAGGGCGTCCTGAGCCTGGTCTTCGTGCACATGACATCTCTCGGGTCCACTGGTCCCAACACCTCCTCACAACACAATCAGAGCGGCCTAATTGACGAGCTACTCGCCTAGCTGACCACCCAGCTTCCATCATCTCGACGATTCTCCCCCTCTCAAACTGCGACAACTGCTTATATTGTCTTCGAACACGGAGTAATGGCATGTCTATCTCAGCTCTTCCTTTGTAAATGATTAAGCACACTCAAACAAGCTTTGGTTACCTGTTTTATACTCCACAGAGTACGATGTTCAACGCCCTCTACCGGCTATACGTAATGCGCAATCACACTGCATTTCTAATCATTTGCATATCTCCCCGACATGTACCTTCATTGCAAGTTTCGTTACGATCCCGTAATTATTTCTTGGTGCGCTAATTTTTTTGTCCATGAGTGTATTTAAGTTGCTAAGCTGACTTTTTGGGCTGTCCGTGAGAGAAAACTGCTGCAACAATTTACTTCATTTTGGTCTTAAACGAAAGATTGTCAAATTTGGTTTTTGCAACCACAATTTCTATAAATTAGCGACAATTTACAATTAAAAATTGATTTCTGTGCATGCTCGGGGGCATGTCGAAATCTGGCTTTAGAAACTCACAGTTTCTGCGCATACTCAGTGACATATGTTTTAATGATAAACACGTTTATCCCGAAGAGTCTCTCTAGATCTCTCTCTGTCACTTTTATTACCATGTTTTTATTAACTCGCTTTCTTGTTTGTGTGTGTGTTTGTCCCTTACAAATCTTGCAATCGATTTTTAACTAACTTCCCGACTAGCTAGACATTTGAAACTTTTAGAATACCTCAGAAAACGATGATAATGCACTTTTTTAATACTTTTAGCCATATTTAAGCAGCATTGAATTAATTTTCAGCTAATTTTGTTTTGTAGACTGGTGCAGCCATCTATCGGATGGGACCGGAACTAAAAGTTAAACGCAAGTTAACTTCAAATTAACTTCATTTTCTTTCAAGTTGATGGGATAATTCATCAAAACAATTTTAAAAAAGTATTTATTAATACACAGAATTGTCAAGTTTATATGATTCAATAGAAAATTTAAAAACATGGTATATAAAAAGTCCTTTTTATCTTGTAATTATTTTATTTTTGCTTTGATAATGTGGCATAAAATTTTAGCAAAAATTAATATTGCAAATAATCGGTTGCAAAACAAAGCACAGGATATAAAATAATCTTAAGAATTATTTTTAAAGTTTATTGAACGTCTTCGAACAATTTAGAAACGAAGGATTTAAAAACATGATAGTTTAATGCGAAGAAACATGTGACACTTGAAATACATCCTTTACCAGAAAATAATTACAAGATAAAAGAACTTTTTATATACCATGTTTTTAAATTTTCTGTTGAATCATATAAACTTGACAATTCTATGTATTAATAAATACTTTTCAAAAATTTTTTTGATGAACTATCCCATCAACTTGATAGAAAATGAAGATAATTGGAAGTTAACTTGCGTTTAACTTTTCGTTCCCTTTCCTGCCGATAGATGGCTGCACCAGTCTACAAAACAAAATTAACTGAAAATTAATTCAATTCTGCTTAAAGATGCCTAAAAGTATTAAAATAATGCATTGTCATCGTGTTTCGAGCTATTCTAAAAGTTTCAAATGTCTAGCTAGTCGGGAAGTTAGTTAAAAATCGATTGCAAGATTTGTACCGGACACACACACAAACAAACAAACAAGAAAGCGAGTTAATACAAACATGGCAAAAATATCGAGGCCTTAGAGGCCCATATCAATGTCATAGGTGCCAGGGATTTTTCCATAAATTTTTGCTCTTCATATCAGATGCTAACACGTGTACTTTTGGGTGATGCAGGACAATACAAAAAATTTCAAGTTCATTGTATTCATTTCAAGCAGTACCTGAAGTCTTATTGTCAGCAGCACATTGTGTGGATCATGCAATTAATTACAGAAATTTTATGCTCCATTTTGCTGTGTACCATTGTATAAAGGGGAAAAAAAATAGAAAGCAAAATTAACAACCCCGAAAATTTTTGCTGAAGAATAATAAACTTGGAATAAAAATTAAAATTCATCAGCGAAAATGTCTGCAGTTTTTATCTATACTTATATATAAAGAGAGAGCGATTTTGTACGTGGAGGGTAATCTTCAGAACCACTGTACCTATTTGAAAAATTCTTTCACTGTTTGAAAGGTACATTATTCCAGATGGACATAGGCTATATATTATGTATATCTGATCAGTAGAAATAAAGTTAGGGGCTTAATCCTAACAATCTCCATTGTTTCCGCTACTGTCTTCTACCGCTTTTTGTTCCGAAGATTTCAACGATCCTTATCGTGGTGCTATCGCGGTGGGCTTCTGTTGTGACGCTAGCGGTTCGAACCTAGCCGTTCTCCGGCACGCCTTTTTCTTTTAAAAAATTTATTTTAATTATTAACTAACATAAAATTAATTTAAGGTATTATTTAGGTTATTATTAAGGTAAAAAAAAGATTTACAATTTATTGGCTATCAACTGGAAATTTATTGGTATAATATTTTGTTCAACCCGGACAAAGTCGGGACGGGCCGCTAGTAAACAATGAAATCTTAATGTTTTTGCTTGCACTTTAAGATTTTAGGTAACGAGGATCAACAAATGAGCGTGTTGCGGATGCGAAGGGCCGACTCAACAAATGCTGGTACCGAGGAACACGCGTTTGAAATTTTTTCACTCGGGTAGACTCAAACAAAAAGGTATTTTAGCTACTTTTGCTCAGGGGCGTTTAAATCTTTGTGATAAAATCAAGGCCCGATATAGAAAATTCTTGACTATAGGCACAATTCGGGATGGGGGCCCCCTAACACTGATGTGGGCGTAAAATTTCCAAAATTGACGCACAAAAAAAAATAATCATGAATCATTTGTGAAAGTACCATTTTATCAAGAATTGGTTGTTTGAAGCGTAGAAGGCTAGAACATTATCAAATAACAAAAAGCAATACAAAATATTAACTTCATCATTAAAACACCAATGCAATGCAACTAGAAAAACTTATTAATCTTTTATATAAACCATAACATACATATGATGAACTATACATATGATGAACCAATCAATCAAATTTGAAAGGATATATAAAAAATTGCTATTAAAAAGGTAAAATTTAAAAAAATTGGAACTGGGAATTTTTTTTCTTTTAAAATAAAAATTTTGGGGGCTCCCAACATTTGGGGGGCCCCTAGACCCGGGCCTAATGGAAAATCAGGGCCTGGATAAATGGAATCTATAACAATCATTCTAAACTGAGCAAAGAAAATAAATGTCGAAGAAAAATTTAGAGAAAACCAGACATGTAATGAAAAGAACTTTATTGCAAAAAAATACAAATGAAAATTTTTTTTAAATATCAGAACTTTCAGTTTTTTTTCTCATTCAACTTAAAAAAAATTATATTAACTCTATTTTAAATTGAACATTATTATTTACTTTAGTCTTCGTAATCCACTTGGTCATCTTCTATTTCCTCAGTGTCACCTTCGATTGGAGTGAGAGTAATTTCAGGTTGATTCTCCAGAATGGTTGTGATTTACGCTGATACGGCAATGGAACGTAAGGCAGTAGATCTCGAATATCCTTCAGTTTCGCAGGAGTCTCAGACACAGGGGAGTACTCTTTTTTTTTCAGGGAACTGGCTACAGTAGAGTTTTGTTGAGGTCTATAGTTTTCTGTTCTTTTAGTTCAATGTGTGTGTGTATTCGTCCGTGTAGATGTTGTAAAATGAATGTTTAGAGTGTAATAGGATACTCCTTTATTTGAATGATATTAATAAGAGACGAGAGCCGCCATCCTCGGATAATGTGTACGCAACAGCGGTTAATCCATTGGGCGTCCTTAAACGTTACTGTTACGACTAGTCGCCAAGAGATGGCGTTACTTTTTGAGAAATTAGATTTTATTTCCTCTGTTAGGAAAGCTTTTTTTTTTTTTTGGTAGATCGAGTAGTGACGTATTGTGTACCTTCTTAAACACGGGGAAAGTTGTTTAGTTTAGTTCAAATGTAAGAGGTATATAAAAGGGTGTGCTTCCTTGTGAATTTTGACGTCGTGTACAGATGTATTTTATCGGTGTTCAAGATACAATAAATATGATTTAGATCTGCATCAAGTTTTCGTTTCAAAGCTTTGTTTCGGAATAATGTGCTTCCGTCAGACACACCGGTCAACTAACTACCCAGGTAGGAAAAGGCCTTTTTAATTTCCAGTATTAAAAATGAGATTCACGTTTCTCATTATAAATGAGAAACGTGGATCTGACAAGTAAAGCTGCTGTGCCCTAGACTTTATTGTATATATTATGTTCCTGCGCAGAACGGCCGAAGTTGGGTAGGCTAAGCTCGGTTTATTGTTCTGATTTTCGGTTTCTTAACAAATTCACGTCCACGACAGGATCGCAGTGGGTTTAAGTGTTAAGGGAGCAGTGCTTTGTTTTTGATGTATTTGCAGTAATTTTTGTAGCGCATTTTAGGGAGAACTTACATTTCGTAGTATTATAAAACGGTTAGTATGGATCCGTCAAAGTTAAAGCGTGGGGAATTACGCTCAATGGCGGCTCCAGGGGGGGGGGGGGGCAGAAGGGGCAATTCCCCCCAAAAAAGCCCGCTTATTTTTTTTCTTAGCCTAAAGTTATATAATCGTAGACCAAATGCTAAATGAGTTAAAATTTAAAATGAGACAATGCTTATTGACCAAAAGTATGCGGACACCCCCCTAAAGAAATGTATCTGGCAGGTGACGTAATTTGATGCGTAACCGACAACTATAAAAGTGTTGGTAGTGGTTTGTCAGGTCACATTTATGCGTTTGTGAGACAATGAGTAAGTCAAAGGAGCTTAGTGACTTTGATCGTGGCATTATAGTGAGATGCCACCTTTGTGGGAAATCAGTTCATGAAATTTCGGACATTCTACAGAAGCCAAAATCCACTGTGAGTGATGTAATTGTGAAGTGGAAACGTCGAGGCAGTGAAACTGCAGAAAAACGTAGTGGCACGCCGAAAAAAAATTATGAACGTAGCCGTGGAACTCTGAAAAGGATAGTGAAATAAAATCGCAAGTCCTCGTTGATTGAAATCACTCAGGAGTTCCAAAGTTCATCAGGCGTTAGTGCTAGCAGAAGGACTGTTCGTCGAGAGTTAAAAAACCTGGGATTTCATGGTCCTTCAGCCGCTCACAACCCGAACAACACTCCTCAGAATGCGAAGCGTCGATTGCAATGGTACAAAGCTCACCGTCATTGGACTGAGGACATGTGGAAAAATGTTCTTTGGAGTGATGAATCTCGATTTACAATCTGGCAGTCCGATGGACGCGTCTGGGTTTGTCGGATGCCCGGCGAGCGCATCTTACGTGATTGCATTGCGGCGACTGTTACGTTTGGTGATGGCAGCATCATGGTGTGGGGGTGTTTTTCATGGTTTGGCCTGGGTTCCTTAGTTCCTGTGGTTGGAAACATGAATTTTGAGATGTATGTAGATATTCTGGACAATGCTGCTCTCCCAACTCTATGGCAATATTTCGGGGAAGGCCCCTTTCTCTTCCAGCAGGATAACAGCTCCATTCACTCATCGAGACTTGCGCTGGCATGGTTTGACGAAATGGGTGTACAACTGGCCTTCTCAGAGCCCCGATCTCAATCCCATTGAACACCTTTGGGAAGAATTAGAACGCAGAATACGTAGCCGGCCATCACTAGCATCGTAGCCGCCAAATCGACCATCCTCACTGCCAGCACTCTCTTCAGCTGTGGTGGACGATTGGAAGTTAATTCCTATGGACACCTATCAAAAACTGGTGGAAAGTCTCCCCAGACGTGTGCAGGCTATCATCGATGCAAGAGGAGGACCAACATCATATTAATATATGCCTCAGGACTCTCAGAGTCCATACCACTGGGAATGCGGATACTTTTGGCTAGATAGTATATATATATATATATATATATATATATATATATAACATACAAAACAAAAAACCTTTTTTAATTTCCAAATTCTTTTAATTTTCCTTTAAAATTACTTGGGCGTAAGCAAACTAATTTCGATTTCGTTTTAAGAACAAAGGATTTGAGCGTAACCTAAAATCAATAGTAGGTAATCAATATATCATCCCTTAACAGCCAGTATCGTGGGCGCCAAATCTTATATAACAGGCCACGGGTCTCAATCCAGAGAACTGGCCTGGGGGCCTCTGTCCAATCAATGCAAAGTGCAAGGGTCACGTGACAACCTCTTGAAGTTTTTAAAAGACCCACAATGGATTTGGCCGGGGATTCTCTGTTTTCGTCCTAGTTATGTAGTGCTCATTTTCAGCGCGCCTGTTCCTCTGTCTTCGTGTTTATGATGTTGTGTCCGTGTTAGTCCTACGGGTGAGCCGCCTTCGTTCCTTCAATAAAGAAATGTAGCTGGTAGAGATGATGACTATGCTTTCTTTGGGTGAGTCATTTTCTCCCCTCCGGCCATGTCTACAATACGTGAGATTATTCCCTGTATAACTCCATCGCTTGTGGCATTCCCCCTCGTGTGACTGCAGTGTTCCGGAATCCGTAGTGTGGGGGATGCTACACAAAGATATATATATATATATATATATATATATATATATATATATATATATATATATATATATATATATATATATAAAATCCTAAGAACTGACGTTGCCCCCCCCCCAAAAAAAAAAACTCTGGACTGGAGCCGCTCTTGATTACGCTCATCCTTTACCAAGACTGTTAAAGTTTTAAAACTTGAAAATGGTAAGGAAGAAATTTTAGAAGGCACAATTAAAAATAAATTTACGAAGTTACAAAACCAGCATGGAATAATTGAGGAACTTAACGAGCAAATTATAAATTCATTGATCTCAGCCACCGTACAACCGGAAAAGATTACAGAAGAAATGGAAAGTTGGGAAACTTATTCAGATGAGTTTATTACGGTGACCCGTCTAGTAAATGAAAAGCTAGGAGCTGTAGAATTACTAAACTCAGAAGCGAAGTCACATAGTGATTCTGTGTATAAAAGTAAAACCTACAAGCTTCCGAAAATCGAGCTAAAAAAATTCGACGGGGAAATATTAAACTGGCTTCCGTTTTGGTCGTAGTTTGAAAGAATACACGATCTTGATTTGCATGAGAGTGACAAATTTCAATACATTTTGATACAAAGTATGAATCCAGAGTCGCGTACTGGATAATTTATTGATACTTATAAAGGTCGAATTAGGCCTTTTGTGCCTGAGAACGTGCGAAAGATTGTGTTCAATATATTGAACGAAATATTTCCTCCTGGTATTAAAGCTACGAACAGGCTTATCACTGAGCATTATGTCTGGCCTAGTATATTGCATCCTGGGTGCAGTCCTGGCCAAAATAGAAGGATACACCAACACACGAAAAGTGCCACTGGCAACTTTGTGCAATCATCAGCTCGCTTTCAACATGACTTCAACGTCAGTGACCCGAAAACAAGACAAGCTAGCGGTGGAAGGAAACACGAGAAAGAAAAATCTCATCTGAATAGTTTTCAAAAATGTTCGAGTCCGAAGAAAAAGAAACCCCACAAATTTTGAGATGAAAAAGTTATTAAAGAATCCTCTTCTACTTCACGTAAATTTTGGCAGTTTCTTTTTTTACACCAAATACACATATCTTATAGATCTTTTATTTGCATGGGTTGATTCAAAAACATTCATTCAAATCTTTTATAGAATGCTTCATGCATCAAATATTACAACACAAGAAACGTTTTTATTAAAATAATGAAAGCTAAATTAATTTAAAATAATGAATAATACGCAACAGTGAAAAATTATTCAGTCTCCATATAAAGCCATAAAATATTTTTTTTAAATTTCCTCAGTTATTGATCACAGCAGATGCACAGCACTAAATTAATTCCAAATCATAATTACGTGCGATATCTCCCTTAAAAAAAACACTTACGTCAAACATGAGTTTAAATCAGATTTTCAAGGCCGTTTTCCTTAGTGAGCAAAATAAATGTTTCTTTGCGCCAAAAAATTCAGTTTCATACGGAAGTACATATTTCATTGCATCCCTGACTGGGTTGGGATATGTCCTTTTCATCTGTTCTCCAGTCATCTCTTATATTCTGCAAAGGTAACGATTTTCTTTTTAAATTACCCTCCCCTGTAATATTTTCTCACATACAATGGAAGCGAAAGGTTTCTCTTCTGTATGAGTACGGAGTTGCGTTTGTACAGCACAATGGAAAGAAAATCTTTTCTCACACACACTGAGGACGAAAAATGTCTGTCCTGTGAGGGTATATACATGATTATTTAAGTGAAAGAGTTCAGAAAACCTTTTCTCACATATACTGCAGGTCAAAAGTCTAACCTCCATGGATACGGATATGTCATTCTATGTAACACTGTTCAAAAAATCTTTTCTCGCATACAGTTCAGGTGAAAGGTTTCTCTCCTGTATGAGAACGGAGATGTGTTTTTAAATAATGCTGTGATGAAAACCTTTTTTCACATACAGAGCAGGCGAAAGGCTTTTCTCCTGTATGAATACGGGTATGTGAATTTAATGTACTCTGTTGAGAAAACTTTTTCTGGCATACAATGCAAGCATAAGGTTTCTCTCCGGTATGAAGTCGGAGATGTGTTCTTAAATCACCCTGTTTAGAAAATCTTTTCTCACATACAGTGCAGGCGAAAGGTTTCTCTCCTGTATGAGTACGGAGATGTGTTTTTAAATTATTCTGTTCAGAAAATCTTTTCTCACATAGCGAGCAGGCGAAAGGCTTCTCTCCTGTATGGATGCGGTGATGAGCTTTTAAATGATGCCTTGCAGAAAACCTTTTCTCACATACAGAGCAGGCAAAAGGCTTCTCTCCTGTATGGATGCGGAGATGTGCTTTTAAATGACTCTGTTGAGAAAACCTTATCTGACATACAGTGCAAGCGTACGGTTTCTCTCCTGTATGAGTACGGAGATGTGCTCTTAAATCACCTTGTTTACAAAATCTTCTCTGACATTCAGTGCAAGCGTAAGGTTTCTCTCCGGTATGGATACGGAGATGACTTTCTAAATTACACAGCTGAGAAAATGTTTTCTCACATACAACGCAGGCAAAAGGTTTCTCGCCGGTATGGATACGGTTATGTTTTTTAAAATCACTTTGTACAGAAAATCTTTTCTCACACACAGAGCAGGCGAAAGGCTTCTCTCCTGTGTGGGTGCGGAGATGTGTTTTCAAATGACTCTGTGCAGAATACCTTTTCTGGCATACAGTGCAAGCGTAAGGTTTCCGTCCGGTATGGATACGGAGATGTTTTTCTAAATTACATAGCTGAGAAAATCTTTTCGAACATACATTGCAGGCGAACGGTTTCTCTCCGGTATGAGTACGGAGATGTATTTTTAATCCACCCTGCTGAGAAAATCTTTTCTGACACACAGAACAGGCGAAAGGTTTGTCTCCTGTATGGATGCGGAGATGATTTTTAAAATCATTTTGTGTAGAAAATCTTTTCTGACATATAGTGCAAGCGTAAGGTTTCTCTCCGCTATGGATACGGAGATGTCTTTCTAAATTACACAGCACAGAAAATCTTTTCGTACATACAAAGCAGGCGAAAGGTTTCTCTCCTGTATGAGTACGGAGATGTATTTTTAATTCACCCGGCTGAGAAAATCTTTTCTCACATATACTGCAGGCGAAATGTTTCTCACCGGTATGGTTACGGAGATGTTTATTCAAATAACTTTGTGCAGAAAATCTTTTCTCACATACAGTGCAGGCAAAAGGCTTTTCGCCTGTATGGATGCGGATATGTGATTTTAAATTATACTTATCAGAAAAGGTTTTTTTGCATACATCACAAGCGTTTGGACTGTCTGAGAGATGATTATCAATAATGTGGGACGAATGATGTTCATTTAAGGTGGCGAATTGAGAAAATGCTCCTTCACATACATTACATTTAAAAATTTCTTCGGTGCGACGGGGAATCTGTGCATTAGAACTTTTTAGACGAATTCTGCATTGATCAGATGGAGGGCATTCACCTTGAGCTTCAATAGGGTTCTTAAAGGAAGAACTTTCGTTGGAAGATCCCTTTTCATAGGAAATACACGACATTTGCTCTTCTGGAAGCCCGACGTTTCATATCACAATGATCACAAAACTGTGACAGCCAGCAATACGTTGACCTTCTAAATTTATGGACCCGACAAACACATCTAAAAATCGCGTCTAACAATCTGTACCGACAACCTGCAAAGAGAGGAGAAATTAAATGAATGAGAAATATTAAGACCATAGCAGTAGTTATTAAATAATTATAATAGTAGTAATACAGCACATTAATTATTAAGGTTAATGCTTCGAGAAATTCCAAAGATTAACCTCCGATTAAAAGACTTGGCTACCATCAGATTAAAAAGTTTAGAAATGTAACAAAATATATAAAATTATTAAAGGAAATATGTGGCTTATGGGTTTCTTTAACCATATTTGCATTATAATTTGGTGGGTACAAATAATATTCCCAAGCTCTCCGCATTTTAAACTGAAAGTTATGTATATAATTCTTAAGTATGAACATAAGTATTCAATCTTCCAATTATCTTTCCGTTCATCTACTGTACAATAAGTGATTTTATGCGATTCTTCAAATAACATGATTTAAACATTTCTAAACAGTTATCTGAAGACAGCTCATAGTTCATTAGATATACGTCAGGAATACACAGCTAAAGTTTTTTTCAGACCAATATCATTTGAATATTGTATTACGAGATTATAAAGTAACAAAAATGGTAAACAAAATAAATCTACACAGGTATCATAGGATGCTCCTTAAAAACTACTTGTAGAAACAGTTTTAAATTTTAATATTTAGAAATATTAATTCAGAACTGCTTAAAGAAGTTTTACCCTTGTTATCTCTCACGCAATTTATTTTTGTAGCATTTTAGCCTCGATGTGTTGTAAATAAAGTATGCGAAATACGTATGGGGTGTGACTGGAGACATAACCTGCCGCATAAGATTTGACACAACATAGTATAGTAAAGAAACAGAATTTCAAGGTCTTAAAAAAAAAGAAAATTACATATATACACTTTAGTAGAAAAAGACACCATTAAAAATCCTTCTAATTAAATTCTTGGTTGCAGTACGATACTCATACGGATGTGCGAAGTGGGGCAATAAAAATTTCCCTGCGGTAACCTCAATTTAACGTAACCGTACTCGTTCGTATCATGACGTGTAGGAAGGTGCTTCATTAAGAACGGGATTTCTTCGTAATGAAATGTCGCCATTACCGCTTCGTAACAAATTATTAATGAATTCATAACAGCTTAAATGTGCTTTAGACCACTGCTTGCCGACTTTTTTTGGATTGGTCATAAACGCGCCAAATATGGCATTTTGAAGCCGTGGAACGATATTGCATTTTCGCGCATGCGTTACTGGCATTTTGTAATATAGCAATTTTATTGGCTAATTGAGTTGATGCTAGCGGTTTATTTGAAATTAACTATTAATTTAAACGTTTAACTTAGTTGTCGCTAGATTTTTGTAACGTGTTGGTTGTATTTCTGCGTTTAATTTTTCTGATAACGTGGCGGTTGTTTTTCATATCTTTCGTTAGAACCAGTCGTGGCGGTTGTTTTTCTTGTATTTCGTTAGATAACCAGTGGCTATGGTTTTATCGACCACATTTATGCCTACGAGTTTCATAAAGCCAGATGTAGGTTTGTTTTAGTGATCGCTACAGCCATCACATTCATGGCGAAGCCGACGGTTGAGTGACGCAAAAGTAAGGCGCGCAGTGTAGCAGTGCAGAGTATCTGAGCGAAGCGAATATCTCGTGTGCCCCTACGAGTTTCATACAGCCAGCGGCACGTTTGTTTTGCCAACTTATTTGCGGGCCTCGGATTGCCCCAATAGGTTGGCAGATCTGTACTGTTCGTCCAGCGCCCTGGTCCACAACAATGACATTTCACCGAACCTGGGAAATTAACCCTCGGCTGCGTATACAGGAATTGCTGCGTAACGACCGGTCTTCGGTGAATCATGGGCCGATACGCGCATGCGGAGGGTGCCGAGGTGTCAAAGAGATTACCAACTTATTTGACCTTTCTTGGTCGCCATGTTTACGTTTGCAGAGCGTCTCGGGGAGGTTGAATTGCCCTTAGGATGTTGCAATTCCAGAGACGCTCCGCAGAAACGCGCCAAATTGGAGATTTTCAAAAAATCTCCAAGCAGTGGGCTAAAGCATACTTTTACCAGATAACAATTGTTTTAAAGCTTTATTTGTACATTTAATAGACCTTTTCATATTGTAAATCTTTACTTTCTGGACCATAAAAAGTTCTCAAGGAGTCCTGGGTGATTGCAGGTAATTAAAGTTTAATATGATTACAATAATTTTTATAAAATTGGTATTTCAAGAAAATTTTTATATTAAAAAATATTGCTATATCCTAATTTTCTGTTTTTCTTTTTTGAGGGTGGGGGGTTAGTTGGTTCAGAGCGCTACGGTTATCATTTGCTACACGAGGGCTCATGCAAACCGGTACCTACGGTTTAAAGCTGATTCCGAATGGCTACAAACATCCATGCCAAGAGTGGAACTCGAACCCATAGACTCTGGCACCGGTTACATCATACTAGCCATTCGGCCATCGCCCAGCTTTGGGAGGTAGGTGTGTAAGCTTTTTAATGAAAGCTCAATTTTTTAAAAGAATGCTGCTTTTGAATTTTTGTATTTCTTTGCAAACAGTTTTATATATCCTGATCCTCCTCAATTTAAACTTAAGGGTGAGGGGTCGAGGTAGCCTTGTGGTAGTGTGCTGGCTTTTAGTGCTGAGGGTGCTAGGATCGAATCCCGACGCGCGCCATTAAATACCTCCGTGTCTAGGCCGGAGAGGGGCACGTTAAATCCGTAGACTGGAAAGTCCCAAATATTATCTCTGGGGTGGTTACTGTTAATTACTTATCAGCTTTGATCTGACGGAAGTGTTTGACACACTGAAACTGGTCGCCGTTTATTATTACTGTTTTTATTCAAAAGACAGAAATTATATTTGTCAGCGTGCACGTGAAACGAGCACGTCAACAAAAAAACCTAATAATTAAATTGCAGAGTAAAATCGCAGAAGAAACGTTGTTTGTTACAATAGGTATACGTTAAAACTATTGATGAAAGCATAGACGACAAGACTTTTTC
Organism: Dolomedes plantarius; assembly: GCA_907164885.2. Classification (NCBI taxonomy): domain Eukaryota; kingdom Metazoa; phylum Arthropoda; class Arachnida; order Araneae; family Dolomedidae; genus Dolomedes; species Dolomedes plantarius. Next base: position 129,961,871 of record OU015499.1, on the reverse strand, counting down.
AACAATAACAATTCAAATTTATTTGTTTAAAATATTAAAAGTTAGTTTAAAAATCTTCAACAATAAAATATCCATATCAATCAATAGCGTTCTCTAAATTCATTAAAAAAAAACAAGTCTCATATATACAAACAACAGTGTCTATACACTGTGATGGAATTACCTCAAGTTAGGCATAGGCAAAGACTGTTAGCCCCTTATTCTTTTTTCTTTACTGCGTCTTAAACTTAAACTATAAATCAACATTACCTTTCTTCAGATTGTCCTCAGCTTCATTATCTATCTAATCAATGGTAGTCGAGAAAAGCTCCTCCTTCTCCTCCTTTTGTTACTGAATCGTATGTGAGCCTTATATACGCCTCATCTAATGATATTCAACGATCCGGTTTGTTTAAAACGCACCAACTACTGGAAACTGAATAATAAATTATTTACGGTAGCTTCTTCACAGCTGTTGTGAAACAGAAGAACTTTACAGGACACTAATGGCCCTAGATGGCGTTAGGTGTCCTATAATAGAACCGCTTGTTTATATCCCTTTTTTTGATATTTTGTATTTTGCTTGCTGTGCGAAAATGAGGTCACAGCTTTTTTTGCAGAGAATCTGTTACTACGCAGAAAGCGCTCTGTAAGTTTCGCTATGTACGGCGCGTCAATTTTTATGTTTATAAAGGATATATTATGATGATGTATATTCTTTTATTTGAGTTAGTTTAATGTGTCGTTGCCGTTTAAAGTACTGCTGAACTACCCAGGTAAGTCTGAAAATGATTTCGTTTTCCAGTATGGGTTGATTCTTTGTTTGGGCAGTAAAGAGTGTGTCATTTTTTTGGGTTTCTTTGTTTGCCTGCATATATCAGGTCGATATAGACATTTAGTATATTAAAGTTTTATCTCTAAGTGTTGGGGAAATATTTTATAGTTACCTTTTCCTAACAATTAAGTGGCGTCCGCGACAGGATTCTTTCGGTTTTAACTGCTCAAATTAATATTTGAATTATCTTATCAAGTGTAGAGTTAGTTTTTGATAATGGAAACGTTAATACTTAAACGGAAGGCTTTGCGCTCTTCTTTTACAAAGACAGTCAATGTTTTGAAATCAGAACTTGTTAAAGAGGACATTGACTTAGGTTTAATAAAAGATAAGTTTACTAAATTGCAGAATTTGCATTTAGAATTAAAAGAACTAGACGACCAAATTCTTGACTTGATGATAGAGGGGAAGGCTGCGGAAAAGGAAGTCTCAACTGAAATTGAAACCCGCGAATTATATTCAGATGGTTTTATCACCCTGACCCGTCAAGTAAATGAGAAATTAGAAATTCCTGAGGAAACGGGTTTCGAGACTAGGTCACAGGATGGTTCTAACATATCGTGTCATAAAATTAAAGCATATAAACTTCCGAAAATTGAACTTAAGAAGTTTGACGGTGAATTGCTTAATTGGCTTCCCTTTTGGTCCCAGTTTGAAAAGATCCACAATGATCCTGATTTGCATGACAGTGACAAATTTTCTTATTTGGTTCAGAGTATGAAGTCGGGATCGCGGGCTAAAGAGTTCATTGAAAGTTATCCGGTGACTTCAGAAAATTATGATAAGGCTGTTACTGCTCTTAAAGAGCGTTTCGGGAAAAGTGAGTTATTAATTGAAGTTTATGTAAGGGAATTAATTAAATTAATTATTTCTAATGTTAAGGCAGATAGCAAAAATAAATTGCCCCTTGATAAACTTTATGATAAAATTGAAGCTCAGTTGAGGGCTTTAGAATCTTTAGGTTTGAAATCAATAGATAACACATCGTGGCTGTATCCGATGGTGGAATCGAGCCTTACGGAAGAAGTTTTAAAGGCATGGCAGAGGAGTTCGCTCTTTAACCAGCCTGAAAGAACCGACGTTTCTCGCCTCACAAATTTGATGAAATTTTTAAAAGCTGAAGTGGAGGGTGAGGAAAGATTAAAACTGGCACGTAGTGGGTTTGATAGTGTTAATCATAAAGAGGAACATCATGATAGAGCAAGGGGTGAAATTAAGGGTAAGTTTAAATTTAAGAAACCAGCAAATATTCCTACTGCCTCAGGTTTCATTACAACTAAAGATCGTTGTTGTATATTTTGCAGTAAAGCACATGATAGTAAAAATTGTTACGATTCACGTTTTATGACTCTTGATGAAAAGATTTCTAAAATTAAAGAGAAAAGGTGTTGTTTAAAATGTTTAGAACCCAACCATCTCGCAAGAGTCTGTAAACAATTTGTTCGTTGCTATGCTTGTGGTAAAGCGCATTTAATTTCTCTTTGTCCGGAAATGCATACTAGAGGTGAATTTTCAACAGAGAAGCCAGTAATAGAAAACATACAAACAGCTACTGCCAGACAAATGTGTACCGCGGAAGTTGCGTTAATGACGTTGCAGGTAACAGTCGCGGGAGTCAATAAGATAAGAAACGTTAGAGTACTCTTAGATTGTGGGTCCCAGAAATCTTATATTTTGGGGTCATTGGCAGTGGAGTTAGGTTTACCAATAGTATCTAAGGAAACAGTAGCTCATACTTTATTTGGGGGTGCTAGAACCGACCCAAAACTGCACAATAAATATCGAGTAAAGTTGTGTTCCTCGAGTCAGCAGAAATATCCAGATTTAGAGTTTGACTTTTTAGATCAGGATGTAATTTGTGGGGATATACCGCGTGTATCGAGAGGTCCAATATTAAAAGAGTTAAAGCGTAACAAAATTTGGTTGTCTGATGTAGGATCAGATTGTCCTAAAATCGAGATGCTCATTGGCAGTGATATTTATGGAAAAATTCTCACGGGACTTGTAAAGCAATTAAATGGAGGATTAACTGCGGTTTGTACAAAATTAGGTTGGGTCGTTTGTGGTGCATATGATGAATTTTCTACTTCTAAAGAACGAAGTGCATCATTGTTGTGTAGTTTAGCAGTCCGGGACTTTAAAATTTCCGATCTATGGAATTTAGAGACGATCGGAATATTAGATGCTCAGCAGAACTTAACGAAAACTGCCGAGAAAGAAATTGCCCGCGAACAATTTTTGAATTCCCTCACAAGAAACGAAGAAGGTCGCTATTGTGTGGGTTTACCTTGGTTAGGGTATAATGTAGAGTTGCCATCAAATCGCCATGTTGCTGAAAAAAGATTGTTCAGTGTAACACGAAGACTTAAGTCTCTGAACAAATATGAGGATTACGATAAGGTTTTTAAAGAATGGATGGATGAGGGTGTAATTGAAGCAGTGCCAGAGGCTGAACTTAATTCTAAGGGTCACTACCTTCCACATCACCCCGTGTTCAAAGCAGATAGTAGCACGACTAAAATAAGACCTGTTTTTGATGCGTCGTGTAAAGTTAACAGATCACCCTCCCTTAATGATTGTTTATTTAAAGGACCAAACTTGATTGAAGAAATCCCTTCAATTTTACTGAGGTTTAGAGAAAAATGCATTGGGGTGACCTCTGATATTAGGCGTGCATTTTTACAGATAGAGTTGAGAAAAGAAGATAGGGATTTTTTGAGATTTTTATGGTGGGAGAAAGAGGGTGTCTTTAAGGTATTTCGCCATACCAGGGTAGTTTTTGGAGTGACATCCAGCCCGTTCTTATTGGGGGGAGTTATTGCGTTTCATTTGTCACAAGTACCAACAGAACAAAAGTTTATCACCCAGAAATTAGATAGGTCTTTTTATGTCGATAATTGTGTAACTTCGGTAGATAACGAGAAAGAGCTCGTGGATTTTATAAAATGTTCTACTGAAATTCTAGCCGAAGCAAAAATGGATTTGCGTATGTGGATCTTTGGTCCAGTAGAGAAGGATGTTGGTTTCATACCGATAGATTTGAATACAGAATCCCCATTAAAGGATCCCGTGCCAGTGTTAGGGGTTATTTGGGACAGAGAAGAAGATAACCTTTGTATTGACATTAAAACTGCATCACTTTCAAAAAATTTGTCTAAAAGAGAAGTCCTGTCTGTAACACAGACCATTTTTGACCCGCTAGGTTTTTTAACACCTGTTTTATTGCCAGCAAAGCTATTACTCCAGGAAATTTGGGCGATAAAAGCGGACTGGGATACTTCGTTACCAGAGAATATGAAAACAAAATTTTTAAAGTGGCATAGTAATTTGAAAATTCTATCTAACTTGAAAATACCGCGGCGAATAGGGTTCGGTGATAAAAGTTCTTGGTCATTACATGTGTTTTGTGATGCCAGCCAACAGGCCTATGCCACAGTAATTTTTCTGAGGTGTGAACACAACGGAGAAATATTCGTTAATTTTGTAGCGGCTAAATCTAGAGTCGCACCCCTAAAGAGAATTACCATTCCTCGCCTAGAACTTCTGGCGTGTGTCTTGGGTGTGCGCCTTTCCAAATATGTGACGGAAGCGCTTTCACTAAATGACATTCCGAAACATTTTTGGACCGATTCCACCACAGCCTTATCTTGGATCAAAAGAAATGATATATGGGGGACGTTTGTGGGCAACCGAGTTAGGGAAATTTGTTCTGTCACAAATGTAAATCAGTGGTCATATGTCCCGGGTCAATCAAACCCGGCTGACTTGCCTTCCCGAGGTTGTTCCCCTCTTCAGTTTTCTGAGCTTGGTTGGTGGAAAGGACCTATTTGGCTAAAAGAGCCTAGAGATAATTGGCCAAAACTAGATGTTAAACCCGATGAGACTTTAGTTTTTTCTGAGTGTAGGAAAGGAATAAAGTTAAATGTAAATATAAATGTATCAGTAATTCCTGAAGAAACTAAATGGTTTGAGAGATTCTCCAAATTTTCAAAAATGGTAAGAGTTTTAAGTTGGGTAAAAAGATTCATCAAAAATTGCCAAAGGCAAATGGTGAATAAAGAACCTTCCCTCTCAGCTTTCGAGGTGCAGGAAGCTAAAAACACACTTCTTTTGCTGCTTCAGATGGAGAGTTTTCCTGAGGCTGGAGACGTAATCCATGGCATTTTAACGCAGAGAGATCAGAGTGGCCTAAGGAGAGTAAAGACAAAAATTGTCGAACGGGACGATAATTATGCTTTTAGATACCCTATTTTGCTACCTTCTAAGCATCATATTGTTGAATGTTTGATAAGAGAATATCATTTAAGAAATTCCCATGCTGGAATACAAACTCTTACTGTTATAATCCGAGAGGAATTTTGGATAATTGCCGCCAGACGCACAATAAGATCAGTTGTCAAGAAATGTGTACGATGTAAGAGATTTTCAGCAAAACATATGACAACAGTACCCATTCAATTGCCATTAGACAGAATTCGAGACGCATCTACATTTGAAATTACCGGTATCGATTTATGCGGCCCTCTGATTCTCCGATCTAAATCAAAAGCCTGGGTAGTTTTATTTACATGCGCCGTTTACAGGTGCGTGCATCTGGAACTTGTGACGTCCATAAGTACGGAATGTTTTATCCAAGCTTTGCGTAGATTCATAGCGCGAAGAGGCCGACCGTCTGTCATTTATTCAGATAATGGCACGAACTTTATCGGAACTTCGACGGTACTGAGAAAAGTTGATTGGGAAAAGGTAGTTTCTCAAGAAACGTTAAACCCAATCAAATGGAAATTCATTCCTCCAACTGCTGCGTGGTGGGGCGGATGGTGGGAGCGATTAATTCGTTCCACCAAGAATCTGATCGTGAGAGTCTTGGGACAAGCGTCAGTAAATTATGAGGAGTTGCTCACTATTATTTGTGATGTTGAAGCAGTAATAAACTGTCGACCCCTCACTTATATTTCCAATGACTCTGAAGACCTTCTGCCGTTGACACCATCAATGTTTCTACAGGACATTAAAGAATCCGGTACAGCTGACTTAGATTTTATAGACAAAAGCAAACTCCTAGTTCGACAGCGTTTTTGTCAAGAACTTCGGGAACAGTTCCGCAGTCGGTTTCGCAAGGAGTATCTTGGACAGCTAGTGCAGAAACATGGACAGAAGGACTGTGAGATAAACGTTGGAGACATAGTGTTAATAGGTTCGGAGAACCTTAAAAGGATTCAGTGGCCAGTCGCTCGAGTTCAAGAACTTTGTACCGGCAGAGATGGCCGCACCAGAGTGGTCAAAGTCAAGACCAAAAATAGTATACTGATTCGCCCTGTACGCAAACTATACCCTCTGGAAGTGTGCTCGTGTACCAAGGACTCCACAATTTGATTTTTGATTTATTCCTCTACAAATCAAAAAGGTGGGAGTGTTGTGAAACAGAAGAACTTTACAGGACACTAATGGCCCTAGATGGCGTTAGGTGTCCTATAATAGAACCGCTTGTTTATATCCCTTTTTTTGATATTTTGTATTTTGCTTGCTGTGCGAAAATGAGGTCACAGCTTTTTTTGCAGAGAATCTGTTACTACGCAGAAAGCGCTCTGTAAGTTTCGCTATGTACGGCGCGTCAATTTTTATGTTTATAAAGGATATATTATGATGATGTATATTCTTTTATTTGAGTTAGTTTAATGTGTCGTTGCCGTTTAAAGTACTGCTGAACTACCCAGGTAAGTCTGAAAATGATTTCGTTTTCCAGTATGGGTTGATTCTTTGTTTGGGCAGTAAAGAGTGTGTCATTTTTTTGGGTTTCTTTGTTTGCCTGCATATATCAGGTCGATATAGACATTTAGTATATTAAAGTTTTATCTCTAAGTGTTGGGGAAATATTTTATAGTTACCTTTTCCTAACAACAGCTGTGGAAATTCGATTAAAGATTTGATCCGGTTATCAGGTTTTATGATCAAACCGGTCTAAAACAAATGACGCAATACCCGGAAAGGCAAGTACATGATTCGTTTCACAAGTAGTCTTTAGTGTAACTCGCTAACAAATGCAACCCCACTTGTCTTTTCGACATAAACTAGTAATATGAGAATTCAAAACCATCACAGTTTACATTTCGATTTTTTTTTTCTGTCAGAACTAGAATACATATAAAACAATTAATTCAAACCAACATTAGTCTTGTTAACAAAATGCGATAGCAACATATAACAACAATAATACAGTCTTAACTTAGGAATACACAGGTACAAAACAAATTGCTGAGAAGGTTCAAATCTGCAAGTTCTAAACAAAAGTTATTTCTGCTTCTGTACACTATTGTTGGCTGAAAACCAATATAACAACTAACAAACCACAATAAAGAGTTAAAACATACAATGACTAGGACACGACTACATTCAATCATATTCAAATATCAATACATATGTACGTGGGCGCCCACTCATACAAATTCATTCAAACACATAAAACAAATTGGTTTTCCATTGAGAAGTTATCGTAAAATATTTAAATATCTAAAAACACAGAATACATCCCATAATATCGCACTGCATAAATATCAGAAAAACAACTCACATACAAACACTGAGCTTTAACCAAATTTTTCATTAGACAAACTTTCCTTGATTAGGTGGATGGAATAATTAACGTGGCAGTCCCCTCAACAAAACGGGGATTCACCAAAATAAAAAAAACATACCCGCGACCCAAAGCCCTCCGGTGCCTCGACAAATTTACAAATACACCACCTGAACCACTCTGACAATTACATTTGCACCTAACCCGAGACGGTACGTTAGGCTGTTCGGATCCAGATGATATGCTGAAAAAATGTCACCTTAGACACCTTCAGACGTTTAGGTGGGGAAAAAAAACATCCACCCAAAACAAGTAAACAAAAACATTGCAAAAATTCACAATTTCAAACACTAAGTGCACACACCACTTCAAAATAAATTCGTGCAAAAATTCAAGAAAAGTTCATGCAAAAATCTCATCACATAGGTGCCTCAGTTCGAATTTGGTCAGGGGTTTGGTAAAAGGATCTGCTAGATTTTCTTTACTTTTTATATAATTTATGTCAAATATGTTCTGATAAACTAGGTCACGAATAAAAAATAATTTGACATCAATATGCTTACTTCTATGGTTCTCTACTGGGGATTTAACAAAATCTATACACGCCATGTTATCAACATATAGAATTGACCTAAGCTTTCCTCCAAGAACTAACTTTCTGGCATAACATTCTTCTAGAATTCTATCAAACCACATAAGTTCCTTTGTGGCCTCTGTCATAGCGTAGAATTCACTTTCCATAATTGACAACGACACGCACTTCTCCTTGAAAGTCCTCCACATGACTGGAGCTTTTCCAAGAAACACTATCTGTCCCCCCATAGAAGTCCTGTCATCCTTATTGGCTGCGAAATCTGCATCGGTGTAAACCGTTATACTAGGTTCATTGCACGCAAGTTTAAGTTTAAAATTGTGTGTGTGTATAACATAGCCCAAAAGTCTTATCAAACCATCCCAGTGAATTCTACCAGGATTACTTTGGTATTGGCTAAAAATGTTAACGGCATAACTTATGTCGAGCCTGGTTCTACTAGCGAGGAACGATAGACAGCCTAGTAAATTTCTATAGGGATATTGTTTCATTTCTTCTATTTCAACATCTGATTGTGGACACTGTTTCTATGAGAATACTGTACCCTTGCTGATTGGAAGTGAGGAGACCGGTACGAAGAATTTTGTAAACCTTTTACGAATATCGTCAATATAAATTGACTGCCTCAACAAAACTTCTCCCCCCTTTTCTTCAAACTCAACTCCCAACAGCTTTCTAGTTTTTCCCAAAATTTTTAAATCAAAATGTGTCTTCAACAATCCTATGGCTTTGTCTATTATCTCCTCGTCCTTACCGAACAAAACCATGTCATCAACATATAAAAGTAAAATCAACACACAATTAAAATCATATGCACAGTTACACCAATTTAGTTTGCTAAAACCTAGTTCTATCAATACTTTATGAATCTCGAAGAACCATTCTCTACCACTTTGATGCAATCCATAGATAGCTTTATCCAATTTGCATACAAAATCTTCCTTACCTTCTACAACAAAACCGGGAGGCTGAGACATGTAAATATCATCTTTTAATGGTGCATACAGATAAGCTCCTTTGACATCACACTGTCTGTGGGTCCAACCCTGTAAAACTACTAAAAGTGAGAAGAAAAAACGAATTAGACTGAAATTAATGACTGGGCTAAAAGTCTCTTCGTAAGAAACTCCTTTAATTTGTTTAAAACCCTGTGCCACCAGTCTGGCCTTATACCTGGCCACCTCGCCCTTTTCGTCTCTTTTCAACGCAAAAACCCACCGGCATCCTATGATATCTGTATCTGATGGTAACTCAACTAGGTGCCATACCTGTCTTTCTGTCATGACTTTCATCTCTTCTTCCATGGCCTCTACCCACTGTTTATGCTGTGGTGATTTCAATGCTTGCTTGTAAGTATTAGGCATCTGTATATCGTCTAGTCAAGAACTGGCATAACTTGTGGATGCGGTAGCTGGTTTATCTGATATTTTCCCTTTATATCCATTTTTATCTGAGGAATCGGAATGGATTCTTTCCAATCGACCAAATGGATTTCTTTTCCAATCGCTACTTCTTAGATCTTGGGCTGGCAAGGGACTCTTATCAATTTGGGTTTCTTCAGGACTATCTTTTTCCACCAAATCTTCGTCACTCTCACGGGGTAGATTCTGACCTAAATTGATAATAGAAACGTCTTCATCTCCCTCATGTTTGGAGTATGATTCGGTGTTAGGATTAACACTGGGACCCATCATTGCTCCACTGTCGCCTTCCATCCCTTGTGAATCCTCACAGAATCTGACATTTATGGTCTCCACCACATTATTGGTGTCTGGGAACCATATCCGATAACCCTTGGTGTTAAAGGCATATCCAATCATCACCCCTTTCTTCGCCTTGGCGTCTAACTTCGCTCTGTGTTGTCGTGGTACACCAACATACGCGATGGACCCAAACGGCTTCAAGTGGTTTACCGATGGCTTATACCCTCCAAAAAGCTCAAATGGTGTCTTACTTAGACCTTTATGTACAACCCTGTTCCAGACATAGGTGAAACTTAAAACTGCATCAGGCCAAAATTTTGTCTCTAACCCACTGTCTGCTAACAAGCACTTCGCCCCATTTGATACTGTCTGGTTGAACCTTTCTGCAGTACCGTTCTGCTCTGGTGTATATGTGTTTGTGAGTTCATGTTTTACCCCATGATCATTGCAAAATTGTGTAAAACTATTGTTTACAAACTCAGTCCCGTTATCGGTACGGATACTTTTTATTTTCCGCCCTAGGAACCTCTCTGCACGAGCGACATGATTTCTAAAAATCCGGAAAACCTCAGATTTTTCACACATGGGGTAAACAGAGCACTTACGTGAATGGTCGTCTATAATCGATAAAAAATATTTTTCACCGTTGCGACCAATAGTACTGCAAGGACCCCAAGTATCCATATAGATCAAATCATTGGGATATTTAGAGCGTCTAAAATTTACAGATTTAAAACTAACCCGTCTGAACTTGTTAAGTGTACAGGTTTCACAGTCAAAATTATGATCTTCAAATTTTTCCAACCCCTTTATGGCATGTTTCCTAATTGTATCCCGGACTACATATGGACTTATATGTGCTAACCTTCGATGTACCAGTTCATCGTCAACTTTCCTGGCCACACAAGCACTGCAATCCTCTCTTATTCTGGCAACTCGGGGATTTTTAGGACAAACCTGATATAAACCATTCTTTAATTTGGCAAAAAAAAACAGTTTTATCATACCGGTTTTTAATTCTTACCATACCTTGACCGCCTTCGAACCTGAGACCTTGTCTGTCTAAAACAGAACCTGAAATTAAATTCAACTTAAGATTAGGTGAATACATGACACTGTACAAATGGAATGTTCTGGAGCCAAACTGTAGCTGAATTGTCCCTCTACCTGTAATCGGGAATGTCACTCCTTCGATAGCTACGGATAATTTATCGTCCTTTATTTCCTCAAAATCCTGGAACCACTCCTTCACTTTACAAAAGTGATGACTAGCAGCAGTGTCGAAAGTCCATAAATTCGAAGATTCTTCAAAATTACTCACATAAGTTTGCACAAGATTAATCGAAGGAAATCTCACCTTCTTATTTGCTGAATTTGGTTTTGATTTATAACGCACAGGACTTATTCCACGTGCAGGGGAATGACTTCTAACTGCCGTACTCTTCCGATAAGGTGATGTATTTCTTGGTGGAACACGCTGTCTCTGTTGGTACTCGTTAACGGGATTTCCATTGAAACAATTTCTTTTAATATGTCCCACCTGATTACACCTAAAACATGTCATATTTTTCTTGCGTGTGACTGCAGAATAAGCTTTGACTTCATGCATTTTGTTACGGTCTTGTTCTCGTACCGTCAGTCTATCTTCCTCAGCTACCAGTTCTACGAGTATGTCCTTAAATTTAAATTTTTCTTCTGGCCATCGTAATATGGATTGTGAAATGCTATCATAAGTTTCTGGTAAGTAGCGTAATAACTGAAAACTAACGTAAATTTCATTAATTGGTTGGTTTATACCTCGTAATTTTTCAACAATTCTCGTTAAACGTGCTGCAAACAGGCTAATTTTTTCATGTGGTTGAATTCTGCTAGAAAATAGTTCATTAATCAGTTGCATATGCCTCGACCTATTGTCGGGTTCAAAAAATAATTTTAATTTGAGCCATGCTTCTCGGGCATTCTCTATTCCCTCCACTATTTTCCGAAATTCAGGGGAAATATTTAAATAAATCAATGAAATTGCGGTTCCTGCACGGAGATTATAATCCCTAACGTCACGATATGTAACTTCAGGACCCGGATACTCTACCTGAGTAGTTACACTCTTTGTAGTATCGGTATCTTTACTCGCTGTGCTTTCAACTTCCGTTTTTTCATTCTTAATTTTAAGTTTTGGTACTAGCTCTGTGCCTGCTACTATGCCCCAACATCCACGCTCCATAAGAATGTACCTCATATCTTCAGCCCAATTCCCGTAATTTGTTGCGTTCAGCTTCTCTATTTGGGTCTGCATTTTAATTGTATCCCCGAAATTGACACTTTTCAAAACTTCAAATTCTTTCAAAATACAAAATAAACTTCACTTGTCGTCTATGTTAATATGCATCAACATTAAACTTACTTCAATTCCATTCAACGCCCCCCCATCTTCAGGGCCACTGATATAGTATCAAAACGTAAAAACATATTATTATTTTCATGGGCGAAATATTGTAATCACATTGTTGCTAATAATCCTTTCAGTTGTTATGAGCGTATACCGTCAATAACATCTGGTCATTGCCTCTTTAGCTTTTATGGTCATATACGTTCAGTAACATCTGGCCCATAACCTCTTTTATTGTCAGCGTGCACGTGAAACGAGCACGTCAACAAAAAAACCTAATAATTAAATTGCAGAGTAAAATCGCAGAAGAAACGTTGTTTGTTACAATAGGTATACGTTAAAACTATTGATGAAAGCATAGACGACAAGACTTTTTCAACAATAACAATTCAAATTTATTTGTTTAAAATATTAAAAGTTAGTTTAAAAATCTTCAACAATAAAATATCCATATCAATCAATAGCGTTCTCTAAATTCATTAAAAAAAAACAAGTCTCATATATACAAACAACAGTGTCTATACACTGTGATGGAATTACCTCAAGTTAGGCATAGGCAAAGACTGTTAACCCCTTATTCTTTTTTCTTTACTGCGTCTTAAACTTAAACTATAAATCAACATTACCTTTCTTCAGATTGTCCTCAGCTTCATTATCTATCTAATCAATGGTAGTCGAGAAAAGCTCCTCCTTCTCCTCCTTTTGTTACTGAATCGTATGTGAGCCTTATATACGCCTCATCTAATGATATTCAACGATCCGGTTTGTTTAAAACGCACCAACTACTGGAAACTGAATAATAAATTATTTACGGTAGCTTCTTCACAGCTGTGGAAATTCGATTAAAGATTTGATCCGGTTATCAGATTTTATGATCAAACCGGTCTAAAACAAATGACGCAATACCCGGAAAGGCAAGTACATGATTCGTTTCACAAGTAGTCTTTAGTGTAACTCGCTAACAATATTTCATATATTTCATTTTCCCATACAAGATAAAACAATGTCACCTAAAAAGAAGTCAGATGACAAGAACTCGGATGTCAAATTTTCCAGTGTTAACTGTTTTACTCTGTTATCTTCATATATTAAGTTAATAAAGAAATTTTCAAATATTAAAATGCAGAATTTCCATAAAATCTTTTATTAGATTTATATAAATTATGTCTAAAACAAAATTATATGTAACTAACTGTCAACAAAACAGATAGGGGGTAAGAAAGTTCCACATAATATGCAAAGCTTTCAAAATGTGTTCAAAGGAGAGAAATATCTTCTGATAAATGATTCACTTCTTATTTAGAAAATTTTTACAAACGGTTTTCATAAAGGAACTTGGTTCTTCCTTTTTATAGCTGCCTTGATGAGAAAAGAAAATTGGTGCATTTGTGCCTTGGCGAGAAATAAACAGTTACCATTTGTTACATATGTTACCATTACCTCTGCAATCATATGTTGTATATATTGTTTGTTTTAAATAAACTACTTACTAAATTGTATTAGATAAAACAATAAATACAAATTTATATTAAATTCATTCTGTATGTATATGGGTCATTCTTAGATAAAGGGAAATTTTATGTCCTTGACCAAGAAATTGAAATTGAACGAGTCTAACATGTATGTTTTAATTTTATTTTAAGAAATACTGTAAAGAACTGCATTGTGCAATAGTTTGAAAATGGGAAAAATAATATGAATATTTTAAAAAATTTAAAAGTTGCAAATGTCATTTCCATGGCATGTCCCTAACTTCAAATTTAATAATAGAAAATTATAGTTTGAAGTGTTGAAAGCCTTCGAGCAAAGACAACATTAGTATAATAAATTTTCATCTCTCAGCTTGAAATATAATTAGCAATTTAGCTCCAATACAAATTTTTTTAAAAAAATCTTTAATTAAACTTTGTCCCTGGAGTTAATTGTCATTACCATGGTAAAAAGTATTTGCTTTCTTAGCTCATCACTAAAGGGCGATAAAATAATCTTAAAGTTGCTACATTGTAGTGTAACATATGTCCTAACAAGCAGTGATGTCTTTCTTTGTAGCAATAGGTAAGTACTCTTTCATTTTCAGACTTTTTAAAAAATTGGGAAGTGTGTCTTTTTGATTGAATTATAAAGAGCTCTGGGACTATTTTCAAAGTAAATATACTATAAGCCTTCAGTTACTATAATTAAGCCCAAAATGAGATTAACATTATAAAGGTCATTACCATGCTTCTTTGAAAACATGGTAATGACCAACAGACCATGGAAATGACAAATTTGAAGATTTTTAAGAGTTTGCAATATTTTTCCATAAAAATTACCATCAATATTTTATACATAAATTTGAGGTAATACAAAGATTTTAATTTATTAATTTATTCTTTAAAAAGCTGATCTTAGAAAACAATAATAATTATTAGAAGTCTATTTTTATGTTCCTGAAAACAATATTTAATTTTTAATAAAAATGGAGGGAAAAGGATTGAGATTCTACATTATTTAATTGTGTACATATTTATATTTATTTCAGGAATGATACTTACAAGTGGGTTAAAGGTTAAAAACAAATATCTTAATTTTCAATTTACTGAGGTTTTGAGAAATTAGATAATAAAGTAATTAGTTTTATATCCACTTATTATATGACAACAATACTAGACTCAAACCATGAGAGCTTTAATATTGTCCTATGTTTCAAGATAACTAGTATTCTGGCTATGTAATAAGCAGGTGTGATGATCTGCTTTTGTGTGTCAGCAACCATTTGGTTCTTCCTGAGGCAAAAACTCACAAAGTCCCCTTTCACCAAGGGCGCTGTAAAAAGGAAGTACCAAGAAATAATATAAAATATTTATGCATATTTTCCTTATGGAAAATGAAAAATTACCAGCTTATATTTTCAAGTTTTCGGCAATAGTTATATTTTACATAAAGCATTTAATATAATCCTATAATGCCCGTTTTAACTTTTTCCATCTACAAATATAATACAGTTCATGCATATTTTATCAGAGCATAATTATACAACACTTTTTTAAAGCACCGAAGAAAATTATGAATGCAAGAATTTTCAAAACAGTACTTTTGATACTTTTACTACAGTTACTTTAAATTGAATAAATATTTTTACCCCTAGGACTCAGAGAAGGATACATAAAACACAAAACAAACATGAATTTCACTAACACTGATTTTAATGACCTAAACAATATATATTAAAATATTACCCAAGACATGATCAGGAAGAAAGCAGTAATAAATTTTAAAAGTACTAAATGAGCCGTTCCCTGCACACATTGATTAACTCCATAAACAAAAAATGGAGAAATGCGATGAAATAATGTACAATAAAATAATAATAGATAATATAATACAATTCATGCACCCATAATTTTGTCATTTAATGGTATTAATCTTTATTATTTGTGATATTTATTATAAATAAAAAAAGCTATGACTAAACCAAGTGCTTTGACACTTACATTTAAGATATTTCAAAAAGTAGAGTTAGTCAATGTGTGCAGTGAACGACTGAAATAATCTATTGAGTATAAAGAATATGCAGAATATAGAACAGATAATTTAAATTTATTTCTAAACTGATCCAAGTATAATTTTTACAATAAACAATATCATATCGAAGTTGTCAAAAATATCAGTTAATACAGATTTTCTAAATCTTGAAATGCTTATAACAAAGAAATCTTCAGAATACATGGTGCAGAGTAAATTAAACATTTTTATAAATAATATAGTAATAACTGTGTACAGTTTAAAGTGTTAAATAATTTATTTTTGCTTTAAAAAGAATTTCAATTTTAAATATCCAGTATTACTTTTAAATCATCCTCTTTGAAATACATTGATTTAAAACTGTAAACAAGCATATTACAATGAATAATATACCTAAAATGATGAAAAATTAGGAATATTGCATTTAATGCTGTTGCTATTATCACTGTTGCAATGAAAAATGAGCATGAATGTTATTTATTAAATCTAGTCATCAAAAATTTTAACACTGAATGAAAACAAAAACAAATAACATTAAAAAAAAAACCGATTTCTAATGCATTCAGAGTTAATAAGTTCTCTGATTGAAGAATGATACATCAAAGCGATAGAAAAACTACAGATTATTGTTTATGGTACCAAGTTGTAAAAATTCACCAAATTTCGTGCCAGTCTATCTATGTGAAAATTTAATTTGTACTATCTATAAAATTTCTTGAAATTGACATTGTATTACAATATCTTTGTAATTTTGTAATATTTAATGCACATAGATGATGGTTTATTAACTCCAATAAGCTTTACATGTTTTAACAATTTTATAATATTTTAGGCATGGAGTTAAATTTAAATTATTCCAAACACATAAATGTTTTGAAAAGTGCTCGATTTTTTAGTCTTCAAATTTAGTGATTATATAAGTGGCTCATTTGTTTATGTTCTGATGCTTTTGAGTTATAATCTTTATAATAAATTATTTCATTGTTCAGTTTAATGATTAATAGGCTTCAATCCTGATCCCGTTAAGCACTCTTACATCCCCAAACATCATTGATTACACTTCAGAAATGTCATTTGGTTGGGTTTTTTTTAGTTTAAACTAATTTAATTTTAATGATGATCATTTAGATGTTTTCAGCCAATGAAATTCAGAATGACCTTCAGCTAATGAGTTACACATTCAGTAGATGAAAAAGTTCAGTGAATTGAAAAAATTTAGAATTCTTGTCATATTTTTATTTTCCTCTTTTTCAAGTAATACAATCTGGAAGTTGACAGATGGAAGATGTTCCCTTGGTCATTAATATTTAGATTATGGGTCTTACTCCAGACCTCAGAGCATCTGGAACAACACTTCACCGTGGTCAATGTTTTTAAAATCAGAATCTTTTCAAATGAATATTCATAAATTTTTTTATTTCTTACTTTTGTACCCTTTCCTAAAGTTTCTTTATTTCTTTTCAGTTTTATAAATTGATTTTTATACGTTTGAAAAATTTTCAATTATAATTTTTGTTCTATAAATTCTCTGGTAATACTAATGTCATCATTTTTTTTCCATTCTGTGTATGTTGAAATTATCTTGCTACAGACTCTTAAATTTTATGTTAATTATTCAGTTTTCCACTACTTTTAAATATTTATGTGTTTTTATCTTGAAGTATTTACATGTTTATTTTCTAGTTTGTAAGAATATTTTTCTAAATAAAATTCAAGTATTTTGTATTGTTTTCTCACAGCATATCCTAGGACGACGTATTATAAGAAAAAAAATTATTTTGATCTACATCTTGAAACAAATTGACATTTTTCAAATATTTAGGCTGTTTTAATTATTTATTCCATTTAAATGCTGCCTTCAATATCTCTCTTCCCCGTATACTTTATATTTTAACTGAATTATGAACAGTTTGGAACAATTGTATAGCTCATAACCAGCAAATTTGCTATTAAATACATTATGTCTGATTTGTATGTTTTTTAATTTTGTATGAAAATTGTAAATAAAAACGCAACTTTTAGCAATATCTTGAAATCGTGGAACGCAAATTTTAACAACACATCAACATAGACCAGAAAGTTTTAATCTACTGAAATTCCTGAAAACAACATACAATGCCTGAACATGCAGTTTTTAACCATTTAATAGTTATATGCATTGTATAATCACTTAGCTTCACCCATAAAACAGCGCAAAAAATAGATAGCATATATATCATTTTCAACATCTAAACAAAATAGTTCTGTCATAGAATACAGAAAACAATACCTGTCGATTAAACTTACTTGAATAGCGGCTAATTTGTCGAAAATCGTCTGAAATTACTAGACATTGGACTACTATAAACAACATAAGCCACGAGTTTATGCGATATTGTTGCCACAAATACCACAAATAATAGAATCAGCTACCTGTGATTAATAACTGTTATCTGTTACCAAAGTCAAAGTCATGCTGTTGGCATTGGTAAGAGTAACTGATGAGGCACCTGGGAGCTTTAAATCCATATTGTCGATTTCAGTGGCTTACATGTGGGAAAATTAACGTCCACAAAGTTAAAAATGGTGTTTAGAATAAGTCATGTTGTTGACACAGTTCCTACCGGGGGTTGAAAACCCCCGCTTTATCTCCGACCGTAAGACGTTATGATCGAAGTATGTTTCTTCTATCGGGCACTTTGGGTCCCATCTTGAACACCAGGAACGCCAAATTCACTCCTCCGCAAAACAGCGACGAGATTTCCTTTCTTCCCCGTATTTCCTGATATTTCGATGACACATGGTCATAGTGCTTTGCGCGATCCACAAGATGATTTACGCTGTTGCCGACAGAGGAAATATTTGCTGCGAATATCGTTCGAAAACCAAAGCGTCCCAAGTTAGTGTAAAGCACGTGCTAGAAAGCCGAAAATACATGTGTTGTGTTGAAATCAGAAATACTCGGCCAGAAAGGTTTTTGTTTGGTTGGTTGTTTGGGGTTCAATGGCGCAAGGTCCACAGAGGACATGCTGCGCAAAACACGTGTTAAAACCTGAAAAAATATTATATATGTCAGCAATTTAAAACTACACTCCAGTGTAAATATGATAAAAACAAAAAGTAATGACAGACAATGTGTAAAACAAACATAAAAGGGTGGTAAGAACAGTGAATAATTTAACAAGTTAACAAAACGAACACAGACGTTGGTAAGTTTATTAAAGCAAACGGGCATATAAACGTATAAAAATTATTAAGTAATGACTACAAAAACAGTGGTATAAAAGATTATAAGAACTATGAAGGTTAAAACAGTCTTATATAAAATGTGACAAGCACCGTTATAAAAAAAGGTGACAAAGTTGCTAAAATACACTCATGTCCATAAATTAAGGATAATTCAGAATCACACGGAAATCGAACTCTAAAGTAAAAATTTCACCTGTAGAATTATCACACACATCTTCAAGAATAATATGCAAATTACAGGAAGCCACCAGATGACGCCGATAGTACGTTACAATGACGAGAGTGTAAGAGAGGGGTATATAATGAATGGTGGCAAAGAAGTAAAATTGTTCACAAGTGTTCTGTAAGCCACTCAGGGTCATAACCGAATAGTTTTGACACAAAAAACGCATGTGGATGATTTTTTACGTGGTAGAATTATTGACCACCTGGAATGTGGGCGTACTCAGATGGAAGTATCCGAGGAACTTGGAATTGTCCAAAGCGGTGTTTGGCAGTAACTGCCAAAAGAAGCATAGGATGCATAGCATCCGACCTGTCTCGTCAGCTATCTGCAGCCACGGGTGCCACAGTTTCAAGGCAAACCGTGTACAGACGTT
This sequence comes from Dolomedes plantarius, assembly GCA_907164885.2. Lineage (NCBI taxonomy): Eukaryota > Metazoa > Arthropoda > Arachnida > Araneae > Dolomedidae > Dolomedes > Dolomedes plantarius. The sequence goes on along the minus strand of OU015499.1, from coordinate 129,942,471 downwards.
TGAGGAATATTGGTCTATATGCTCGCTGGCCTGTCAGATGTGTTCCGCTCACGACAACTCACTGTCGGCAGCGATTAGCCTGGAGTAGAGAACATGCAATGTGGACATCGTCACAGTGGGCTTGTGTGATGTTTTCCGACGAGTCTAGGTTTAGCTTGCAGTCTGATTCACGTCGGACTTTCATATGGAGATCGCCAGGTACCCGTTACCACCAAGCCAACATCATTGGACAACACCGTTACGTTGGTGCAGGATTGCTCGTTTGGGGTGGAATTATACTGGGTTCCAGAACAGATCTGCATGTTCAAATCGGAACCATGAACGGCCACATTTATCAGGACATCATTCTGGAACAACATGTACGTTTGTTTAGGGGTGCCATGGGCGCATAATTTGTGTTTACGGATGACAACGCCCGTCATCACCGAGCAAACATCGTAAACGAATGCCTTCAATCTGATAATATCACCCGCATGGAATGGCCAGCATTCTCACCTGACTTAAGTCCGATAGAGCATGTGTGGGACATGCTTGGCCGACGAGTTGCTGCCCGTCAACCACCTCCTACATGTGTACTGGAACTTGGGAGAGTATTGCTTGCTGACTGGAGTAATCTTCCCCAATATCAGCTCGATAATTTGATACTCAGCATGCCTAGGCGTTGTACGGACTGTATATCATTGCATGGGAGATATACAATGTATTAACCATCATACCAACCATGTAATAATAAGTTTTTGTAAAAGAGATATTTTTTGCAATTTCTCCAGTGATAAAAACAGTAATACAAAATGAGTGATTCAAACAGTGATACAAAATCAGTGATTTATAAAGAGTGTTTAAAAGTAATACGTGAAACGTATATTAACAGTCAAGTACAAGATAACAAATGAAGCGAAAGTAAAGCAGAAAACAAATTAAGAAAAAGGCCAGAACATGTCAGAAAAAAGGAAGAGTCGGAGACTCCTCGAAAGAAACATCATTATACCCGTCCTCAGACACATACAATTTTAATGCTGTACCCGAAGCGAGTCTATGGACATATTTTTTAAGCAATATAAATAGCAGTATGAAATAGTCATATAAAAAAACAGCGTAAACATGGTAACAGCAATTAAATACAGAAATAAAAAAGGACAATAGAGCAAAAAAATAGGAGTCAGGACTCATGAAAAACAACATGATTATCGTCATCCTCGGTCACGTACAATTTTAATTACGCATTGTCCGCGACCATGTGGATGTATTCGGGATTTTATAATATGTAACTTGGATCTTTATTTATCCTAAAAAGGCCAATGCACTTTCTAGGAACGGCCACTTTTTTCCTATTTGGGTTTCTAGGGATAGGGGAGTTCATATCTATATGATAAGAATATGACGGATTGGACGTGATAACATTTTGACCAGCGGAAAATTGGACAGTTTTAGGTTTATTGTTTTTAGATTAAGTAGTCTGCTGTGGTGTGTCTTTTTTTGTTGTGTCGTCTGATTTGCCTTTCTGGTTTGAATATCTTCATCAGCTGGAGGTGGCGAAGATTGTTTTAGTTTTTGCTGTGTGCAGAAAAAGAATTCATAGCTGAAGAATTAGGTGAATTATGATTCCGGTTTGCCAATCCAATTGGCGAGAAAACAACTGGTTCGGTCTGAGTGCTTGCAGTTTTCATAATGTTTTTAGTAGCAGCAGCAAAAGAAACAACAACCTTTGGGGTTTGGGATTCCTGGAGTTTCCTTGCGTCATGAAAATAATTTTTTTTGTTAATTTTAAGGTTTGGATTTCTTTTTTCAGAAACCATTTCGGACACGAACGAGAACAGGCAACGTGATCACCCCGACAATTAACACATCGAGGGAGCATATCGCATTTATCGCTGTCGTGGCCAACTTCTGCACAACAGGCGCAGGTAATAGACTCACGAAAAGGATCCTTCGAATGGACAAAACGTTAGTGCTTGAAGCATCTTAACTGATTTGGGATGTAAGGCCGCACAGGGCTACGGAACGAAGAACCTTCCCATCAGGACGTATAGTGATGCGCCTTACAGCTATTACCTTTTGTTCCAGAAGATTCTCCAAGGTTTCATCTTGCGGAGTGTATAGAAAGTCAGACTCGGAGATAACGCCACGTGACGAGTTTAAGTAACTGTGTGCAGCAGGAAGCTGACCGAAAGAGGTACAAGTAGAAAGAATAGAAGCCTGTTTTGGTGATGACACTTCAACTAAGAGGTCACCAGGTCGGAGTTTTCTGATAGATTTTACTTTGCTAAATAAAGATTGCAATAATTTATGTATTTGAAACGGAGAAACGTTGTAAAAAGTGCCTTCCTCTCTTTTCAAAAGAAAAAAAAATCGAGCAGTAACAAAAGCGGTCTGTTCATTTGTTTTTGGTGACCTATCCCTCACCGTAGGATTTCTTTTTAAAGTTTCCATAAAAAAGGGCTTCAGATCCCGGCCGCACCACCCACCATGGAGCCCAACAAGGGGATGCAGGATCCTGCCCCAGTGCTAGCTGATATCTATATGCTCACGAAGCGACCCTCCAAACTCAGCGAGATGCCCAGTAATCGGAACGATTGCTTGGTTCCTAGGCGATGACAAGTCAGCGACCAGCCGATTGATACTATAGGGAACCACTAAGTACCTCCCGTTTACCTGAAGCAGGGGCCAAAGCAGTGTATTGAGATACCAAAAACTGTCCCTCCACTGCCAGGATTCCCTTTTCAAAGGACACGGGTCTCTACGCATGCCAAACACGTGGGTGATATACACGGCATTAGAAGCTAGAAGCAACAGAGCGGCAACAGCTTCTAATGGGCAGCCGTCGCCTCCGAAGAGGAATCACATCGAGGGAGAAAAGAAAGAAAAAAATATAAAAAGAGAGGAGAGGAAAATGGAAAGGATAGATACTTCACTGGGGTACCACGGGATTGCGACACCGGTGTTTACTTAAAGTAGGTAAACCCCCTGAGGTGCACAAAGGGTTTTCAAAGAGGTTATCGGTAAAATTTTTTCTCGTGTACTGGTATGTTTTATTTTTGTGTCCGTTGCATTGTATTAATTAGAGCATCCTGGAGATAGAGCGAAGAAGTCTGGGATCTTATGAGTGGTATTTATTATAATTTTATTCAAGAGACTCAATGCATATCATATGTATTAAGACATTTCGGCACAACCACCCAGTTCATCTTGAATCTGCTGTTTGAAATAATTTTCTTATGGGGAGTGGCGGATAGATGCCACCCTTTTTGTAAGAGAGTCAATAATAATAATCATATGCAATACAAACACATCGGTTTCTTTTAATTTGAAAGATGCATTACTATACGCAATTAAAATTTCTCATAATTGAATTAAAATAAACAGAAAATAAACTAACAAAGTTTGGCAAAGTGGCGTTTGTCTCACACCTTGTGGGAGAGATGCCATAGGCATTATTTGGTTTTCTTTTGATGCTTTTATTGTTAAAATGTCTCTCCCACAATTATTGCAATGTTGGGAGAGTACATCGTGCACGACTCGCAAAGCTATTCTAAACAAGATAAACACTTGATCCAGTCCATTTTCTTCATTTTTTAAAAATAATTTACTCAACCCACACATTGTTATCTTCAATGGGGCTAGCTGCATTTTGGTGAGATGATGATGAAACTAAATAAGTTGTCTTAAGTTGTTTTTGGCTGCTCTTTTTATGAAAAACTTTTGGGGATATTTATCCACGTTTTTAAATGTTAAAACGCATGTATGTAAATTGCTTGCGTTTTACGGTTGAGCTTGGCGCTCTTGGAATAGGTTTATCTGCGTGAAGAATTTTTGTCAGCCGTTTTTTTTTTACGGCTTGCACAATTGGTTGCGTTTAGGATGATGTGTTTGGTGTGCATATTACCATGTGGTCCCAGTCTAAATTTTGCAAGATTACCATACTGCAGTCATCTGATCATCGTACGGATAGGTATCCCATAAGTTCGTTGAACCTCATTCTTTGATATTTCCCCCATCTTCACTTTTTCAGTAGCTATCTTTAAATTATGTTCTGTCCGCTGTCCTCTGACTTCTCCGATTTCAGGTGTGTACTTCCTCGGAATCCCGAATTGCCCAAAAATGTTAGTAAATTAAAGAATCAGAGCAACCGTTGATTAGGGTGGCATCTCTCCTCATTTCGAAGGTGAGATGGCATATTCACAAATACAATGCAGTGGGCATAATAATGAAAATCTATTGTATAAATATGTTGCAAAGAAGCAGCATGAAAAGTTAAAATAGATACTATCTTCGCCACTTCTTCGTAGCACTGGTAATCAACAACAATAACTCACTTGCGTAACAATTTAAACGGAAATTATGAGCGGAATAATTTTTATCACGCAATCAATACAGCAAGCTAAAGCGCAGTCGAGTCGGCATGCACTTGTTCATCGGATTGCTTGCGTCTCTAACGACACCCGTAAAAAGTATGGACGTCTCTATTGTTTGTCGCGAGATATTGGAAGTATGGAATCTCTCCTCAAATGGCGTCTATCCGCCACTTACCCTAATTTTCGTACCTTTCACTGTTTATTTAATTTAAGAATGTTATTTTTCTTTTGTTCAATGTACTACTCTTATAAAATTTGGGGTTTATGACTCAATATAACAAATGATTTTAGCTAAGCCTGGCCGTATATATACACTCAAGAGCCAAAACATTATGACCACCTGTCAATAACGAGTTGGCCCACCTTTGGCGCGCAACACAGCTTCAACCCGCCTTGGCATGGATGCCACAAGTCCTTGGTAGATGGCCGGAGACAGATTGTATCAGATATTTAAGCAACGGTCACGCAAATCCGAGATATTGCGAATTGGTGGTCTTTGAACTCTGAGCTGCCGTCCCATGACATCCCAAATGTGTTCTATCGGATTGAGATCCGGTGAGTTAGGCGGCCAGGACATTAACTGGAATTCAGCATCATGTTCCTGGAACCACTTCAACACAATTTTAGCCTTGTGACACGGGGCGTTGTCCTGTTGGAACATTCCATTTCCAGATGGAAAAACAGAGGCCATGTAAGGGTGCAACTGGTCCGCAATGATGTTCAGATACCTTGTAGCATTCATGGTCTGCTCTACCACAACCACGGGTCCCAGAGACGCCCAAGAGAACGTCCCCCAAAGCATAATACCGCCACCACCGACCTGTGTATGACCTACTGTACATTGAGGGAGCAACAGTTCGCCTGGAAGACGGCGTATCCTGACACGGCCATCGGCGTGATGAATGACAAACCGTGATTCATCTGACCAGGCAACTCTCTCCCACTGATCCATGGACCAGTCGCGATGTTCCCGGGCCCAGCGCAGGCGCAGTTGGCGATGACGCTTGGTCAGCAAAGGCACACGAGTGGGACGTTTGCTGCGTAGCCCCCATATTCAACAGTGTCCGCTGAACAATGTGCTGCGATACTATTATACTTGGCCCTTGCATTGTATTGGGCTGTCAGCTGAGCCACTGTCTGGCTCCGGTTTTGCTTCACCATACGAGACAGTCTCCGACGACCTTTTTCTTTGATAGCGTGTGGACGTCCAACACCATGTCGTCTACTGATGGTTTCACCGTCATTCATCCACTTTGCATAAGTACTAACAACTGTAGGTCGCGAACAACCCACGAGTCGTTAAGTTTCGGAAATACTTGTTCCGAGCCTTCGAGCCATTACAATCTGCCCTCTATCAAAGTCGCTTAGATCCGCAGCCTTTCCCATCACACACAGAAGTAAGTGAAAGAATGATTCTTCAGACTCTCCAGCAGCAGTTAAATACCACTTCCACCTGATCACGTGCCTTCCACGTCATCCAGGCGAATTCATTGCAAAATGTAGGGGTGGTCATAATGTTTTGGCTCTTGAGTGTATATATATATTTTACTGGATATTAAACTTATTGGTATTTTATTCATTTATTTACTTTTCAAATTCTGTATCCATATATTAACAGGCAACAAGCCGTTCACCGAAACCGCCAGGCCCTGATTTCCGCATGGGCAAGTGGGGCGCTTGCCCAGGGCCCCCAAATTTTTGGGGCCCCCTAATTTAGTATTAAGATGTACATATTTTTGACAATTTCTTATACGTACTCAAATTAAAAACGGTTTCCGTAATTTCTGTCTCAAAGACGTCATTAATAGTTGCGTATGTGACGTCATCAGAGGTTTGGTCACATCTAAACTTCCATTTTTTCCCAATCAAATATGCGATTTGAAACTCCACCCTCTGAATTTGAATATTTCTTTCTGATTGGTTAACTTTTACAGCAGTGCACTTTAAGTGTTGTGTTATCTCCATGGTTTTTCATACTAGTGAAAAACATGGATTAGAAGAATCTGGCAATGCTTATATGTTTTATCTTGAAGATTACCATGTGATTTTAGTTAATGTTAGATGCAGTAAATTTTCTAGCGTTTTTGTAGAGATTCAGAAATTTCAGAATGTCTGTTAGGAATAATTTATGTGGCTCTGTTAAACGAAAACTTAGAAAACAAAGAGAAGAACAGCAAAAAAATTGGCTGGATCTATTTCAAAGTATTTTGAAAGTAATTGTGCATCATCCTCATCGTTATCGAAGGATAACGATGACAGCAACATTCATTCTAATGTTTCCCAGGATGGCTCTGTCCCCTGTGATAATCCCACATCTGAAAATTTTGTGCAGAATGACAGAAATATTGAAGAAGATCATATTTGTTATGGAGGAGATCCTGCACTATGGTTGAAAATAGATGAAAAAATGATTGACTTCTTTCTTTCTAAGCCTCCAAATCAAAATTTACACATTCTGCCAAAGACTGAGAGGCAATTTGGCAATGTTAAAAGAAAATTGACAGAAGGACATTTTTACCGCATAAAACAAAACTCTGAAAAAGTTCTCCGAAAGTGGTTGGTTTTGTCACCATCAACAAAAAATTATATTGTTGGGTGTGCAAATTGATAATGAAAAACGGTTCTTCAAATCAGTTAATAACTGGCTTTAATGACTGGAAGCATGCGTCTACAAGACTCTCAGAGCATGAGAACTCCATTCATCATAGACAAGCTGTTCTTCAGATGTCACAACGCATGGATGTAGCCTCTAGAATTGACTCATCATTGATGGATCAGTGTAATGAAGAGTCAAATTACTGGAAAGCTGTTCTAAAAAGAGTTGTTGCTGTTGTAAAGTTTTTATCACAGCGTGGTTTGCCATTTTTTGGAAGCAATGAAACAATTGGTTCTAAGTTAAATGGTAATTTCTTAGGATGTATGGAGCTTATAGCTCAATTTGATTCATTTTTATCTAGCCATCTTGAAAAATATGGAAATCCGGGATCAGGAAAAGTGAGTTATTTATCATCAACTGTTATTAATGAGTTTATAACAATAATGTCAAAAAGGGTATTAAAGCATATTGTTAGTGAAGTTTTAACATCCAAGTACTTTTCAATAATTGTCGATTCAACACCAGATATTACCCATATTGATCAGTTATGCTTTATTTTACGGTATGTGATTGATGGGAAACCAGTGGAATGTTTTTTGATTTTTTTTCCAATCCATAGCCATAGTAGATCAGAAGCTTTAACTGAAACAGTACTAATAAATCTTAAAGAACTGGGTATTGACATTCAAGACTGTCGTGGCCAAACTTATGACAATACTGCGAATAAGTCAGGAAAGTATTCTGGGCTTCAAGCACGAATAAAAGCTATAAATCCACTGGCTGAGTTTGTACCCTGTTCAGCACATTCTTTAAATTTAGTTGGTGCCAATGTAGTACAGTCTTGTAGTACCGTTCTAAGGTTTTTTTCCTTGGTACAGAATATTTATAATTTCTTTTCAGTTTCCACACATCGTTGGCAGAAACTGAAAGAACAAATAGAAAATGATGATGGAAACTTTTCAATAAAAAGCTGCTGCCCTACACGATGGAGTGCCGATGCTTCAACAATCAAGTCTTTGAAGAAAAATTACAGAAGTTTAATACATGTTCTGGACATGTTATCCAATAGTCAGGAAGAAAATGCTTCCACGAAATCAGAAGCTGCAGCTTTATGTAAAAAAATGAAAAAAATTGAAACAGCATTGAATATAATCGTATGGGATACTGTGTTACAACGGCTAAATCAAACAAGTATTGAGCTTCAAAAAGTAAATCTCAATTTATCTGAAGTAGGCCCTTTGTATCAATCATTGATTGATTTTACACAAACTGTCCGTGACAATTTTATTGTATATGAAAAATTAGCTGAGGAACTATGTGGTGAAAATCACAATTATGAAAACTTTCGAAAAAAGAAAATACCACTGAGTAAAGATCTTTTTGCACTTAATGCACCTGAAGTGCAATTAACAGCACGAGAACAATATATATCTATGTGCCACTATGCTTTGTGTGACTCTCTAATTTCGCATCTTTATGAACGGAAAGAGGTATAAGAAATAGTAACTCAAAAATTTGCTTGTTTAATCAATTTAAAATGCTCTTCAAATCTACTTGGCTCTTCAAATCTACTTTCTAAAAGAATCAGCCTTTTTAGAAAAATGCTATGCATCTGACTTAGCAGACTTTTTCTGATGAATTGCTACAATTTTCATCAATAATACAAGAAAATGATACTTTGTTGCATATGTTAAACAAAGCTAAGAAATTTGAAGAAACATTTCCAAATGTTGAAACTGCTTTAAGAATTTTTTTAACTATACCCGTGACAAACTGTTCAGGAGAAAGATCGTTTTCTGTTTTGAAGAGGATAAAATCGGCAGTTCGAAACAGTCTTCTGCAAGAAAAACTTTCATCACTTGCTTTATTACATATTGAATCTGAAATAACAGTGAAACTTGAGTTTGATGATGTTATTCATGATTTTGTAAATTTAAAAATGCGTAATAAAATATATATTTAGATAGTTATGAGTTATATTGTTTCATCTATCTCCTTTTTTTTTTGGGGGGGGGTAGGGGCTGTAGTGTAGCAGGCCTCCTCGTGGTGCATCCTGTTTAATACTAAATCTGCTACAGCCATTGCCATTTCCTTGCAGTCTCATAGCTTTATTTGGAGACTCCCATGAAGGTTTTTAAAAACTGTCCTTCCAAGGGCATGGACAATCCTGGTTTTTAAGTTCTTTACCAGAGACGTGCTCAACTTTCCCTCCTCCCCAGTGTCGAGGGAGTGGTGTGTTTTAGAGTCATCACCGCGCGTAATTTAAAAAAAAGTAAGTATAGTTTTATCAAAAATTTATATCCACATTAATGTGGTTGAGAGTATTATGATGGAAACAGTCAAAGATTTTGACCTATCTAATTATAAAAGTTTTTATTTTATTTGATTACTCTTGCAAAAGATATTTCCATTACTTTTAATAATATTAGATTATTTTTTTAGCAACATGAAGGCTGAGAAGGATTCAAATACTGATCATTTGATTGTTATCATGACTTCCAAAGTTTGTTTATAGATGTTTTTTCAAATTCAGTTGCAAAATCAAGTCTGTATTGAGAGTATAGGATTATAGATACTGCTCTCCACACACAAAAAAGGTGTGATGCAATGTGATGTGAAAAGAGGAAAAAGTCCAGTATAGGTTGCCCTCCTATAGCACAGCATCTTACAACATGGTTTCGTTCTAACACGATAAGATAAATTGCGGAAACCCTTGTATAACACTGCAACCTGTAACACGGTTTTGCTCTAACACTATAAAAAAATTACAGCACTAGATAACATGATTTTTTTAACACATTTCAAAACTAAATTACCTTAAAATAATGACGGGAAGGAATAATGAACTATAGTGGCTTTACATGAAAATTTATAAACAAATTATAATTTATTCATTTATAACTCTATATAATGACGGGAAGGAATAATGAACTATAGTGGCTTTACATGAAAATTTATAAACAAATTATAATTTATTCATTTATAACTCTATAAAATTACAAGTAGGCTTAAGCTTATCTGAAAATCTTGAATCATTTTTCCTGAATACAGACCCTTCCGCTGAAAGAAGCCGAAAATTCAAAAGGGAGTTGCAAAATTGTCTATCTCCATATCGTGAATCAGCAATGACCTTGTAAGAGCCAGCAAACAAACCAAAATTACAGATATTTTTAAAGAGGATAGAAGGTGCAAAAAATCTAAATAAAGAAAAAATTTTCTGAAAGTGAAGGTGATATCATTCAATCGAAAAAACGTTCTCGTTTGCCTGTATTGAGGAAGAAATTTATTAAATTAATGTCGCATTAAATGAAAATATTTTTTGTGTCTTTTCGCTTTGTGTTATACATACATTTATATTTTTAATAAGAATTAAGTTGCTTATATGGAATTTAAAAAAGATGTTTGTTTTCAATAAGTTTTCAGAACATAAGCTCTCTTTTTTAACTGTCTCTGGGTCTCATATAAAACGGTTTCACACAACGGTTTCTAGGAACCTATCTACCGTGTTGTAGGAGGGTTACCCGTTACCTGTATTTGGATCTTTCCAATATTTTCTTTATCATTTGTGTGTAGTGAAATGTTACTTCTGCTTTCCGTTTTTATATTTAAAAAAGCCTCTCTTCCAGTCTACACTTTGCACCCTCTACCATCAGTTTTGGAAAAAAATTCTGGCTATGAGCTTGACTTTGACTTTGGTGTTTGGTTAATACAGTAAAGGGGGACAGTGGCAGATACAGAAAAAATCTTGGGTGGGGCAAGTTGAACCCACTATAGTGAAAGCATACTTACACCTGTAAGCTTTTCTGGCTTATTTTATTTTATTTATTTTTTTGGCGGGGAGGCTTGTAATAACTCCAGACTGTCATCTATTTTTAATTTCAAAAGCGGAATTACAATTATTATTTTCAAATTTTTGACTTGATCGAAAATTCTTCCGAATTTCTGGTCCCAATTTATGGGGGGTCTGGGTGAGTGTCTCACATGTTCATGTGGAAATCTGCTCCTGGAGGGCACGTGTCCCCCCCCCCCTGATCTGTCCTTTGATGGGGCCCCCAAAGTCGGCTTTGCCCAGGGCCCCATTGGGTCAAAGTCGGGCCCTGGAAACCGCCAAAAGTATTCAGAGTACGGGTAAAACCACTCCTTTCTGGCGCGCAAACCCGAAGCTGGGGTTGTATAGTTTACAGTCGCAGTTTAAGTTGGCATGAATTACGGAGAGTGTTACGGAGATTGACACGGAGAATGAGGGTTACGGAAATGCATGAATTACGGAGAATGAATATATATATATATATATGACAGGCAGCGTGTTTGCTCCTGTGTAGATTCAATATTATGCAGTCAATGAATTAAAAGGCCGGTGGCAAAGAACTACAATTAATATATCTAACATCGTTTATTTCCAAAATCTTAAGCTACCTGATTCAATCTGATAAATTAAATCCAAGAGTCATCAAGCTCCCACGCGACGCGTGACTGTCTCAATCAAGAATTTCCCGCCGTCTGATTAAACGCTATTGTTTTTCTGCCATCTAAAGCCATCGCGCATGCGTGTGACGCATACACCGGAGATGAACCATGGGCGTGACCACGGATGTCAATCAAAACCAAAGGGAATTTCCCCGATTTCTCTCGATGCATTTCGAACCAAGATATGAGAATAGTGACGAATTACGCCACGACAATAAATTAATTACTAAGCCGCCTTTAAATTTAGAACAATCATTCTTTTCCCACTAAATCCTTGACATATATATATATATATATATATATATATATATATATATATATATATATATATATATATGTATATATATATATATATTCATATATATTCATTCTTGGGGTGCATGCTATCCCACCCCGTAAGGAAAAGGTTAAAACTCTTCCTGCAGCATCTGCTTAAGCACGTCCAACAAATATTAGCGACTAGCCGGGCTTCGAGCCCATCCATTTTATTGAATGTTGAGGTGTTAACACGATAAATAACAAACCTGCACAAAAACTTTTAAACGAAAAACTTCATTTAGGTAAACTAATAAACTTTATAAAGTTAATTATTGAATTTTAAAAGTGTATTGCAAATAGTTTATATCAGATAATTACTTATCAATTTACATTAAGATTCATGAAAAACTTTAAAACAATTTCTTTCGGCAGTAATACACAAAATAATTTTTGCAAACTGTACCACTAAAAGCGGTAAAATAAAAATGTCAAATTGTGGAATAATTGTTAACCAAAAGCAATTTAAAAACTAAACACACTATAAATAACATAAGAAAAAAGCATGTGAAATGTTATAAGCATGAATAAAAAGAAAACCCAATATAAATAATATAAATTTATAATTAAAGTCCTCAGAATTCATCTAGATTTAGCCTTTCATCAGGATCCACCAACACACGAAAAGTACCATTGGCAACTTTGTGCAACCATGAGCTCGTTTTCAACATGACTTCAACGTCAGTGACCCGAAAACAAGACAAGCTAGCGGTGGAAGGAAACATGAGAAAGAAAAATCTCATCTGAATAGTTTTCAAAAATGTTCAAAGTCCGTAGAAAAATAACCCCACAAATTTCGAGATGAAAAAGCTATTAAAGAATCCTCTTCTACTTCCCATAAATTTTGGCAGTTTCTTTTTTTACACCAAATACATATATCTTATAGATCTTTTATTTGCATGGTTTGTTTCAAAAACATTCATTCAAATCTTTTATAGATTGCATCATGCATCAATTATTACAACACAAGAAACGTTTTTAATAATATAAAAGCTACATTAATTTAAAATAATGAATAACAGGCAACAGTGAAAATTTATTCAGACTCCATATAAAGACATAAAATATTTATGAAAATTTCCTCAATTACTGATCACACCAGATGCACAGCACAAAATTAATTCCAAATCATAATTACGTGCGTTATCTCCTTTAAAAAACACCTACGACAAACATGAGTTTCAATTCGATTTTGAAGGTCGTTTTCCCTACCGATAGACAAAAATGATTCTTTGCGAAAGAAAATTCAGTTTCATACGGAAGTACACAGTTGATTGCGTCCCTGACTGGGTTGGGATGTCCTTTCCATCTATTCTCCAGCCATGTCTCATATTCTGCAAATGTAAGGGTTTTCTTTTTAAATTACCATCTCCGGAAATCTTTTCCCACATACAATGGAAGCGAAAGGTTTTTCTTCTGTATGGGTACGGAGATGCAATTTTAAAGCACACTGGAAAGAAAATCTTTTATCACACACACTGAGGAAGAACGATTTCTGTCCTATGAGGATACGTACATGATTGTTTAATTGAAAGAGTTCAGAAAACCTTTTCTCACATATACTGCAGGCCATACGTCTAACCTCCATGGATACGGACATGCGTTTTCAAATAATCCCGCAGAGAAAATCTTTTCTAACATACAGTGTAGGATAAAGGTTACTCTCCTGTATGGGTAAGGAGATGTGTTTTTAAACTATCTTTTACAGAAAATCCTTTGTCACATACAGAGTAGGCAAGAATTTTTTTTCTTGCACGGATACGTTTATGTGATTTTATTAACACTGTGCAGGAAATATTATCTCACATACAGTTCAGGCGAAAGGTTTGTCTCCTGTATGAGAACGGAGATGTGTTTTTAAAGGACCTGGTGAAGATCATCTTTTCTCACATACAGAGCAGGTAAATGGCTTTTCTCCTGTATGGATACGAATGTGATTTTAATGTAGTGTGTTGAGAAAACTCTTTCTGGCATTCAGTGCAAGAGTAAAGTTTCTCTCCGGTATGAGTACGGAGATGTATTTTAAAATGACTTTGTACAGAAAATCTTTTATCACACACAGATCAAGAGTAAGGTTTCTCTCCGGTATGAGTACTGAGATGTCTCTTTAAACTATACTGTGTAGAAAATATCTTGTCGCATACAGAGCAGGCGAAAGGCTTCTCTCCTGTATGAATGTGGAGATGTGATATTAAACACCTCTGTTGAGAAAACCTCATTTGACATACAGTGCAAGCGTACGGTTTCTCTCCTATATGAGTACGGAGACGTGTTCATAAATCACCCTGTTTAGAAAATCTTTTCTCTCATACAGTGCAAGTGTACGGTTTCTGTCCTGTATGAGTACGGAGATGTCTTTTTAAATCACCCTGTACGGAAAATCTTTTCTGACACACAGAACAAGCGAAAGGTTTCTCTCCTGTGTGGATACGGAGATGTATTTTTAAATTACTCTGGTCAGAAAATTTTTCTGACATACAGTGCAGGCGAAAGGTTTGTCTCCTGTATGAGTACGGAGATGTGTTTTTAAACTGCTCTGTACAGAAAATCTTTTCTCACATAGAGAACAGGCGAAAGGCTTCTCTCCTGTATGGATGCGGAAATGAGTATTTAAATGATTTCGTGCTGAAAACCTTTTCTCACATACAGTGCAGGCGAAAGGTTTCTCTCCTGTATGAGTACGGAGATGTGTTTTTAAATTATGCTGTACAGCAAAACTTTTCTCACATAGAGAACAGGCGTAAGGCTTCTCTCCTGTATGGATGCGGAAATGAGTTTTTAAATGATCCCTTGTCGAAAACCTTTTCTCACATACAGAGCAGGTAAAAGGCTTCTCTCCGGTATGACTACGGAGATGTCTTTTTAAATCACCCTGTACAGAAAACCTTTTCTCACACACAGAGCAGGCGAAAGGTTTTTCCCCTGTATGGATGCGGAGATGCCTTTTAAAATGACTCTGGTCAGAAAATCTTTTCTGACATACAGTGCAGGCGAAAGGTTTCTCTCCTGTATGACTACGGAGATGTGCTTTTAAACTGCTCTGTACAGAAAATCTTTTCTCACATAGAGAACAGGCGAAAGGCTTCTCTCCTGTATGGATGCGGAAATGAGTTTTTAAATGATCCCGTGTCGAAAACCTTTTCTCACATACAGAGCAGGTAAAAGGCTTCTCTCCTGTATGACTACGAAGATGTGTTTTTAAATCACCCTGTACAGAAAATCTTTTCTCACACACAGAGCAGGCGAAAGGTTTCTCTCCTGTATGGATAGAGAGATGTGTTTTCAAACTACTCTGTTCAGAAAACTTTATCTGACATACACTGCAAGTGTATGGTTTCTCTCCGGTATGAGTTCGGAGATGTCTTTTTAAAGTATACTGTGCAGAAAATCTCTTGTAGCATACACAACAGGCGAAGGGTTTCTCTCCTGTATGGATGTGTAAATGTGTTTTTAAATGCTCGTGTGCAGAAAACATTTTCTCAGATACAGAGCAGGGAAAAGGCATCTCTCCTGTATGGTTACGGAGATGTCGTTTTTAATTAAACAGCTGAGAAAATCGTCTCTCACATACAATGCAGGCGAAAGGTTTCTCTCCGGTATGGGTACGGAGATGTCTTTTAAAATGACCTTGTTCAGAAAATCTTTTCTCACACACAGAGCAAGCGTAACGTTTCTCTCCGGTAAGAGTACGGAGATGTGCTTTTAAATTATTCTATAGAGAAAATGTCTTGTGGCATACAGTGCAGGCGAAAGGTTTCTCTATGTATGAGTACAGAGATGTAATTTTAAAAACCTCTGTATAGAAAATCTTTTCTCGCATGCAGCGCAAGCGAAAGGTGTCTCTCCGTATCGATGCGGAGATGTCTTTTCAAATCCCTTTGTGCAGAAAATATTTTCTCGCATACAGTGCAGGCGAAAGGTTTGTAGCCTGTATGGATGCGGGGATGTGTTTTTAATTTACACTTACCAGAAAAGGCTTTCTTGCATACATCAGAAGCGTTAGGATTTTTGGAGAGATGATTATCAATAATGTGGGACGAATGATGTTCTTTTAAGGCGGCGAATTGCGCAAATGTTCCTTCACATAAATTACATTTGAAAATGTCTTTGGTGCGACACTGCACCTGTGCTTTAGAACTTTTTAGACTTACTGTGCATGTATCATATGGAGTGCAATCATCTATAGCTTTAATAGGGTTCTTCTCAAAGGAACAGCTTTCTATCGGAAGATCCCTTTTCACATGAAATACACGACATTTTCTCTTTTGTCCGCCCGATGTTTCATATCAAAATGATCACAAAACTGTGATTGCCAGCAATACGTTTAACTTCTAAATATACGAACACAACAAAGACATCTAACAATCTGTACCAACAACCTGCAAAGAAAGGAGAAAGAAATTGAATGAAAAATATTAAGACTATATCATTAATTAATAAATAATTATAATAGTATTAATATAGAACATTTAATAAGATTGCTCCGAGAAATTCCAAAGATTAACCTCTCATTAAAAAATTTGATTACCATCAGATTAATAAGTTGAGAAATGTAACAAAATATATACGAGGGGAAATCAAAAAGTAAGGTTACAAAGCCTGCAATGAAACGTGTACATTTTATTTCATAAAACCAATACAGCCAACAGATAGTCCATATAATAGGTTATTTTTCGACATAATCTCCATATCGGTTTAGGCACTTCTCGCTTCGTGGGGTGAGTTTGAATATTCCCTCCTGGTAAAAATCCTGCCCTTGAGTGTTCAGCCACGTTGTGGCGAAGTGTTTCACCTCCTCGTCTGAAGCGAATCGTCGGCCCCCTAGGTCCTCCTTAATGTGGGGAAAGAGATGAAAGTCGCTTGGAGCGAGGTCTGGGCTGTAGGAAGGGTGGTCGATGATGTTCCAGCGAAATTTCTTCAACATCGTGGTGGTCCTCTGGGCTGTATCACTTTCGAAACCAAGGCCTCACAACTAGGTAGTGACGTCACGCTACTGGGATCTTTCCCGCGCGTCCTTACTGATCCAACTCCCGAAAGCAATTTGCGTTATAGCACTGTTTACATAATTCTTTGAGAAAATTATTTGTACTTGCAAGCTTTTTAATGAATTGTTTCATTCATAAAAAAGTGGAGAAGCAGCTTAGTGGAATATTGAAATTAATAGTTTCCAAAAGTTGAAAATTTAATGTTATTTAAGGAAAAATTTAAACAACTAAAATATTCAAAATTCAACTAGAGTGATTGTAACCTTAAAAAAAAACATCACACACAGGGAAAAAACTTCTTGGTTGATTTCTATATGCACCACTAGAAAATATTTTTCTTAATTCAATTTTGTTGGACTTTTGCTACTGATGATGAAAGACTATAAAGCAAAAATGAATAACATTGTAACTGCAATAAAAAAAGTACAACCAGTTTTTAATCAATTTATTTAATTTCAATTACACATCATGTTATATAATAAAATTATACACATAATATTTATCTAAATCCTTTCAATAAACATTATAATTAATGAAACAATAGAGACAGATTTACACACAATTAAATATCTCAAATATCTGTAAGTGTCTCTAGCTTTCTCATTGATGCTTCATAAGATGCTTTATAAGATTTCTTTTTTGAATGAGCAGCTAGAATTGCATCAGCATTTTTTTCTTACAAAAATTTAGCAAAATATTTGTGGATACCCATATTACTTTCTTTAAAATAATATCAGCACTGTGAAAATTTGCACAAAGCACATCTGATTACAGCATATGACTATCTTCTAATGAATACATTGTAGATGCAGTAGCTATATGTCAATTCTGCTTTCTTAGAAATTCTAGATCATGGTGAAAGCATAATTTATTTATAATATAATTATACAATACTGCATTTACAATGTACTCACGAGGATACATTAATCGACCTCTATCTAAGTTTCTCAAAAAATCATAATCAACATTTACAACCAATTCTTTATCTAGCAAATGCAATTACTTACATGACAAACAGCTTTTCCTTTTCAAAACTGAGTACATACAATACCCAGCAAAATAAATAATTACTGGAAAGTAAGGTTTTGCATTTGTAACATCTGATGCTTTCAGACACATGTCAAAATTACTATTTATATATTCAGTTTTTTTCAAAATCATTAATTTCAAATAAAAAATCTTTAATTTTAACCTCACCAAAAGCTTTAGTTTGAAGTTTTAGCTGTAATGCTGACTGCATCCTCAATTTTTTTTTTGCATTCAAATAGCTGTTGCAATGAAATATTATACTGGCATCCAGCTAATTGATAATAATAGCCAAACCTACTCTCCAAATCATGTGTCTGAAATTTTCAGGGTAAGATGTATCCGATATTTAATTCTTCTTTGCAGTACTTGCTTATTTAAATAATTCCATCAATAGTTACTTCTAGACATGCCTGTTGTACAACCCATCTTATCCCATTCATCTAACCAATCTAAAAATTTGTCAAAAAATTAATTTTGTTATTTTCACTTAATGTTAATGGTGTTTGATACACATTATTTAACCTAGATCCTTTACTTATAAATTTAACATTAAATATATTCCACCAAGTAAGAATTATTGTGATAAAATTTGCAGTGTCTTGGTAATGCTGTAATTTATGTTTATCCCCAAGTTCAATCAATGCCTCAGCAACAAATTCATTAAATACTTGCAGAAACAAATTAACATTTTGTCTCTCTAAATGCGTGGGAGCAAGTGACTTAAAGGTTAATTTATATCCAAATTTAATTAATGAGTTACATTCTAAATCATGTAGATCTTTTAGTGTTTTTAAACAAGCTGTTTTAAAATTGTAAGGAGTGCTGATATTAAAACCTCCATCAAAATTTGGGTAGTAAAAAAATTGACCAGAATTTTTTTGATTTAGCCAATTATTTCTAATGTATTTCATAATTTTTTATTAAAAACCAAACTAAATTTAATGTGTTAAAACCTCATATTTTGTTTCCATTTATTAATTTTTGTTGTTTACATAAATTTCCTTAAGTATTTTAAATTTAAAAGTCCCTTAATAATTTTTTCTGTGTTAAAAAGTGACATTATGCTTCACTTTTGTGTTTGCACAAATACTGCCTAGTGTCTATTATGCACTTGATGCCTTAGTGGTATAATGATAGTTAGTATTCTACCTTCATACTTAATCTATGAACATGGCATATTTTGTTCACCACTCATGCATGACTCTTCATACTATTAACTCTTCATACTACAGTACAACCTCCCAAATCCGGAATCGTTCAGGACACGGCAATTCCGGATTTGGGAATTTTCCGGATTTGAGAGGTTTTTAAATAACACTACAGAATTTTAGGAGAAAAAAATAAACACACTAAAAAAAGTAAAATGGTTTAATTATTAAATAAACCTAAATACAGAACATATAATTACATTATAATTTAAACATTTCAGTCAATAATATCTGTTGCTTTAGTTTCAGCTTATTAGAAATTTTTTCTCGAATCCTATATAGTGACATAATTTCATGTTCCGAGATAAAATTCCGGTGTTCTAAGCCTAATATTGTTTACTTTAATGATTTTATCAGGTCTTCCGTTGACATTCTTTTGTTTTCGGGGCATTCTGAATCAATTTCACGATCGCTGTCATCATAACCTTTGTTATTTACCGCACTATCGATAATTTCAGAATTGCTCATGCCGCATTTACACATTCGCGATCGCGCCACCCGTAACACCGCATTTACACAGTCGCGATAGCGGCGAGTCGAATTGAGGGAGACGAATGTGAGAACGGTCACACACGTCCATGCAAGAGCGTGACTAATGTCTCGCGAATATCTTATGGGTGTTTCGATCGTGAATGTGTAAATGCAGCACAAGACATTCGCGAGACATTAGTCACGTTCCTGCATCGACGCGAGTGACCGTTCTCACATTCCCGCCTCTTGCTGTGAACAAGATTTCCCGTCGTCATTCTCACCATTGACTCCCGGAGACATTCTCCCCCCACGATTCGATTCGCCGCTATGGCGATTGTGAAAATGCGGTGTAAGAGAACAAACGATCGGCACATTTTCATCGATGTCTAAAACTTCCTGTATGACCAATTTATCCAAGTTAATGTTGCCTGTATTCGCACATTCCATTAATTCTGCTATTTCAGCTTCTTTCCAAGACACTTGAAAGCCCTCAAAATCGCTGCTGTCACTTCCTTGAAAGGAAGCGCAATTTTTTACCGATCATTTTGGTAGCGACATCTATCGGTGAAATAGAAAAGTAAAATTGGCCATTTATTAAAGCATTCCGGATTTGGGAGGTTTCCGGATTTGAGAAGTCCGGATTTGGGAGGTTGTACTGTATTAAAAAGTAAACCCTATCTCTACTCTGTGGCTAGTTTAACCCCTAACCCAAATAATGTTGTCTATATGGATTGGTAAAGGCACTGTAAGTAATAAATTTGGAAAAGTCATTTTTTTATTACAAAAAAATATTGGTTTTGCTTTTGTTATTGAAAAATTTTATGCTATTTCTATTGATGAGCCTGTTGGGGATTTATTTATTACAGAGAATTATTAGATTTTTATTCTTTTAATCAAAACAAAAGTTAATTTTGTCCTTTTAAAAATAAAGTAAATAAAATTATTGAAAAGCAAAATAAAATTTTAGCTTATATGTATTTCTTCTTAATTTTCTGGGAAATATGTATTCTGATTTTAGTATAAATGTCTGTTAAAGAGGTTAAAAATTTAGGAATTTTAATTTCGAAATATATAAGGCACTCTTTTTGTATTTTTTTAAAGTTTAGCTGTATTTTAAAGAAGGTGTGGAGAAGTATATATGAGTTTATTAATGGCCTAAAAAAGTATGGATCTGCATTCTCAAAATAATATTTGTTAAAATCTTGAAGCAAAATTACTTTTAACTTTTCCCTTGCAAGTTTGTAAACGTAAATGTATTATAGTTTTTAACATCCTTTTTTAAACAATTTTAAAATACTTTATCATAAGAATTGGATAGATGTGAAGATGTACAAAATAGTTGTTAGATTTTAGGATTAATTAAAATATTTTTATTTCTGTTGATTTACCTATATAGTCTATAATCAATTAGTGTAGGAAAACAATTTCTTCATGACACCTGCACTTCATTAAGTCTTGTTCTCTACTTTCAGATATTAGGAGCTCCATCAGAATTACCTGGCTTTTCATATTCCATCAGATTCTCAAACTATTAAAATTTATATAAAACATTAAGATTTATAGTTTGGAGGTACTCTTAATATAGCAGTTACTTTCCTGAAACATGGAGAATCAGTTCTCTATGCTGCAACTACATTTAAAATTTTGTTATGGACTGGTAATTACATATATATCCACTAACTATCACGAGCCTTATTAGCTTAATATGGAAAAAATTGTTTGCTCCTGCGTGTCATTTCTTGCTAGCTGTTATTTCAAAATTTAAAATCCTAATGTCATGATATTTCAAACATTGCAGTAAAAATTGGGCAAACAATGTCCATTAATGTAGAAGCTGTCAGTGGGCACTTTAAAAGATGCTTAAACTAGATACTTTCACTTATTTTATTTAACTATGTGAACATTAGTGTAATTTTGTTATCTGGGATGTTTTTTTTTGTTTTTTTTAATGTGAGTTTACATTCATTCCCATTAAAGTGTGCATTTGAAAGCACACTTTATTTAGCAAGAAGGATGAATGCATTTTACATGAGTTATTTTATTTCTGTATAGAAAAGTATATTTATATTAAATATAGTAAATATATATTAGCACATAATAAAATTTTCCGACCATGTGCCTGGAGCTATTTTGTTTAGAGTGACTAGGTAAGTATATTAACACATTATGAAGTTTACAAACCATGTAAGTATAAATAGGTGACTTATCGAATAGAGATAGTTTTATATTTGTGAAAAACTTGTGTCTTAAAAAATAGGTATCTATATTTCCTAAAATCTTAGTTGTTGTAATTTGAGATTTTGTAATTTTTTCTCAGCTAGTTTTGTTGGATCATGGTATCTCTACCAATTAGAAATATTTATTACTGAAATCAATGTAATTAACTTTTTGTTTCATTTTAAAAATATATATTTTGTTAATATCTCTGCTATGTTAAAGCTAAGATATGAAACTTCCTTAATCAAATATTTGTATCTCAGTTTAATCAAACTAAAAGTTGTAAAGGAAAACTTTTTGGCCTACAAAATTTTAAGGGTTTACAGAGGCTGTTCACACATTTTTTAGACGATGTATATTGTATTCACAAAACTAAATTACATAAAATTCTTATGTTTTAAACGTTCTATTTGACATCCCTTATTCTGAACTATCTTTCGACACCGCAATTTCCAGGATAATAATGTCTTTTGAAGTGTCAGAAGAGGTATTCTATCCCATTCCTCCTGAACAGCTTTCCAGAGACTCTAAGGGTTTTGGGACGACGTTTGGATAATGCAGATTTTAAAAGTCCGAAAGCACAAAAATCCATAGGTGATACATCGGGAGATTTAGTACGGATATCAGTGAAGGGTATGGCCCTGATACCAATTTTTTGTTCCATTTCTTCTAGGAAATTTACAGTGGATTTTGATGTGTGACTGCTAGCTTTGTCCTGATGGAGTCTCACAGATTGATGGCACTGTGGGTAAATCGATGGTATTTCATTCAGAAAAATTGGCGATAAAATATGTTCCTGATAGTATTTGGAGTTAATCTTGACATTTTTTCCACTCTCTTTATTTTTAACTTGCCATTATAAGAAACACCAACAACAATCATGAATCCCTTAGAAAAACTTTCTTTCGATTCTTTGAACCATGTACTTAAATTTTTTTCTCCCCTTTTTTGATAATAAATGGTTCTATTTTTGTTGCAATCATTTAAATACATCCATGATTCATCTATTATGACAATTGTTTTCCATTTTTCTTTGGATAAGTGTTTCTCATATAGAATTCTGCAGCGTGTCCTGCGTTCAGCGATATGATTTGGAAGAAGACGATCCACATTGCGTTTTTTTGCTTTCTTAAGATTTAAATCAACGTTTATCATTTTGTTTACAGTGGACACTGAGCATTTTAATGATTTTGCAACTGTCCTTTGACTAGGGGATTTAACATTAAACAATGTACCTTTGCAATAGTCGAAGATGTCCGTTTTTTCCTTGGATATTTGTTTGGAATTTTTGTCCCACTTGAGGCTCCAATTTGACGTTTTTTTCCTTTCTTGTTGACGATATTACCTATCGACGCTTTAGATATCACAAAAGCATGACTCTCACATCATTTTTGGTTAACAGAGTATGCATATTTCTCTTCGGAAAGAGCATAAAAGTAGCCTTTAAACCACTGCTTTGTTAAAAACGCCATTTTGAATAAAAACAAAACTTTCAAGCCGCAGACGATAATTTTGACTTTTAAAAACATAGTACAATTGCAATTATTTCTTTTGCAGCAAACGATTTTTTATTACCGCTTACCAAAATCATCTAAAAAATGTGCGAACAGCCTCTGTATACATTACAATTTTCATAAGTTTCCTGTAAATTTTATTTCATTGGTATATAGAAGCACCACCACTAAATCTCAGCATAAGGTTCAATTAAAAGTTGTTGCTTTTTTTTAATTTGGAGGGTTTTTTTTCCTCACTCTTACTCCTGTGAATGAAACTGATTTTAAAAATAATGGATGCTTGATTAATATTTTAAATATCTGATATCTTTACATCTTTTAGACAGCCACTTATAATATAAGTTTGCAAGATTTTATAGCAAATATTTATCTCTGTTTCTATGAGACTTAAATTTTGAAAAAATATCCTTAAATTTTAAAACCAATTACATTCCAAATATAGGTGTATAGCATAGGTTATTTTTCTTTTCTTTTCACGAGAAAAAATATGAGGAAATTGAGAAAATAAATATACATAACAATGAATAATGAATTATTAGCATAAAATCGCTTAATTAAACTAGGGGGGTAAATAGGCAAACTTTTGAGTACTATAGCGTAAACTCATTTACTTAAAAGAACTCATTAGTCATGGGTTTTATAACCCGAAATAAAGTGAGATATTGAACTCGAAAGAAGATTTCATCTGCTCATGTTGGTATGTTTTTCGACACACTTTAAAGTGAGTCATATAACCCATTTCAGTGAGTTGGTGGCGGGTAAATTAACCCGCTTGGGATCTGGGATCTAGAACCCACTTTCCCACATGGGTTGTATGATTCATCAAAAGTGAGTTCCCCTGTGCAGTGGATTTGAAATCAGAGATGTGGGTTCACTGAACAACTTTTTTTTCTCTGTGGAAGAGTGAGACTCGAACCCATAGACTCTGGCACCGGTTACCAACACTCCATTCGGCCATCACCTGGCTTTGGGGGTGGGTGGGAGGTGTGTGTTAAAATTAAAGTAAGCTTTTTAATGAAAGTTCAATTTTTCTAAAGAATTCTTCTTTTGAATTTTTATATTTCTTTGAAAACAATTTTATATATCCTGATCCCTCTTAAGAAAGACACAAGGGGGGGTGAGGTCGAATCCCGACGTGTGCCATTAAATACCTCCGTGTCTAGGCCGGAGAGGGGCACGTCAAATCTGTAGACTGGAAAATCCCAAATATTATCTATTGGGGTGTTACTGTTAATTACTTATCAGTTTTGATCTGACGGAACACACTGAAACTGGTCGCCGTTTATTATTATTGTATTTATTCAAAAGAGAGAAGTTTCTTTTTCTTGCATTATATTTCATATATTTTATTTCCCCATACAAGAAAAAACAATGTCACCTAAGAAGAAGTAAGTTTGGGAATATAATAGGGAAAAGAAGAAACATTTGAAAATATGAGAGCAACAATCTAAATACTTCTTATGGGGGCAATGGCTGCATAAACAGGTGCCTATATCTACTAATACATCAACATCAAAGCCCAATGAGTTGTTAAATTTGAATCACAACAGAATCAAACAAGCATTGACTTAAGCAACGACAGTGAAGTTTTTTGTGATACACACGTGCAGAAAAGTATTAATGAGGGAGAGGAAAATGAAGATATATTATTTCCAAATTATTCACAACAAGGAGAAGATGCGATAATACAAGATAAACCATCACGTGAAATTTCCAATTTTCAAAATGAAAAGCTGGAAGAAAATATTATTGTAAACTTTAATTGCTCTTCAAAAGTTGTGTCAGAAAATTATCAAAGTTTGTTAATAATGCAAGGCCCTGATCATGTGGATAAGACTATCTATCCATGGTCTACTGATGGTCGCAGTTTTAACAGGGAATGGATGTTTAAAAATTTGCACATGCATTCTTTTGGTACTTTTAGCCATCTTTAAGCAGATTTAAATTCATTTTCAGTTCTTTTCAGCCAACTTTGTTTTGTAGACTGGTGCAGCCATCTATCAGCCGGGACAGGAACGAAAAGTTAAACGCAAGTTAACTTCCAATTAACTTCATTTCTTTCAAGTTCAAGTCATTCATCAAAAAAAATTTTAAAAAGTATTTATTAATACATAGGATTGTCAAATTTGTATGATTGAACAGAAAATTTAAAAACATTGTATATAAAAAGTTCTTTTTATCTTGTAATTATTAAATAATAAAGTAAAAGGACAAATAACATATCCAAGTCCTTATATCCAAAATGAGTTCCTCAATTTATTACCTTTTAAAGTGAGATATACTATAATTGCTGATATAAAAACTTCTAAATATTATAGCATTATATTTGACAGTATTCCTGATTGTTCACATAAGGAGCAGTTGTGTCACATCATTAGATTTGTTAAAAATACCAAAGATTGTGTGACAATAGAAGAGAAATTCCTCGATTTCATTTCATCAAATGAAAAAACTGGAGGTCTGGCCAATGAAATACTAGATGAATTGAAAAAAGATGATGTAGATTAAAAAATTGTAAGAGGTCGAGGATACGACAATGCAGCCAATATAGCTGGAAAATACAACAGTGTGAAAGCCTACATCCTACAAATAAATAATCTTGCTAAATTCATTTCATGTGCTAGTCATTCTTTGAGTTTAATTGGCGTACATGCCGCAATTAATGTAGAAATGGTTATGTTTTTTGGTACAGTGTTAAAACTATTTAATTTTTTTCCTTTTTTTTAATATGAAATGATGTCAAAAATTAACAGAAGTATTAAAAATAACTCTGACAAGATCAAGTCATACTTGCTGGTCTTCCAAAGAAAAGGCAATTTCTGCACTATATTCAGAAATTATTAATATTTTCATTATACAGCAAATATCTTAAGATATTTCTTATGGTGATGATGAAACTTTCGCAAAATTGTTACTTAACAGCATGACATCTTTTAATTTTACTTTTGCTTTGATAATGTGGCATAAAATTTTAGGAAAAAATAATATTGCAAATAATCGGTTCTAAAAAAAAGCACAGGATATAAAACAATCTTGAGAATTATTTTTAAAGTTTATTGCACGTCGTCAAACAATTTAGATGCAAAGGATTTAAAAACATGATAGTTTAATGTGAAGAAACATGTGCAATTCTTGAAATACATCCTTTACCGGAAAATAATTACAAGATATAAAGAACTTTTTATATACCATGTTTTTAAATTTTCTGTTGAATCATATAAACTTAACAATTCTATGTATTAATAAATACTTTTTAAAATTTTTTTGATGAACTATCCCATCAACTTCAAAGAAAATGAAGTTAATTGGAAGTTAACTTGCATTTAACTTTTCATTCCCTTTCTGGCCGATAGATGGCTGCAGCAGTCTACAAAACAAAATTAACTGAAAATTAATTTAATTCTGCTTAAAGATGGCTAAAAGTATTAAAAAAATGCATTGTCATTGTGTTCTGAGCTATTCTAAAAGTTTCAAATGGCTAGCTAGTCGGGAAGTTAGTTAAAAATCGATTGCAAGATTTGTATTGGACAAACAAACAAGAAAGCGAGTTAATAAAAACATGTAATAAAAGAAAGCACCTTAGAAAAATGTTATCGGGAAAAAAGTCGCAGAAAAAGGAGCAAATTTTTCATGTAAAGATCAATTTGAATATCTATTTAACGAAGTAAATGATGTACTCATAAATCAGTGTGAAAATATTCATTGTACAACTTCGTTGTTTGAATTTTTATCTGCAAAATGTTTGGATGAAATGCCACTTCTGGATTTAAAAAAAGCAGCAGAAGACTTATGCAAGAAATACGATGAATTAAATTGTATTCAACTGCAACATGAAATAGAATTTTCAAAGCCCAAACAAAAACAATTTTTAAAAATTTAAACGATCTTTATCACCTCGATATTGTAGATAGAATAGTTAGTTGGGATTTGTGCGAATCTTTTCCATTCATCACGACTTCCTTGCGGATACTTCATTACCTACCATTAACAACTGCTACTGGTAAGGGGAGTTTTAGTAAACTCGAGATTATAAAAATTTATCTAAGATCAATTGTGAACCAAGATCGACTTAGTAGTTTTGGGTTTACTTTAAATAGAATGCTATAAATTTGAGAAAGCAGACTTTGGTTCTGTCATTTAAGATTTTGCCAATTCAAAAGCAAGAAAAATTAACATCATTTAAGGTAAAGTTTTCATTTTTTTTGTAGTTCTCAGAATCGTTTCGAGCAGCTTGTAAAAGATGATAATTTTGGATTCCTTAGTAATTTCTAGACGATCCCACAGAAATGAACATAGGAAACATGTATCAGTAGTAGAAATTGTCGTGATAGATGTAAAAATGATTCAGAATAATGACGAAATGAAGTTTATAAAAGATGCAGATACAAATTGCTGTATGCTGGTCGAAGAAATGAAAGCATCAAAAACTGTTCTTCCTTCTTAATGTTTCAGAAACCCTATAAAAATTGAATAATTGCTACAAATGATACCTACAGACTTTTCAAATTTATTTATATCTATAAGGATATTTACAACAATTCATGTAACAATAGCGTTGGGGAAAAAAAGCTTCTTTAGATTAAAAATCTTTAAAATATACCTGCGGTCAACAGTATCGCAGGAGGGTCTCAACAGCCATACTGTCCATAGAGTATGCGTCAACAACAGTATGAACTTGTACAGTATGAAGAAAAGCAAGACTTGAAATTACAATCTGATCAATTAATAAATGATCTTGCTGTCAAAAAATTTAGCAAAATTAAATTTTTTTATTATAATTTTGTTCTGAAAATAAAATATATGTCATCTAGCTACTAATTTTTTTTTTATAAATCTACATAAAAAAAGAAATATGATTACCTTCCAAATTTTTATCTTTTATGCTTCACATTAAATTTTTATCATTTACTGTATATTAGAATTTTGAAGGAACCCAGGCTGAAATTTCTGCTATTGGGCTCCACAATAACTAATGTCTGCCCTGATTAAAGGCATGAATGACAAGAACTCGGATATCAAATTTTCCAGTATGAAGTATTTAACTGTTATACTGTTACCTTCATAAATTAAGTTAATGTAGCAATTTTAAAATTTTTAAATATTAAAATGTAGAATTCACATAAAATCATTTATTTATCAGATTTATAAAAATTATGTTTAAAACAAAGTTATCTGTAACTGTCAACAAAACACATAGGGGGTAAGAAAGTCCCACATGAAATGCAAAACTTTCAAAATGTCTTCAAAGGAGAGGGTAAAACTGGATAAGACCATCAGATTTGGCGACATTTGGCACGTTTTATTACTTCATCGCCAAAAACTCGCCAACAGATTGGCGCGCTTCAGAGTTTACTAGAAATCAAAAACAAAGCTGTAAACAAACGTAAAAACAGCTGTGCCAAACTAAAAAATGTAAACAAAAAGCATCAATGCTGACAAAGAAAAAACAAATAACTTGGAAAACAAACTTCCCACAGGTTTTGTAAAATTCGTAGGTGCACACGGAATCTCCACTTTGCTAAAATACCTCTGCTCCACTTCACTACACTCCGTTACGCATCCATCCAAAAACAATACACAAAATCCTCTGTCACTAACTGCACTAGAGTAAAACAAACCTTCTGCTAATTAAAGTATAATCCCATAAAATAAAACAAGACAGAAAGTTGCTTTTTTGGAGTATGTTCAAAATGTTCTTCAAAGAAATTGATGTTTAATTCAAACGAAGTTGAAAAGTTAGATGATACAAGTTATTATCAGTAGAGCATAACAAAAAAAAATACTTCCATAAAATGTATCGAAAAGGTTATTTTTCAGTAACAGAAAAAGAAAAGAAATGCAGTACTATTGGGAAACTAATAAATCTTTTCATAGAATCTATTCTTAAACTAATGAAACATAAGGGAAATCATAGATATCAAACATGAAATTAAAAAAAAATTTTTAAATAATATTTCCAAAGAAGTAGTAATTTTTCATATAGATTACAGTGAAAATTAATCTGGTAAATGAAATGCAGAACCCCAATCTTTTCATTTTTGAGGTTCTTGAATGGAAATCTCTTTAGATACAGGAATGATTTAAGAAATTATTGACAAATATATAAAACAAGGGTTTTGCACTATTTCAGGCAACTTACGTCATGAACTATGCAGTATATGAGCTCATTTAAAGCCAATTTTTAATCATATCGTTACGTTAAATACTCAAGAATAAAAGGTTGCTTCACCAACAAACAAATATCAGAATAAACAAAACTTTTACCTTTTCCCCAAAAAAATTGTGAAGTACTTTCCAACAGCATTAAATGGCCTATTAAGAAAGAATGCCAGAAGATACTGTAATGAACATTGTTTTGAATCTTTCAGCATCATATCTAATATCATCCTGTCATTTTGCTTTTGTTAAAAGTGTTGATATTGATAAATTGTTATAAAATAATTTGCTTTGCAGAAATATGAAATTTTAAAACATTAGATGTTTCTAATGTATAATAAAATGCAATAAATTACTTAAAATAAAATGTAATGTGTCTGATCATTTTACATGTCATTACCATGTTCATACTTATCATTACTATGATCATACATGTCATTATCTGCCATGCCTTAATAGAAAACAAATTAATTAAAGTAATAAATCAGCCAAACAATTTCTGCTGATATTTTTTTCATAATGCCAGATAAACAAACATTCTATTAGAACAATAAATAGGGATTAAAAAAAAAAAAAATTCAAAGCTAAAATTTTCCTTTATCTGAGAATGACACTTATATTAAATAGATTCTGCAGTGTGGATATCAAATGAATTGTTTTTCTGTGTCAGCAACCGTATGGTTCTTGCTAGGGCAAAAACTCGCAAATTCCCCTCTCCCCAAGGCTGCTATAAAAAGGAAGTACCAAGAACTAATATAAAATGTTTATGCATATTTCCCTTATACAAAATGAAAAATTACCAGCCTATATTTTCATGTTTTGGGCAATAGTTCTCTTTTACATAAAGGGTTTAATATAATCCTCTAACACCTGTTTTAACTTTTTCCATCTACAAATATAATTCAGTTCATGCGTATTTTATTAAAGCACAATTATACATCACTTTTCTAAAGCACTTAGGAAAATTAATAGGATTACGTGAATTTTCAAAACTGTACTTTTGATACTTTTACTGCAGTTACTTTAAATCGATTAAATATTTTCATCCCTAGGAGGCAGGGAAGGATACATAAATCCCAAAGCAAAAGTCACGAATTTTACTAACACTGATCTTAAGGACCTAAACTATATATATTAAAATATTACTGAAGACAGGAACAGGAAGAAAGCAGTTATAAATTTTAAGAGTACTAAATGAGTCGTTCACTGCACACATTGATTAACTCCATAAACAAAAAGTAGAGAAATGCGATGAAATAATGTACAATAATATAATATAATATAGTAATATTAATGTATCCATAACTTTGTCATTTATTGGTGTTAAATCTTTATTATTTGGGAAATTTATTATAAATATAAAAAGCTATAACTGAACCAAGTGCTTTGACACTTAAATTTAAGATATTTCAAAAAGTAGAGTTAGTCCATGTGTGCAGTGAACAACTCAAATAATCTATTGAGTATAAAGAATATGCAGAATATAGAACAGATAATTTCAATTCATTTCTAAACTGATCCAAGTATAATATTTACAATAAACAATATCATATCAAAGTTGTCAAAAATATTAGTTAATACAGATTTTCTAAATCTTGAAATGCTTATAACAAAGAAATCTTCAGAATACATAGTGCAGAGTAAATTAAACCTTTTTATAAATAATATAGTAAAAACTGTGTACAGTTTTGAAGTGTTAAATAATTTACTTTTGCATTAAAAAGAATTTCAATTTTAAATATCAGATATTACTATTAAATCATCCTCTTTGAAATACATTGATTTAAAACTTTAAACAAGCATATTACAATGAATGATATACCTAAAATGATGAATATTTAGGAATATTGCATTTAATGCTGTTATCATTATTGCAATGAAAAATGAGCATGAATGTTATTTATTAAATCTGGTCATCAAAAATTTTAGCACTGAATGAATACAGACATAAATAATAAAGAAAAAGTGATTTCTAATGCATTCAAAGATAAGAAGTTCTCTGATTGAAGAATGATACAACAAAGCGACGGAAAAACTGCAGATTATTGGTTAAGGTGCCAAGCTGTAAAAAGTCACCAAATTTGGTGCCAGTCCATCTATGTGAAAATTTAATTATTTAATTAGTACTATCTATAAAATTTGCTT
The DNA here is from genome assembly GCA_907164885.2 of Dolomedes plantarius. NCBI lineage: Eukaryota > Metazoa > Arthropoda > Arachnida > Araneae > Dolomedidae > Dolomedes > Dolomedes plantarius. The sequence continues at coordinate 129,911,016 of OU015499.1, read as the reverse complement.
GAAATTAACATTGTATTATATATTTTTTAATTTAATATACATAGATGATGGTTAATTAACTTCGATAAGCTTTACATGTTTTAACAAATTTGTAATATATTAGGCATCGAGTTAAATTTGAAGTACACCAAACCCAGTGGCGCACCCAGGGGGGGGCCCAGGGGGCCCTGGCCCCCCCCAAAGAAGTAGAAATATTGATTTTGCATTATAAATATTTGTATTCATTCATCTCGGCCCCCCCCCATGCATTATAAATATTTTTATCCATTCATCTCGGGCCCCCCCCCAAGAACAAATCCTGGGTGCACCACTGACCAAACCCATAAATGTTACGAAAAGTGCTCAATTTTTTATGCCCTCAAATTTAGTGATTATATGTGGCTCATTTGTTTATGTTCTACTGCTCTTGGGTTGTAATCTTTATAATAAATATTTCTGTTATTCAGTTTAAAGATTTAATACACTTGAATCATGATCTAGCTAAACTACACTCTTACATCACCAAGATCAATGATTATACTTCAGAAATGTCACTTGGGTTTCTTTTTTTCAGTTTAACTAATGTAATTTTAATGATGATCATTTAGATGTTTTCAGCCAATTAAATTCTGAAGACCTTCAGCTAATGAATTATATGTTCAGTAAAAAGAAAAAGTTCAGTGAATTGAAAAAATTTTGAATTCTATTCATAATATTCTTATTTTCCTCATTTTCAAGAAATATTATCTAGAAGATGAGAGGTGGAAGATGCTCCCTTGGTCATTCATATCTAGACTATGGGTCTTACTCCAGGCCACAGAGCATCTGGTAGAACACTTCACCATGGTCAGTGTTTGTGAAATCAAAATTTTTCATATGAATATTCATAAATTATTTTTTTGTTAATTTTGTACCCTTTACTAAAGAAATTTTTTTTGTTTTGTTTTTAGTTTTATAAATTGATTTTTATACATTGGAAATATTTAAAATTATAATTTTTGTTTTATAATTTGCTGGCAATACTAATATTATGATTATTTTTTTTTTCATTCTATGTACGTCTAAATTATCTTGCTACAGACATTTAAATTTTATGTTAATTATTAAATTTTTTATTATTTTTATATATTTATGTGTCTTCATCTTGGAGTATATACATATTTATTTTCTAGCTTATAAGAATTTTTTTTAAAATAAAATTCATGTATTCTCAATAAATTGTTTTCCTACAGCATATCTTATAACGACATATTATTAAAAAAAATTAATTTTTAATTTACATCTTAAAACCTATTGATATTTATTAAATATTTAGGCTGTTTTAATTATTTATTCCACATAAATGCTGTATTCAATATTTCTTTTTATTCATGCATTATACAGTTGTTTATTAGTTTCTTATTGTTGAATGTTTATATAAAGTGTTGATTGTAAGACTAAAAGTTTTAAAACAGTGTGAATGGTATTTTCCTAAATTTCTTATTAGAGGAACTACACTTTGTGGAGTTTGATAACTCTTCGCCTAACTGAACAGGATATGGGACTCTTTCTCCCGTATACTTTTAATTTTACCTCAATTATTAACAGTTCAGAACATTTGTATAACTCATAACCAGTAAATTTACTAAATACGTTATGTCTGATTTGTATACTGATATATATTTTTTAAATTTAGTATGAAAATTGTAAATAAAATTATCAGATACGCAACTCTTAGCAATCTCTTGAAATCAGGGAATATAAATTTTAATAGCACACCAACATCGACCAGAAAGTACTAATTTACTTATTTGCTGAAAACAACATACGATGACTGAACATGCAGCATTTAACCGTTTAATAGTTATACGTTTCAGTGGCGCACCCAGGGCCCCCCCCCCCCAAAGAAATAGAAATTGCATTATGAATATTGATTTGGAATTATAAATACTTTTAACCGTTCATCTCACACCCCCACCAGAAAAAATTCTGGGTGCGCCACTGATACGTATTGTATAATCACTTAGCTTCACCCACAAAATAGCGTAGAATATAGATATCATGTATATCATTTTCAACATCAAAACAAAATAGTTCTGTCATGGAATACAGAAAACAATACCTATATATTAAACTTACTTGAATAGCTGTTTATTTTTCGAACGTCATCTGGAATTTCTAGCGACGGGCGACTACTCGAAACTCGAGTGAATCCCTCGTATAACTCGATTATAAAAATCACTCGAGTAGTTCGATTATCACAATTTCACTCCAGTTATTCTTCCGGTAGTAGATGTGCTAACCTTGGTCCCTAAATCTAACGGTGATTGGCGTCCATGTGGCGATAATCGTGCTTTAAGAGCTGCGACTAATTCGGATCGTTACCCCGTTTCTCATAATACAGAACTGCACTCAAACACTGTTTGGAAATTTTTGTTTTCAACATTAGATCTAGTAAGAGCTTACCACCAGATACCGGTGCGTCCCGAAGACGTGCAAAATATGGAGGATAATAACGGCAGGCATGGGCGTCATGCCCCGTGACCTTAAGGCCGAATTCAATGTAACGTTTTAGCTCTTTAGTTAGTTGGCTAGTTAGCTCTTTAGCAAACCTCAATTTTGCTAACTGTTAGCACATCGGCATTCAAATGGCCCGTTAGCTCTCCGATCCGAGCACCACTCTCCGACGAGAGAATGTTCGGCAAACCTCGGAAGCTTTTAAGCGAATGCTCTCAGTAAGCCAATCAGACAGCCCAAATTCATCGCCAGCGCGACATCAAATGTAAACAAACATGGAAACTTCGGAACTGATAAAATAAATATAATAAAAACGAGTAAAGCCTGGATACGCAACAAAAGAAAAATGAGTCAAATGATTTTAAATTTGTGGATAGAATACTTACAAATATTTTCATAATTCTATGTTCAACTTTATTTGAAATATTTATAATTCACTATGTTAAATTACCGGAAGCGTTATTTTTCTTTTCTTTTAGCAAAATGCCACATTTTTAAAAATTAATTAGTAGAGAATACAGATGATGAAAAATATTACGAATATGGAGGATATGGAGTAAAATATATTTAAAACAAAGTTTAGCTAAATGTTAAAATATCATTCAATAAATAAATTTTTAATTCGTTAGAAAATATGACTAGGTTTACCTTAATATAATTCACATTTTGTGAGATGGGTTTTAACTTAATGCATACTCGGAATATGCACACATTTAATATAATTAAAATATTACATACATATATATATATATATAATATTAATCTAAAAATGAAACATAATTTTAGGTATAAATATTTACAGTATTCATTATATTATTTAGGTATTCAGTAATCTAACCTTCCAAAAGCTATTTATTTTGACATAAAAAAAAGTTTCTGATAAAATGATACACTGAACTTTATGTGATGCCCTTGTTTCAATTAAATACATTTAATAAAAGCTTTTAAAACAGTTATCACATTGATGTGTTTCCCATCTGAAATAAAACACATTCAAATCTCTGAAGTTTATACTAACAGCGTGGTATTTAAAACTAACAGTATTGTATTTAAAATTTTCAAATATACACATTATATTATACAGACAAACTTTAAATTAAATAGTATTATTTAAGATGTACTCACCTGATTATTCTCAGTTAAGATTTAGAACTCATAACATTCAAATTATGCATCACAATTAATAGTAGCCAAAAAAATTACAAGTACAGACAATGCTTCAGTATAAATACAGCACTGCACAAGAATTCATTTAGCTCAATCTTTTAAATGTTGATACAATATCCTTTTAAGAAAATCGATAGATTTACACTCTTTTAAACATATCCATGTGTAAATGAAGAAAATGCTAAATCTAGTTTAAATTAAGTACAAGGGAATACAATTGATAGTACCTTTTTTTTTCGACTATCACTAATTTTGGTTCATTGCAAATATACAATTTTAAGATATTCATTTCATTCCTTACACTAGGTGCAAATAAGCAATGTTTAAAAGATAAAGTATTTGAAGTACTGCATACTTAAGTTACTATCTTTTTTCAATTTGTGGCGATAAAAATTAAAAATTTCAAGTTATCTTAAATGTTGTAGTCATGCAGAAAAAAACACAGTTTCACAAATATAACAGTCAAACAAAATTAAATATAATTAATTTCTGTATTAATCTTTTTCTTTTTGAGGAATAGGGCAGTAAAATACTCAGCTGCATTGTAGTTTTGTAGTTTAATATTTTAATTTACAGAGTGACATATCTGTAAAGTAGTATCAATTACAATAGAATACAATTGATAGTACTTTGTAAAGTACAGCTACAATGCAGCTGAGTACAGTAAAATACTCAGCTGCATTGTAGTTTTGTAGTTTAGTATTTTAATTTACAGAGTGACATATCTGCAATTACAATGGAATTCAATTGATAATACTTTGTTGTCGACTATCACTGATTTTGACTCTTACCTATTCAAGGATACAATTTTAAGGTATTCATTTCATTTATTACACTAGGTGCAAATAAGCAATGTTTAAAAGATAAAGTAACGAACTAATGCATAGTTTAGTTACTATATTTTATTCAATTTGTGGCGATAAAAATTCAAAATTTCAAGTTATCTTAAATTTTGCAGTTATGCAGAAAAAAATACAATTTCACAAATATTTTAGAATTTTCTTAAGAAGCACACAGAGAACAGTCAAGAAGCAGTTGATTGAATCACATTATAAATATAACAGTCAAACAAAATTAAATGTAATTAATTTCTGTAGTAATCTTTTTTCTATGTGAGGAATTCAGTAATTTAATCCACAATTCAATTAGTACAATTAAGTACAATGGAATACAATTGATAGTATTTTTTTTTTTGATCGACTATCATTAATTTTGGTTCATAGCTATGCAACAAATATATAATTTTAAGGTATTCATTTCATTCGTTATACTAGGTGCAAATAAGCAATATTTAAAAGATAAAGTAATGAAGTACTACATAGTTAAGTTACTATATTTTATTCAATTTGTGGCGATAAAAATTTAAAATTTCGAGTTACTTTAAATTTTGCAGTTATGCAGAAAAAAATACAATTTCACAAATATTTTAGAATTTTGTGAAGAAACACACAGAGAACAATCAACAAGCAGTTGATTGAATCACATTATAAATATAACAGTTACGGAAACATGGTTTGTACCAAATTTCATAGTCCTGGCTGAAATTTCAACACCCATAGCTAAGCCAAATTTGATTTTAGTTATAGTTTGATTAATTTTTAATAGAACATTATATTAGGTCAGGAATCAGCTTGTGCATTGTAAAATTTAACATTAGTAACTGCTTTTGAAAAGGCATGACTTTTTCTAACACTTAAATTTTGTTTACATATTAAAAAAGAAGAAAAAAAGTAAAGTCCTGGAAACTGGAATTAACCACATTTTATAAAATTGAAACAAACAGAAATTAATGTTGTGCTCATGAAAATCATACTTAAAGACATATTATAGCTGTACTTTTTTTTAGATTGAAAAAAAAGTTTCTTCTAGGTGAGTATTCAATTACACACTGACAAAATTTAACACAATAAAACAATTATTGCACACATGGGAGAGCAGTTTCTTCACAGACATACTAGATAAAATTGTTTCTTTTATGTAAAAGAGTAATAAATGGGAAAAATCATTATTCACTATGGTTTTTATTAAAAAAGAGCAACAGCCAGGAAGAACAACCCATTTTATATACATCAAAATTTAATTTCCAGGGAACAGGTATTGGGCTTGAAGCTTGTAATTTGTCTGGGACAAGGATTATAAATTTTTAAAATGCTTTCCAGCTTAGATACAAATATTGGTAAGTAGTGTTATTACTAAGTTTCTGGTGATTGATACAATTCTCATTCTTTAGCACGAAGAATTATTAATTAAACGTATTTTCTAAAATTCTTCTGTTCTCTTTCACTACGGATATCTAAACTGAGAAAAGATCAAATGTTTGATAGTTAAAATCTATATTTCGTTTGTGTTTGCGAACTGTATATAACTCGTCCATTTTACAACACAAGCGAAAGCGGTTAAAGCTACAGAAATTCTCAAATCATTATACTAATCACTAATACCATAATGTCTACTGTAAATTTCTAAATCATTATACATAACGGTAAACATGAAATTTTTTTAAAGTGCTCGTAACAAAAGATTAATCTAATTAACAAAAGATAATTTGCTTATTTATAACGTATTTTACGTAACTGCTAAATAAATATAATTTGGAATATTCAAAAATACAAGAAAGAGTTAATTACTAACTTCAAAACAGTAGAAACGAGTCGAAACCTTAATCAAAACAAAAACACCACCAGAGAAACCACCTAGCAAGCGTTAGGTAACAGGCGACCGGATATTTCGCTATTTTTGGGCATTTGAATACGGAATCGGCTAAAGAGCTAACTAGCTAAAGAGGTATAACGTTACATTGAATTCGGGGGCTAGGTTCCGTAGCCGACTGCGGAAAAAATAGACCCACTGGTTGCAGTAGAAACAACTCTTTTTACTGGTCCCATGCAAGTTTGCAGACAAGGTGAAAAAGTGCCGCGAAACCTGCTCTTGGACGGGAAACTTGTAAAGCCGTCACTCATCTGGCAAGCACTTTTTTTTCGAGAGGTTGTCTCAGTTAGGGGTACGTTTGAACCTGTCGAAGTGTGTTTTGGGGAGGGTCAGTATTAAGTTCTTAGGACATAGCATCTCCGCGGAGGACATGGTAAAATTGTGGCGATAAGCGAATCGAATGATGCCTTTGTAAGAAGTACGAAAGAACTTGCGAATACTGCCACTGTGGTCCACAGGTCGAATTAGGTCTTTTGTGCCTGCAGACATGCGAAAGATTGTGTTCGATAGATTGCACGAAATATTTCCTGCTGGTGTTAAAGCTACGAATAGGCTGAGCGTTATGTCTGATGCTGATCACTGAGCGTTATATCTGGCCTAATATGAAGGACATTGCAACCTGGGTGCAGTCCTCACCAAAATAGAAAGATCAAAAATACTTACGAATCTGCTGTCGTCGTATCTGAGAGATAAAAGGCTTGTGATGTCAATAACCTTTACTTTATAAGAACGAAAATTAAACTGACATCTAGCACCCCTCCTGCTAGGAAGATTGGCGGGGGAAGCAGCCTCCCTCTCTACGGATGGACTTGCAGTCAGCAGAAATAGTTAATGTGTATCTCATGCATACAAGGTTAGTAATCGAGTGTTAAAGCTTTTAGCCTGACAATCCACACTGTGTATGAAAATTCAACAATAAATAGCTCTTAAACAACATTTGAATATTTTAATAAAAAAGGTTTTGAATACATCATTTATCTGGAGTAATTAATCAAAACAGCTTAAATATTTGCAAAGTGTCTAAAATGTATCAATTTCTTTCAAAAAGTAGGTCAAAATTTAAATTTTTTAAAAATCTGTCACAGCATAGCATGTAGAAAATGGTGTAGGGAAACAATATATTCAAAATACAAGAATTTTTTTTAATTAAAAAAAATTAAAAAGTATAAAATAAACTTGTAAAATCTACAAGATAGACACATACAAAAATTGTAAAAAATAAATAAAGTACACAAAATTTAAATGTTTGGGGTAAGATAATTTCAACATATATAGAAGAATGATTAAAAAAAATATGAACATAGTATTTCGGGTAAATTTTTAGATCAAAAATTTAAATTTAAAATATTTTCAATGTATAGAAATCAATTTATAAAACTAAGAACAAAATTTAAACATTTTAGAAAATTTAAACATTTTAGTACAAAATTAACTCAAAAAAAATTGGGAATCTGTATTTGAAAAATTTGAATTCAAAAACAATATCCAAAGTGATGTGATTTTGACAATGAAATTGATATACACTGTTAATTTTATGCAAAACTTATAGGTAAAACTAATTAAATTTTCCACGTAAAAGATGAACTGGCACGAAATTTGGTGAGTTTTTATAGCTTGGCACCATGAGCAGTAATCTGCAGTTTAGGTGTTGCTTTCTTGTATCATTATTCTATCGGAGAACTTTTTATTTATGATTGCTCTTGAAATCTTTTTTTTTTTTTGGGGGGGGGGGGGGTCTTGTTTTGTTTTTGTGTGTTTGTGTATTCATTCAGCGTTAAAATTTTTGATGACAAAATTTAATAAATAACATTCATGTGAATCTTTCATTGCAACAAAAATAACAGCAACAGCATTAAATGTAATACTCCTAAATATTCATAATTTTAGGTACATCATTCATTATTCTTGTTTAAAGTTTTAAACAAATGTATTTCAAAGAGGATGATTTAAAAGAAATACTTGATATTTTAAATTGAAATTCCTATGCAAGGAAAAATAAAAATTATTTTACTCTTCAAAGCTCAGCATTATTATTAATATATTATATATAAAAATATTTAATTTTCTCTGCACCATGCATTCTAAAGTTTTGCTCAGTAGAAACATTTCAAGATTTATAAAATCTTCATTAGCTGATATTCATGACAGCCTTGATATGATTTTTTATTGTAAAAATTATGTTTGGGTCAGTTTAGAACTAGATTTTAGTTGTCTGCTCTCTTACCTACATATTTGTTAAACTCAATAGATTATTGTGTAGTGGCAAAATTTATAACTGCTTTCTTGCTGTTCATGTCTTGGGTAAATTTCTTAAAATAAATAGTTTCTGTCTTTAAGTTCAGTGCTAGTTGAATTGATGTTTGTGGTTTTAGGATTTATGTACAGGTTTTAGGATACATATATTATTTTGTTTTAAACATAATTTATAGAAATCTGATAAATAGAAAATATGAAGATTTTGTGGGAATTCTACATTTTAATATTTAAAACTTTAGAAATTTCTTCATTAACTTAATATATATGAAGGCAACAGAGTATAACAGTTGATTACTTTGCACTAGAAAATTTAATGTCCAAGTTCTTGTCATTCATGCCTTTGATCAGGGCCAACCTTAGTCAATGTGGTCCCCAACTGCAGAAATTTCAGCGGGATCCTTCAAAATTCTAATTTACATTAAATAATAAACATTTAACGTGAAGCATAAAAGAAAAAATTTGGAAGATGGTCATATATCCATTTTTATCTACATTTATAAGAAAAGAAAAACTAAAAAGTAACCAGACTACATATAATTTATTCATAGAACAAAATTTTCAATCAATTTTTGCTAGATTTTTTTTAGCAAGATCATTTATAAATTGATCAAATTTGAATGTCCTTGTTTCTATATGCATTAGAGACAGTATTCCAAGGCTGTTGAGTCTCTTTTGCAATTTTGTTAACCTCAAGTATGTTTTAATTAATTTTTATCTAGAAAAGCTTTGTTCGAAGGCTAAAGTTACATGAATTGTTAAAATATCCTTAAAGATACAAATGCATCTGAAAAGCCTTTAGCTGTCATTTGTAGCAATTGTAGAATTTTTATTGGGTTTCCGAAACAATAGGTTTTGATACTTCCATTTCTTAGACCAGCATATAGCTATTACTGGCTACATCTTTTATAGACTTCATTTGGTCATTATTCTGAATCATGTTTACATTTGTCAAAACAATTTCTAGTACTGAAGCATATTTTTCATGTTTGTTCTGTGGAATCTTGTGGAATAAAATTATGTACCTTTATACGGTATTTGTTAATAACAATGCACCTCAAACATTTCTTTCCAGTTACTTATTGGTTCATCCACATAATTAAATATCCTTTAGTTCAAATCCTTTAGTCTGAAGTTCAAACATCACAACATATCAACGCAAAAGCGCAATTACAACTTAAAACGTATTCTATCATATTGACTGAAGTATCTACCGAAGTTGCCATCTTCAGTTATTGTAAAGTATCAATAACACAAAATATAGTATTAAGCACGCAAACAATCGCAGGTGCTGGAAACAAGCAAATTGAATATTACGCCACACTGGTATAAATGTCACACTGGTGGGCTGAATTTCAAACACCACACTGAAAAACATTATACACTCTTCAATAATAGCAAAACAAAACATGATGTAAAATAGATCTTGTCAGTGATTCATTTTTTTAGTGAGAATTACGCTGTGTTTACGTTTTGTTCAGTGGAGTATGCATTTAGAATTGAAATATCTCTAAAACTATTAAAGTAACAAAATAAGTGTACGCAGAAAAAAAATTATTAGTTTTTAAAGCTCTTTCCAAATATGTAACATTTATTTTTTTTCATGAAAAAAAAATATTCCGATTACGACATTTTCAAATATGGCCGAATTTCATAATGGTAGCCCGGTTCACCCGGAATTGTGACACGACAGACATAGAATTTGCTTTATTTATATAGATTTTCAGCGATCCTGTAGATAAACTCTTCCCTTAAAACTCTTCCTGCAACGTCTACTTAAGCACGTCCAACAAATATTAGCGATTTCCGGCGATCCTGTGTTTTCTAAAATTATAAATTATCTGAAATAGCCGACTGCATCATAGTCGCCAATGGACCTCCATCAATGATGCAGAAAATCCAGATAAATAATGATGAGGTTAAAACCTTAATTCTGGCACTTTCATCTCTTTTAGAGCGATTGCAAATGGAGGATAATAACGTCATGCATGGAGCCCATGCCTGTTCTAGGTTATGTGGCCGATCGCGGAGCAAAAATAGTTCTACTGCTAGAAGTAGAAAGAACTCTTTCTCCTAGTACCGTGCAACTGTCGCCGACAAGGCGAAAAAGTGTCGCAAATCCCTGCTCTATGACGGGCAACTTGTAAGGTTGTCACTCACCGCTGGGATCAACGGCAAGGTTGAGGTAAATAGGCTGTACCTTAATGATTATGCTAGCAAGTTAAAATTTTTAATTCACACCGGAGCTGACGTCTCAGTCTACTAGTACCGAATGCTAACTGAAGACAAATTACAACTTTTCGCTGCAAACGGTACAGAAATCCCAGCTTCCGACCAAAAGCTGTTAAAATTAGATTTGGTGTTACGTCAGATTTTTCACTGGTAGTTTATTTCGGCATGTTTCTCAGCCTATTATACGGATGGATTTCTTTTGACATTTCCGACTGTAACTTGATGTCCGGCAATGTGGGTTGCACGATCCTATAAATTTAAAGGCGCAGGGAATAGTTGCAACAAAGGCAAGTGTTGATATCCGCGCGGTCTCCCAGGAAACGAAATTTCAAGCGCTTCTAAACAAATTACCTAACCTTAGGGATATGTATCATTTAAAGCAGCTTAACAGAAATTCCAATTTACGATGTCGGCCGGGATAAGCAGACATTTCGGTAGTAGATGTACTAGCCTCTCCCCATGGTCCCCAAATCTAGCGGTGATTGGCGTCCATGTGGCGATTATCTTGCTTTATAAACGTTGCGACTCTTCCGGATCGTTACCCGGTTCCTCGTATACAAGACTGCACGCAAACACTTTTTAAGAAAATAATTTTTTCAACATTATATCTAGCAAGAGCATACAGCCATATCCCGGTACGTCCCGAAGACGTGAAAAATATGGAGGATAATAACGACAATGACGGGAAACTTGAAAAGCCGTTACTCACCTTTCAAACATTTTTCAAAAGGTTGTCTTAGTTAGAAGTACGTTTGAACTCGTTGAAGTGTTTTTTAGACGGATCAGTATTAAGTTCTTAAGACACAGAATTTACGGCAGAGGGCATTCGTCCACGCCAAGATAAGGTTGAGGCGATAAGCGAATTTCCTCGTGCTACAAACACGCAGGTGGTCTTAAAATATACCTGCTAGGGGCAGTAAAAAATGACAAAAAAGCAGTTCAATGGATCGATAAATCTTATGATGCCTTTGTAAAAAGTACGGAAGAAATTGCAAATGCTGCCACTTTGGTCCAAAGGTCGAATTAGGCCTTGTGTGCCTGCGGCCACGTGAAATATTGTGTTCGATAGATTTCACGAAATACTTCCTCCTGGTGTTAAAGCTACGAATAGGTTTATCACTAAGCGTTATGCGTGGCCTAGTATAAAGGACATTGCATCCTGGGTGCAGTCCTGGCCAAAATAGAAGGATCCACCAACACACGAAAATTACCATTGGCAACTTTGTGCAACCATGAGCTCGTTTTCAACATGACTTCAACGTCAGTGACCCGAAAACAAGACAAGCTAGCGGTGGAAGGAAACATGAGAAAGAAAAATCTCATCTGAATAGTTTTCAAAAATGTTCAAAGTCCGTAGAAAAATAACCCCACAAATTTCGAGATGAAAAAGCTATTAAAGAATCCTCTTCTACTTCCCATAAATTTTGGCAGTTTCTTTTTTTACACCAAATACATATATCTTATAGATCTTTTATTTGCATGGTTTGTTTCAAAAACATTCATTCAAATCTTTTATAGATTGCATCATGCATCAATTATTACAACACAAGAAACGTTTTTAATAATATAAAAGCTACATTAATTTAAAATAATGAATAACAGGCAACAGTGAAAATTTATTCAGACTCCATATAAAGACATAAAATATTTATGAAAATTTCCTCAATTACTGATCACACCAGATGCACAGCACTAAATTAATTCCAAATCATAATTACGTGCGTTATCTCCTTTAAAAAACGCCTACGACAAACATGAGTTTCAATTCGATTTTGAAGGTCGTTTTCCCTACGGATAGACAAAAATGATTCTTTGCGAAAGAAAATTCAGTTTCATACGGAAGTACACAGTTGATTGCGTCCCTGACTGGGTTGGGATGTCCTTTCCATCTATTCTCCAGTCATGTCTCATATTCTGCAAATGTAAGGGTTTTCTTTTTAAATTACCATCTCCGGAAATCTTTTCCCACATACAATGGAAGCGAAAGGTTTTTCTTCTGTATGGGTACGGAGATGCAATTTTAAAGCACACTGGAAAGAAAATCTTTTATCACACACACTGAGGAAGAACGATTTCTGTCCTATGAGGATACGTACATGATTGTTTAATTGAAAGAGTTCAGAAAACCTTTTCTCACATATACTGCAGGCCATAAGTCTAACCTCCATGGATACGGACATGCGTTTTCAAATAATCCCGCAGAGAAAATCTTTTCTAACATACAGTGTAGGATAAAGGTTACTCTCCTGTATGGGTAAGGAGATGTGTTTTTAAACTATCTTTTACAGAAAATCCTTTGTCACATACAGAGTAGGCAAGAATTTTTTTCTTGCACGGATACGTTTATGTGATTTTATTAACACTGTGCAGGAAATTTTATCTCACATACAGTTCAGGCGAAAGGTTTGTCTCCTGTATGAGAACGGAGATGTGTTTTTAAAGGACCTGGTAAAGATCATCTTTTCTCACATACAGAGCAGGTAAATGGCTTTTCTCCTGTATGGATACGAATGTGATTTTAATGTAGTGTGTTGAGAAAACTCTATCTGGCATTCAGTGCAAGAGTAAAGTTTCTCTCCGGTATGAGTACGGAGATGTATTTTAAAATGACTTTGTACAGAAAATCTTTTATCACACACAGATCAAGAGTAAGGTTTCTCTCCGGTATGAGTACTGAGATGTCTCTTTAAACTATACTGTGTAGAAAATATCTTGTCGCATACAGAGCAGGCGAAAGGCTTCTCTCCTGTATGAATGTGGAGATGTGATATTAAACACCTCTATTGAGAAAACCTCATTTGACATACAGTGCAAGCGTACGGTTTCTCTCCTATATGAGTACGGACACGTGTTCATAAATCACCCTGTTTAGAAAATCTTTTCTCTCATACAGTGCAAGCGTACGGTTTCTGTCCTGTATGAGTACGGAGATGTCTTTTTAAATCACCCTGTACGGAAAATCTTTTCTGACACACAGAGCAAGCAAAAGGTTTCTCTCCTGTGTGGATACGGAGATGTATTTTTAAATTACTCTGGTCAGAAAATCTTTTCTGACATACAGTGCAGGCGAAAGGTTTCTCTCCTGTATGAGTACGGAGATGTGTTTTTAAACTGCTCTGTACAGAAAATCTTTTCTCACATAGAGAACAGGCGAAAGGCTTCTCTCCTGTATGGATGCGGAAATGAGTATTTAAATGATTTCGTGCTGAAAACCTTTTCTCACATACAGTGCAGGCGAAAGGTTTCTCTCCTGTATGAGTACGGAGATGTGTTTTTAAATTATGCTGTGCAGCAAAACTTTTCTCACATAGAGAACAGGCGTAAGGCTTCTCTCCTGTATGGATGCGGAAATGAGTTTTTAAATGATCCCGTGTCGAAAACCTTTTCTCACATACAGAGCAGGTAAAAGGCTTCTCTCCGGTATGACTACGGAGATGTCTTTTTAAATCACCCTGTACAGAAAACCTTTTCTCACATACAGAGCAGGCAAAAGGCTTCTCTCCTGCATGGATGCGGATATGTGATTTAAAATGACCCTGTTGAGAAAACCTTACCTGACATACAGCGCAAGCGTACGGTTTCTGTCCTGTATGACTACGGAGATGTTTTTTTAATTCACAGTGTACAGAAAATCTTTTCTCACACACAGAGCAGGCGAAAGGTTTTTCCCCTGTATGGATGCGGAGATGCCTTTTAAAATGACTCTGGTCAGAAAATCTTTTCTGACATACAGTGCAGGCGAAAGGTTTCTCTCCTGTATGACTACGGAGATGTGCTTTTAAACTGCTCTGTACAGAAAATCTTTTCTCACATAGAGAACAGGCGAAAGGCTTCTCTCCTGTATGGATGCGGAAATGAGTTTTTAAATGATCCCGTGTCGAAAACCTTTTCTCACATACAGAGCAGGTAAAAGGCTTCTCTCCTGTATGACTACGAAGATGTGTTTTTAAATCACCCTGTACAGAAAATCTTTTCTCACACACAGAGCAGGCGAAAGGCTTCTCTCCTGCATGGATAGAGAGATGTGTTTTCAAACTACTCTGTTCAGAAAACTTTATCTGACATACACTGCAAGTGTATTGGTTTCTCTCCGGTATGAGTTCGGAGATGTCTTTTTAAAGTATACTGTGCAGAAAATCTCTTGTAGCATACACAGCAGGCGAAGGGTTTCTCTCCTGTATGGATGTGTAAATGTGTTTTTAAATGCTCGTATGCAGAAAACATTTTCTCAGATACAGAGCAGGGAAAAGGCATCTCTCCTGTATGGTTACGGAGATTCTTTTTTAATTAAACAGCTGAGAAAATCGTCTCTCACATACAATACAGTCGAAAGGTTTCTCTCCGGTATGGGTACGGAGATGTCTTTTAAAATGACCTTGTTCAGAAAATCTTTTCTCACACACAGAGCAAGCGTAACGTTTCTCTCCGGTAAGAGTACGGAGATGTGCTTTTAAATTATTCTGTAGAGAAAATGTCTTGTCGCATACAGTGCAGGCGAAAGGTTTCTCTCCTGTATGAGTACGGAGATGTAATTTTAAAAACCTCTGTATAGAAAATCTTTTCTCGCATGCAGCGAAAGCGAAAGGTGTCTCTCCGTATCGAAGCGGAGATGTCTTTTCAAATCCCTTTGTGCAGAAAATATTTTCTCGCATACAGTGCAGGCGAAAGGTTTGTAGCCTGTATGGATGCGGGGATGTGTTTTTAATTTACACTTACCAGAAAAGGCTTTCTTGCATACATCAGAAGCGTTAGGATTTTTGGAGAGATGATTATCAATAATGTGGGACGAATGATGTTCTTTTAAGGCGGCGAATTGCGCAAATGTTCCTTCACATAAATTACATTTGAAAATGTCTTTGGTGCGACACTGCATCTGTGCTTTAGAACTTTTTAGACTTATTGTGCATGTATCATATGGAGTGCAATCATCTATAGCTTTAATAGGGTTCTTCTCAAAGGAACAGCTTTCTATCGGAAGATTCCTTTTCACATGAAATACACGACATTTTCTCTTTTGTCCGCCCGATGTTTCATATCAAAATGATCACAAAACTGTGATTGCCAGCAATACGTTTAACTTCTAAATATACGAACACAACAAAGACATCTAACAATCTGTACCAACAACCTGCAAAGAAAGGAGAAAGAAATTGAATGAAAAATATTAAGACTATATCATTAATTAATAAATAATTATAATAGTATTAATATAGAACATTTAATAAGATTGCTCCGAGAAATTCCAAAGATTAACCTCTCATTAAAAAATTTGATTACCATCAGATTAATAAGTTCAGAAATGTAACAAAATATATACGAGGGGAAATCAAAAAGTAAGGTTACAAAGCCTGCAATGAAACGTGTACATTTTATTTCATAAAACCAATACAGCCAACAGATAGTCCATATAATAGGTTATTTTTCGACATAATCTCCATATCGGTTTAGGCACTTCTCGCTTCGTGGGTTGAGTTTGAATATTCCCTCCTGGTAAAAATCCTGCCCTTGAGTGTTCAGCCACGTTGTGGCGAAGTGTTTCACCTCCTCGTCTGAAGCGAATCGTCGGCCCCCTAGGTCCTCCTTAATGTGGGGAAAGAGATGAAATTCGCTTGGAGCGAGGTCTGGGCTGTAGGAAGGGTGGTCGATGACGTTCCAGCGAAATTTCTTCAACATCGTGGTGGTTCTCTGGGCTGTATCACCTTCGAAACCAAGGCCTCACAACTAGGTAGTGACGTCACGCTACTGGGATCTTTCCCGCGCGTCCTTACTGATCCAACTCCCGAAAGCAATTTGCGTTATAGCACTGTTTACATAATTCTTTGAGAAAATTATTTGTACTTGCAAGCTTTTTAATGAATTGTTTCATTCATAAAAAAGTGGAGAAGCAGCTTAGTGGAATATTGAAATTAATAGTTTGCAAAAGTTGAACATTTAATGTTATTTAAGGAAAAATTTAAACAACTAAAATATTCAAAATTCAACTAGAGTGATTGTAACCTTAAAAAAAACATCACACACAGGGAAAAAACTTCTTGGTTGATTTCTACATATGCACCACTAGAAAATATTTTTCTTAATTCAATTTTGTTGGACTTTTGCTACTGATGATGAAAGACTATAAAGCAAAAATGAATAACATTGTAACTGCAATGAAAAAGTACAACCAGTTTTTAATCAATTTATTTAATTTCAATTACACATCATGTTATATAATAAAATTATACACATAATATTTATCTAAATCCTTTCAATATTAATGAAACAATAGAGACAGATTTACACACAATTAAATATCTCAAATATCTGTAAGTGTCTCTAGCTTTCTCATTGATGCTTTATAAGATTTCTTTTTTGAATGAGCAGCTAGAATTGCATCAGCATTTTTTTCTTACAAAAATTTAGCAAAATATTTGTGGATACCCATATTACTTTCTTTAAAATAATATCAGCACTGTGAAAATTTACACAAAGCACATCTGATTACAGCATATGACTATCTTTTAATGAATACATTGTAGATGCAGTAGCTATATGTGAATTCTGCTTTCTTAGAAATTCTAGATCATGGTGAAAGCATAATTTATTTATAATATAATTATACAATACTGCATTTACAATGTACTCACGAGGATACATTAATCGACCTCTATCTAAGTTTCTCAAAAAATCCTAATCAACATTTACAACCAATTTTTTATCTAGCAAATGCAATTACTTACATGACAAACAGCTTTTCCTTTTCAAAACTGAGTACATACAATACCCAGCTACATAAATAATTACTGGAAAGTAAGGTTTTGCATTTGTAACATCTGATGCTTTCAGACATATGTCAAAATTACTATTTATATATTCAGTTTTTTTCAAAATCATTAATTTCAAATAAAAAATCTTTAATTTTAACCTCACCAAAAGCTTTAGTTTGAAGTTTTAGCTGTAATGCTGACTGCATCCTCAATTTTTTTTTTGCATTCAAATAGCTGTTGCAATGAAATATTATACTGGCATCCAGCTAATTGATAATAATAGCCAAACCTACTCTCCAAATCATCTGTCTGAAATTTTCAGGGTAAGATGTATCCGATATTTAATTCTTCTTTGCAGTACTTGCTTATTTAAATAATTCCATTAATAGTTACTTCTAGACATGCCTGTTGTACAACCCATCTTATCCCATTCATCTAACCAATCTAAAAATTTGTCAAAAAATTAATTTTGTTATTTTCACTTAATGTTAATGGTGTTTGATACACATTATTTAACCTAGATCCTTTACTTATAAATTTAACATTAAATATATTCCACCAAGTAAGAATTATTGTGATAAAATTTGCAGTGTCTTGGTAATGCTGTAATTTATGTTTATCCCCAAGTTCAATCAATGCCTCAGCAACAAATTCATTAAATACTTGCAGAAACAAATTAACATTTTATCTCTCTAAAGGATTTACCTATATAGTCTATAATCAATTAGTGTAGGAAAACAATTTCTTCATGACACCTGCACTTCATTAAGTCTTGTTCTCTATTTTCAGATATTAGGAGCTCCATCAGAACAGAATTACCTGGCTTTTCATATTCCATCAGATTCTAAAACTATTAAAACTATTAAAATTTATATAAAACATTAAGATTTATAGTTTGGAGGTACTCTTAATATAGCAGTTACTTTTCTGAAACATGGAGAATCAGTTCTCTATGCTGCAACTACATTTAAAATTTTGTTATGGACTGGTAATTACATATATATCCACTAACTATCACGAGCCTTATTAGCTTAATATGGAAAAAATTGTTTGCTCCTGCGTGTCATTTCTTGCTAGCTGTTATTTCAAAATTTAAAATCCTAATGTCATGATATTTCAAACATTGCAGTAAAAATTGGGCAAACAATGTCCATTAATGTAGAAGCTGTCAGTGGGCACTTTAAAAGATGCTTAAACTAGATACTTTCACTTATTTTATTTAACTATGTGAACATTAAAATCAACTTTGATACTGAAATGCATAATATTTATAAAATTTATTTTATATTTCAGGTGATTAATCCTCCACATTCGAAAGAAAGCTTGGCTATCTGAAGGCTTTTGAAGATTTTGATTTAAAAATAAAATATTTTATAAAATTGTGCCTAGTTGTTTAAACACAAATATATATATATATGTAAATAAAGTTTCTCTGTATTTGTAATTTTGTTATCTGGGATGTTCTTTTTTTTTTTTTAATGTGAGTTTACATTCTTTCCTATTAAAGTGTGCATTTGAAAGCACACTTTATTTAGCAAGAAGGGTGAATGCATTTTACATGAGTTATTTTATTTCTGTATAGAAAAGTATATTTATATTAAATATAGTAAATATATATTAGCACATAATAAAATTTTCCGACCATGTGCCTGGAGCTATTTTGTTTAGAGTGACTAGGTAAGTATATTAACACATTATGAAGTTTAGAAACCATGTAACTATAAATAGGTGGCTTATCGAATAGAGATAGTTTTATATTTGTGAAAAACTTGAGTCTTAAAAAATAGGTATCTATATTTCCTAAAATCTTAGTTGTTGTAATTTGAGATTTTATAATTTTTTCTCAGCTAGTTTTGTTGGATCATGGTATCTCTACCAATTAGAAATATTTATTGCTGAAATCAATGTAATTAACTTTTTGTTTCATTTTAAAAATATATATTTTGTTAATATCTCTGCTATGTTAAAGCTAAGATATGAAACTTCCTTAATCAAATATTTGTATCTCAGTTTAATCAAACTAAAAGTTGTAAAGGAAAACTTTTTGGCCTACAAAATTTTAAGGGTTTACAGAGGCTGTTCACACATTTTTTAGACGATGTATATTGTATTCACAAAACTAAATTACATAAAATTCTTATGTTTTAAACGTTCTACTTGACATCCCTTATTCTGAACTATCTTTCGACACCGCAATTTCCAGGATAATAATGCCTTTTCAAGTGTCAGAAGAGGTATTCTATCCCATTCCTCCTGAACAGCTTTCCAGAGACTGTAAGGGTTTTGGGACGACGTTTGGATAATGCAGATTTTAAAAGTCCGAAAGCACAAATATCCATAGGTGATACATCGGGAGATTTAGTAGGGATATCAGTGAAGGGTATGGCCTTGATACCAATTTTTTGTTCCATTTCTTCTAGGAAATTTACAGTGGATTTTGATGTGTGACTGCTAGCTTTGTCCTGATGGAGTCTCACAGATTGATGGCACTGTGGGTAAATCGATGGTATTTCATTTAGAAAAATTGGCGGTAAAATATGTTCCTGATAGTATTTGGAGTTAATCTTGACATTTTTTCCACTCTCTTTATTTTTAACTTGCCATTATAAGAAACACCAGCAACAATCATGAATCCCTTAGAAAAACTTTCTTTCGATTCTTTGAACCATGTACTTAAATTTTTTTCTCCCCTTTTTTGATAATAAATGGTTCTATTTTTGTTGCAATCATTTAAATACATCCATGATTCATCTATTATGACAATTGTTTTCCATTTTTCTTTGGATAAGTGTTTCTCATATAGAATTCTGCAGCGTGTGCTGCATTCAGCGATATGATTTGGAAGAAGACGGTCCACATCGCGTTTTTTTGCTTTCTTAAGATTTAAATCAACGTTTATCATTTTGTTTACAGTGGATACTGAGCATTTTAATGATTTTGCAACTGTCCTTTGACTAGGGGATTTTCTTTTAACATTAAACAATGTACCTTTGCAATAGTCGAAGATGTCCGTTTTTTCCTTGGATATTTGTTTGGAATTTTTGTCCCACTTGAGGCTCCAATGTGACGTTTTTTTCCTTTCTTGTTGACGATATTACCTATCGACGCTTTAGATATCACAAAAGCATGACTCTCACATCATTTTTGGATAACGGAGTATGCATATTTCTCTTCGGAAAGAGCATAAAAATAGCCTTTGAACCACTGCTTTGTTAAAAACGCCATTTTGAATAAAAACAAAACTTTCAAGCCGCAGACCATAATTTTGACTTTTAAAAACATAGTACAATTGCAATTATTTCTTTTGCAGCAAACGATTTTTTGTTACCGCTTACCAAAATCATCTAAAAAATGTGCGAACAGCCTCTGTATACATTACAATTTTCATAAGTTTCCTGTAAATTTTATTTCATTGGTATATAGAAGCACCACCACTAAATCTCAGCATAAGGTTCAATTAAAAGTTGTAGGCGGCTTGAAAATCCCAGGCCCCTGGAATGTTAAGCGATGTTCCAGCCGTCCGTCCCTACCATTCTCTGTAGCGGAAGGATATGTAAGGCGGTGAGCTCCAATAACTCCGTGTGAGTTTTGCGCCTTTATAGAAACCCAGTTTTGGGAATTTTTACAGCAAAAATAAGTTGAGTCTCGGCATGCTGAAGGTAATGCATAACCTTTCAGGCATGTACATGCCATTCCCTAAGGCACAGCTACGGCGCGGCAAGGAACTACATTTCGGCCGCGGAGAACGGAGGCAGAAGAGACGCCGTGAGTGGGAGTGCGGAGGCCTAGGCTGGCGGATACTCGGCTGATGTGAGAGAACACTCTTCCCCCGCTGGCAGTCACATATAGGAGACTTTTTCATGCTCCGGCGCTCTCCGTAAGACACCCGACCTACTTTTGATTGAAGGAATGGAAGAGCCCTGAGACTATGGAACAATGCGCAGCCCCTGCTGACCATCCCATGCTGTAAAAGACTTTCCATCCGGGGTACCCCTCGATTGCTTTCTTTTTTACTATGCCTTTATTTCCTATTTCCCCTCTATTTTAATTTTCAGCCCTTATGACGCGAGGTAATGCAAGTTTTATTTTATTTTATTTTTTTAGTCCATTTTAAAGAAATTTTATTTAAGGAGCTCCACATGTAGGTTTAAGTTTTTTTTGGGTTTGCCAACCACCATGTAAAGAAATGACAATCCTTTTTATATGTGAATTTATGTGAATTTATCCCATTCATTAAGTGCCAGGGAGATGTGCTCCCTCTTTGTGTTGGCATAAAAGATAGTGTTATGGTAAAGCTCCCTTACCTTGTAAATAAACCAGGAGCAGATGTAAGTCATCTAAATATGTTAATTTTTTAATAAACTAGTTCTTGCCTCAATATCCTTTGTCTTAGTCCAATTTTCTGAGTTGAGTGTTACTTGGAAGTGAATTTTATTTCAACTATCATGAAGTTATTTTATTTCTGGAATATAGTTAATTTTGCTAACCTAAAAATCTATACGATCCTGGTAAATTAAAGATTCAACAAATGGTATCGTTACAACAAAAAGCCATTTCTTTTATAACAATGGTACCGTGCCCTCTCTGGGTTTTGGTACAATGCGACGTTGGCTCACGAAAATTAATTTAATTAAAGGAGGCAAGAACTTTAATATGAAAACAATTAATGAGCATGTAGTGTGCCAAAGTTTATAAAATATGGTTTAAAGTGCATTTATGTGTATTTTGGGGGAGTGTATAATTATATGTGAGTAAATGTATTATATATATTATTGTTGTATAATTACAAATCTATACTGTGTACGCGAAAATTTTGGGGGATTTTTATAAATGCATGTTCGGGAATATGTTTTAAGTGAGTATTTGCTGTGTAATAATGCTTATTCTGTGTACGCGAAAATTATTTTGCGGGAAGTATTTAACGCATTGAGGAGTGCCAAAATAACTAGGGTTCTCAGTTTTAGTAGTGAAATTTTTTTTTACATTCTTCATCATGCCTAACTCTCTCTGCCCAGACGCGTTTGATGCTAGTACGTTGGCTGAAGCAATAAGTGAAGATGAAGCGCAGCAGGCTTTGCGCGCTATCACTTTTCAGCGTAGGGACCTTTTGCTGAACCATTTAGATCAGATTCCCACTTTTACGGGAGCGGACCCGCATTTACGTTTTGAACGTTTTAAAGCCAAAGTGGAGGAAATTGCTGAATTTTTGCAGTGGTCCCCCGAGGACAAATTTTTTGCTGTTCGCCAACGACTCGCCGGTCAGGCTCAAACCGTTTATTCAAATTTCCGCGAAGAGATAAATTCAGTCGACGACCTATTTAAAATCTTAGAGGAGAGGTTCCGTACAGAAAAAGACCCGGCTGCCCTTTTGACTGATTTTTGGGCGTTTAAACAGGAAAAACAGACTCCGGTAAAGGAATTCCTAGCAATAGCCAGGTCAAAAGTTAAAAGAGTGGTCAAAACCCACAATTTGCCTGAGGCGACGCGAAAAAACATGGAGGAACAATGGCTCATGGCCATGTTACTCAAAAACTTACTTCCTAAAATACGTAGAGCCGTCATTGCACGCAGCCCGGAAGACCTCTCCGAATTAATTGATATCGCGGAAAGCGAGGAGAAGGCAATCAAAGAAGTGGGGAATTTAGAGGAATTAGAAACCCCAGCAGTTGTGTATGCAATGGGTCATGAAAGGGACTCTTAATATTGAGAGGCAAGCAAATCTTGAAGACATGGTTGTAAAATTGCAGGAGTCAGTATCGCATTTATCCTCAAAGTTAGAACATTTGTCTCTAAACCCACCGCCGCGAGCTCCGGCTCAAATAATATGTTTTGGGTGTCACGAAATAGGACATTTAAAAAACCAGTGCCCCCACCGAAATTACAGGCAGTCATCACGTTCCGCGTCGAGGGATCGCCCGAGCCTCAATTATCAAGCTCCACAAAGCTTCCCTAGGTCTCCGAGTAGAGGGAGTCAAAATCGGGAGCAATCTCCATACAGAGGGGGAAACGGGTTTACGCAACAGAGGCCGCGCTCATTCGGAAACCAAAACTTCCGGAGGAGGAACGAGAATTCGAACCGAGACTTTCAGGGTCAGCAAGGGAGAGTTCGCTTCGTAGGCAGTTCCCAACAGCCGGGATACGCGAGTAGAGGAAATTTCAGGGGAAATTATCGACACTATCCCGACAATTTAAACTACTTCGGCCCTCGGTAGGTGGTCAGCCTATTGATGATAAGGGGCCCTTGGACTGGCCTGGCGCTGAGATCTATTCAACTACGGGGAATACGCACAAATTTAGATAGCCCGTGGTTAAGATTCAGGCTCAAAATAGGATGTTTTTAGCACTTTTTGACTCGAGAAGTTCGGTTAACCTGATAGGTGCGCATGATATTGAAGATTTTAAGAATTTAAGCATAGGAAAATGTAATACCCCACTTAAAACTGTTTCGGGTCAGCCGTTAAAAATTAAGTCTCAGGCCGAGTTATATTTCGATTTAGGTAACTTTTGGTGTTGTGAACAGTTTAAGGTCATCCAGGGAAATTTGTCCACGCACTTCGATGTAATTTTAGGTATTCCATTTTTAGACAAATACAACATTTGTATCGATTTTAGACATCAACAGATTATTTTACCTGATTCCACTGCTATTCCATTTTTTGTGACTACTGTAAGGGAAGTTAACACTATCATAGGAGGAGAACAGAATGTTAGGATTCCCATTAACGTTAAAATATTTTCTAAAACTAAAGTTATCATACCCCCTGGAGAGCAAGTAATAGTCCCGGCCAAAGTTAAAGCACCCCTTCCCTTAGATTCTGAGTTAATTTTAATTACGCCCAGTGCGGCCATTTCTGATGTTTTGGTGGCCAACGCTATTTGTGAAAATTCGGAGCAATCCCTTTTCGTTAAATTAGCAAATTTCGGCTCAGCCCAGGTACATGTAAATAAAGGTACAGAGCTTGGATTCGCGGAACCTCTGTACAGTAATCAAAATCTAAATTCGGTTAATTTTGTTGACAATGCTGACATAGCAACGCTAGATCATGCGGACTTAACCTGGAGTACGCATTTTGAACTTGATCACCTGCCCTCCAAATTAAAAAGTGATGTGCAAAATTTTTTAAAAGCCAATTCTGATGTTTTTGCTGCAGGGTGCTACCAGGTGCTACCATTGCTTAGAGCTACCAGGGTGTTCAACGGTACCCCATAACATTAAGCTTATAGACGATGAACCTGTAAAATACAAACCGTATAGAGTGCCATATCATCTACGTAACGAAATGAACGAGCAACTTAATTTATTATTAGACAGTGGAATATTAGTTCCTTCCCATTCCGAATTTTCAGCACCCGTCATGCTAATAAAGAAGGCCGATGGGGGATATAGATTAGCAGTTGACTTCAGAAAACTAAATAAGAAATTAATTAAAGATTCCTTCCCCATCCCTAATATAAATGAGACTATTGATGCTTTATCCGGTGCTAAATTTTTTTCTACCTTAGATTTGACCTCTGGGTTTTTTCAACAATTAATTAAGAAAGAAGATCAATTTAAACTTGCCATTTCGACCCATAAAGGTCTGTTCAATTTTACGAGAAGCCCCTTTGGACTTGCCACTAGTCCCAACGCTTTCCAACGGCTAATGAATGTTGTCTTAGGTGATTTAAACGACCTGTCCATTCAGATTTATATCGATGATATTGCCGTTGCGTCTCAAGACATTCCCTCGCATTTTGCTAAACTTCAGCTTGTATTTGATAGATTAAGACAGCACAATTTAAAATTAAAGCCCAGTAAGTGTTCCTTCTTTAAGACTGCCATAACTTTTTTAGGATTCAAGGTACAGGATGGCAAAATTTCTCCCACCGATAAAAATGTAAACGTAATTAAGAATTTCAAAATTCCTACGTCGCGTAAGCAAGTTCGTAGTTTTCTTGGCACATTAAATTTTTACAGAAAATTTCTCCCCGACTTTTCTAAAAGAGCCCTCAATCTAACTAATTTAACAAAGGACAAGGGTAAATTTTTTTGTTCAGAGGAAGCTCAGGCAGAGTTTGAGGATTTAAGCGCAGGTTTGGCATCCATCCCCACCTTAAAGCTTCCGGAATTAGACAAACCCTTTATTGTTTATACTGATTCATCAGGCTTCGCCTCAGGCGCAGTTTTAGCACAGCTGGATGAAGACAATTTTCCCAGGCCTGTAGCGTTCGCGAGTAGAAAACTTAAGGAGGTAGAAACCCGTTATTCTGCGACTGAGCGAGAACTTCTAGCTGTCGTATGGGCCGTAAACTATTTTAAATGTTATCTCTTTAACTCAAAATTTACTCTATTTACTGATCACGCTGCGCTAACGCACGCTTTAAAACTTAAGGACCCCACGTCACGTATTGCCCGTTGGCTGTGTTCGTTGGCGGATTTTGATTTCGAGACTAAATATATAAAAGGTAAATGCAACTCCACGGCCGATTTTTTGTCTAGGTATATAAATTTTGAAATTTCTGAAGAGGTAAACTATGTAAGCGAACCTGTAAATGGTGAACAGTGCTATGCAATCCCTCCTGATCAGGTATCGTTTAATGTCATCGAAGACCAAAATTTTTTAAAAGAAGTTAGGGCAGCCCAGGAGAACGATCCATTTTGTAGTAAAGTTTTAAAATTAGTGAAAAAGGGACTCCAGGTGAGACCTGTCTACATGAATTTTTTTATTTCCCAGAATAATGTTTTAAAATGTAATGATTTGAGGGGTAAGTCCCGAAGAGATTCCCAAGAGAAGGTGGTGCTTCCGCTCAGCCTGTTAACCAAAGTTTTTTCTTTAGCGCACGAATCCTTAATAGCTTGCCATATGGGACATTTTAAGACCTATAATCGACTTAAACAATTTTTCTTTTGCCCGGGGCTAAGTGCGCATGTCCAAAATTTAATTAAATCTTGTATGCAATGTTTGGAGCGCCGTGCTCATAAACCAGGTGGTTTGGCGGAACTGCAGCGACTTAAAATTCAAGATGCTCCCATGCAGACAGTTCACCTAGATATATCAGGTCCGTACCCCCTAACCGAACAGGGAAACCGTTACATTGTAGCATATGTATGCGCTTTTTCGAAGTGGCCAGAGGCGTACCCCGTTTCTAATATTACCTCAGACACCATTGCTGACACATTGGCAGATTTTGTTTCACGACACGGGTGTCCCAAGACCATTATAACAGACAAGGGGAGAAATTTAGTCGGGGAAGCGATTTCGGACGTATACAAGAAATTTAACATACATCACATTTCTACTTCCCCTTACCATCCGGCCGCAAATGCTAAGATAGAAAGGCAGCATGCTACAGTCTCCTCGGCCTTAGCTCATTTAGTGAACAACAGCCACACGGACTGGGACATTAAACTTAAATTTGCCCTATTATCCATTCGGTCGGCTGTCCATTTGGAGCCTTGGGGCCACTAACGAGACCCCAGCCTTTATAACTTACGGTAGAGATCTGCGCCTCCCTTATAACGTTTTAGCAGGGGAAAGTAAAATTTCGTATAACGACGCCCCCTCTTACTGTCAAAATTTAATACCGGCCCTTCAAAATTCTTTTAAGCTAGTGAAGTCCCATTTAGAGAAAGCAGCGGAATCGCAGGAAAATTATAGAAAAAAATTCGCTGTTCATAAAAACATTAATATCGGAGATTTAGTAATGCTATTTTCCCCAGCAATTAAGCCCGGTTTAAGTAAAAAGTTATCAAAATTAAATAAAGGTCCATATCGTGTAATGCAGCAAACCTCTAAAGTTAACTTTAAAATTCAGCAAGTCGCAGATCCATCGCACGAAGAGGTAGTCCATATTGATAGATTAACAAAGATCCCAGAACGTAAGGTTTTCCCGCTTGGCCTGAAAAACAGGAGACTGAGCGATCAGCTGTTTGCGACGGCCCAGATAACGATCAGAGGGGAGAGGTGAGTGTCGCCCCGTTACCTAGGGTTCCCAAACACAAAACCCGTTTTTTCATAAACACGGCTAGAAAGGGAGGAGTGAGAAGACAAGCGATTAGTGCTAGTACACAACAGTCACCCGTGCAGCGGGTTAGTCACACGGGCAGAATTAATGATTCGGGGGGAGCTCAGCAACAGGCAGTCCGAAGTGCCCGCTGGAAAAATTTGCCGAAGTCATCTATTCTAACTCGAGCTCAAGCGCGAAGGGGAGTGTCACACAGAACTTAGTGGCGAGCGAATTTGTTTACTTTCACTGACTGTTAGTCAGTAGACCAAAAAAAAGGGGAGTGTTTGTTTTGATTTTTTTTATTGAGGGTTTCGAGTCACACAGCTGATAGGACAGGAGATTTGTTGTTGTTTTTCGCTATTTTGTATATTTTTTTTTTTGCATTTCATGTTTTGTTGCCACACGCTACTGTGTATGTGCAGTGCATATTACATGCTAATTTGGGTCAGTTTTGCCGAATGTAAGCTTCTAACTTATTCTTTTTGCCATTGCGTTACCCCGACCAATAGGCAGTAAATTTTAAACTGTTTCGAATATGTCCGGGGTCAGCTAGGACTTGACTTCTGCCAATCACAAATTCCCAGGAGCCATCCTTTTTCCTGATGTCAACCGGCCTAAACTCAAGAGATGCCATTGTAACAGGTCTAGCTACCCCAAATATTGTAAGGCAAAGCATGCGTGCCAGGTCTTCCGTTGCATGTAACAGTGTCTACCCGAATTTTGTCCACTCTTGTGCCCTGGGGGAAGGGCTTTGTCACCCATATTTATGTAGTGTCATGTGTTGCAGTTTAACTGACACTACATAAGGGTCCATCTCTCCGCACTATTCCTTGAGGCGAAGGTGCTGGAGGAATGGGTTTTACTTGAAGTTTTTTGTATTAAAAGCATTGGCAGCAGAAACTGACCCACCATTTTTTTAAAATTCTCTTTAAACACCGTGTGGTAAAATAATGTCTGTATTATCAAAGTTTAGATTTTGTTTTGTATCAACCAAGTATTAGTGTCAGTATATCTCAGGCACAGTTTGACATTTTCCACAGGTGCCCAATATTACTATGTGAAGTAGCATTTAAGTGTAACTTTCCGTTTTTCCCTCGTGTGAAGGGACTGGTTTTCTTGCATTTTTTTTATTGCCTTTGGCTGTGTTTTGTAAATTGAGGTCGTCTATCCTGTAAATTTAGGGATAGGCCTTACATGGACGCATGATGGGTCTGTAGGGGCTAGCATTCAGGAACTGTTTACTCCTGTACGAGGGCAAATGGGTTGTCAGCTTCAGGGTGACAGATCCTGGAGGCTACTCCACTCTTTTAATTTTCTTCGGATAGACGCCCTCAATCAGTATAAACGCCATAAACTATGGAGGAGGAAAATTTTCTCTCTGCGTTCAAAAATTTTGTCGAACAAGGGGGATATTATTGTAATTAAGTATCTCGGATATTATTGCAATTAAGTGTCTCAGGAGGTAGATGAATTATTAAGAAGTGAAATTAGGTGTAAATGTACGTAATTAAGGGGACTCGGTACCCTTTGAAGAAATTTTTTTCCAAAAGTATGTTTATCTATAGTATACACATATTATTATAGGTAATACTTATACAAACTGATTTTAACAAGAAAAAAAATCATTTTGTGAGTAAAAATTGAGAAATTTAATTTTTTTCAAAAAAAATTAAAGAATTTTAAAAATTATTTTTCTCCTTTAGTTTTCAAAATTCTAACATGATTTTTTTTGGGGAAGTGTATGACATTATGCTTTATAATTTTATGGATCGATTTTACAATTAATGAATTACTTCCTGAGAAAAAAAATTAAATATACAAATACAGGCAAAATCGCAGCAAAAAGCATGGTTTCCTCAAC
Organism: Dolomedes plantarius; assembly: GCA_907164885.2. Classification (NCBI taxonomy): domain Eukaryota; kingdom Metazoa; phylum Arthropoda; class Arachnida; order Araneae; family Dolomedidae; genus Dolomedes; species Dolomedes plantarius. Next base: position 129,881,586 of record OU015499.1, on the reverse strand, counting down.
ATTTTCATTTTTCATTTTTTTTCTTTTCATTATATTGTAAAATCCATCCATAGTTTTATTAAGTACATTATATTGAAGCCACAAAAAATATTGGAGTCATTTGACATATATTTGTAGATGTCACTTTGCTTTAAACACAGTAATACGTCAAAAAACAGCAAACTGAGAAAAATGAATTTAAAGATTTTAAGCACTGAAAACACTGTAAAAACCTCTTCCAGTTTTCTTAATATTAATGTTATTATGTTACTACTTATATATCTTGAAAATTATAGCCATTTTATTTGAATAGGTGAACATTTAGTTATAATTAGAGGCTTTCATTAAAAACTTACCCAAACAGAAATGACGAGAAAACTGGTGAAAAATGTGAATAACAATTTAAATATATTTCTTATAGTGTTTTTTAATGCAACAGGTATTCAAATTACTTTTAAATGCATGAAATACTTATAAATATGTATTAGAAGACACTTATAATAAAAATTTATAGCATTAATTAAAAGTTTCGTTCAGAGTTTGAAAATTTAAGTTGCAATGTTTCACCATCAACAGAGTACGTAAACTTCACTCATAACACATGATAATTTTAAAAACATCCAGCTGAATATGTAAGGCCTTCTCTCTTTCTGGCTAGCTGTTCTCTTTTAAGAATAGCTTTTTTAATTATTTTACGAGCAAGTTGGTACTTTGCATTCTTACGCCTTATCCGAAACAAAACTTTTCGTGAATCCAACATAATACCAAGTTTTTTCGTGGAATGACCAACATTCATTCCTAGTACATTTTGTACTCCTCTTATTGTTTGCATTATACCCATATTGAACTCACAAACTGCTGTTGATACACATAATTTTACTCGTTGTCTATTAACAAATATTTCTTTAGGGCACTTTGCCCAAATCACACTGTGCAAACTCTCATTAGCATTTTGAGTTCCACAACGTACACATCTTTCCAAAAGTTCACTAGATGCAAGCCGTTGATATATGGGTAAAATTTTTGGAAGAAATGCTTCATTTATTGGGGTACCTACTCTTAATTTATGACTCCCTGGGTTGTCACCTCTAGCCAATGCAGCCTGATAGAAACACCAGGAATTGACACCAACTGGACACTTGGAATGCTGAGGTTTTTTGTCAGTGGAAATGCTATGATACAGAGTAGCATATATTGCTCTTTTCATACCAGTAGCATCACCTTTGTTTTGCAAGATGGCTCTTTGACAGTACACAGTAAGTTTCTTTATTGTTGTTTCACTCAAACTGCCATGAGCTTTTCCACCTAAGGTAACACCTCGAGCACGCCATTCTTTCACAGTTGTCCGTAAAGCTGTTCCCAATCTCTTGCTGACATGATTTACGCATTCTTCCTTTTTTATTTTGACATCAGGACCATAAACATTTCTTTCCGATAAGTATTTAAAAGTTTTGCAATCACCATCAGACAACAATGTAGTGTATCGGAAGCCTAAAGAAACAGATCGTTTCCAAAGGATCAACGCAGCTTCCATTTCCATTGCTCCTGATGTTCCACTATGATTTCTGTCACAAGCACTTTTATGACCCTCATACCATATGTTGAATTCAGCACTAGATGTACCAAATTCTCTTTCAGCTACAGAACAGTGACGACATACTTTACTCATTACTTTGAAGTCTACGACATAACCCGTATGAATGTCAATTACACATCCTACTCCTATAAGTGATGTATGCCCCCGTGTTAACCACGTACCATCAAACGTGACACATATGTCCTTAATTTCATCAGAATTAGGGGAAATTGTTTCATATGTCCTTTTAATAACATCATGCACATTCTTTGAAACATTTTTCAGTGAAGCAGCATATGCAGAATCTAAACTTTTTACACATTTGTTGAAAGTTCTAGATGAAAAAGGTTGGATATTCATGACCATGCAAAATTTTTCAATGGCTGAATATCCTTTTCCAGTCTCTAAAAAAGCTTGTGTTACTCTCAAATTTATGTCAGGTATAGTATTGCCATTTCTTTCACAAGATGAGTTAATAGAATTTACTTTCTTATCACAACAATCACAAGTTAAATTCAGATTGTATGAGAATCCCAATTTTGTGCCTAGCTCAAGTTTTAATGTTTGCATTTCACAGGCTGGACACTTCAAGTTCAAAAATAACTTACTGATTTGAGCAAAGTTCACCATAATATAATCTTCAGAATTAGAGTCTTTAATAATATCATCAATAATAGATGTATTCTGGAGTCTGAGATTTGAATTTATCACATTTGTGGCACTGCTGGAACCTGGAATCTCATCTTTCGTTGAGCACCACCTTTTATTGTTCATACGAGATGAATGTGCTTTACGCTTTCGACTAACCATATTAATATAAATAATGCAATTATTAATATAAAAATCGTTAGAAAAATGAATAATCACTTATTGGTAAATATATAAGCAAGAAATTAAAGGAAATCAAGAAGATTTAGTCTTGAAAAAGACTTTTTAAAACAATAAATTAACCGAATCACAAGTTGAAAATAGCGTAGCACATGTAAACAACGATCTACTAAGAGTTAATTTCACAGTTAAACGCATGCTTTTTCTATTACGCATTATATTTGTAATTCAGGGAGGAAATTTCAGAGTAAAAGGAATGTAAACACTGAAGTGGGCGTGGCATTTAAATGGCTGTTAAGATAATAAAATGTATTTTTCATACACTTACAATCGTCAGATCAACTTAAAACTTTGTACCAATATACTAGAGGTGTCAAAGTCTATTTTTAACAAAAAATTGAACAATCGATATTTTCATCAATATAAGGGTACCGAGTCCCCTTAAATTGATCTATTGTAAGGTGATGGCAAATTAATTTAGGTGGTTTGGCAAACTGTTTTTTAAAATAGAAAATCTTAATAAACGTAAGCCAGTCTTTAAAGCTTTAACTCTCTTGCCTAGTAACAGTGAACCTTTCTTTGTCTTATCTTTTATCCTTCTTTCGGTACACCAGTAATTGGATACGTTGTTGGGTGCCATTTCTCGAACGGCTGCTCTTGTTTTCCCAAAGGGAGGAGGAGGCGGCTTGAAAATCCCAGGCCCCTGGAATGTTAAGCGATGTTCCAGCCGTCCGTCCCTACCATTCTCTGTAGCGGAAGGATATGTAAGGCGGTGAGCTCCAATAACTCCGTGTGAGTTTTGCGCCTTTATAGAAACCCAGTTTTGGGAATTTTTACAGCAAAAATAAGTTGAGTCTCGGCATGCTGAAGGTAATGCATAACCTTTCAGGCATGTACATGCCATTCCCTAAGGCACAGCTACGGCGCGGCAAGGAACTACATTTCGGCCGCGGAGAACGGAGGCAGAAGAGACGCCGTGAGTGGGAGTGCGGAGGCCTAGGCTGGCGGATGCTCGGCTGATGTGAGAGAACACTCTTCCCCCGCTGGCAGTCACATATAGGAGACTTTTTCATGCTCCGGCGCTCTCCGTAACACACCCGACCTACTTTTGATTGAAGGAATGGAAGAGCCCTGAGACTATGGAACAATGCGCAGCCCCTGCTGACCATCCCATGCTGTAAAAGACTTTCCATCCGGGGTACCCCTCGATTGCTTTCTTTTTTACTATGCCTTTATTTCCTATTTCCCCTCTATTTTAATTTTCAGCCCTTATGACGCGAGGTAATGCAAGTTTTATTTTATTTTATTTTTTTAGTCCATTTTAAAGAAATTTTATTTAAGGAGCTCCACATGTAGGTTTAAGTTTTTTTTGGGGTTTGCCAACCACCATGTAAAGAAATGACAATCCTTTTTATATGTGAATTTATGTGAATTTATCCCATTCATTAAGTGCCAGGGAGATGTGCTCCCTCTTTGTGTTGGCATAAAAGATAGTGTTATGGTAAAGCTCCCTTACCTTGTAAATAAACCAGAAGCAGATGTAAGTCATCTAAATATGTTAATTTTTTAATAAACTAGTTCTTGCCTCAATATCCTTTGTCTTAGTCCAATTTTCTGAGTTGAGTGTTACTTGGAAGTGAATTTTATTTCAACTATCATGAAGTTATTTTATTTCTGGAATATAGTTAATTTTGCTAACCTAAAAATCTATACGATCCTGGTAAATTAAAGATTCAACAAATGGTATCGTTACAACAAAAAGCCATTTCTTTTATAACAAGTTGTTGCTTTTTTTTAATTTGGAGGGGTTTTTTTCCTCACTCTTACTCCTGTGAATGAAACTGATTTTAAAAATAATGGATGCTTGATTAATATTTTAAATATCTGATATCTTTACATCTTTTAGACAGCCACTTATAATATAAGTTTGCAAGATTTTATAGCAAATATTTATCTCTGTTTCTATGAGACTTAAATTTTGAAAAAATATCCTTAAATTTTAAAACCAATTACATTCCAAATATAGGTGTATAGCATAGGTTATTTTTCTTTTCTTTTCACGAGAAAAAATATGAGGAAATTGAGAAAATAAATATACATAACAATGAATAATGAATTATTAGCATAAAATCGCTTAATTAAACTAGGGGTGTAAATAGGCAAACTTTTGAGTACTATAGCGTAAACTCATTTACTTAAAAGAACTCATTAGTCATGGGTTTTATAACCCGAAATAAAGTGAGATATTGAACTCGAAAGAAGATTTCATCTGCTCATGTTGGTATGTTTTTCGACACACTTTAAAGTGTGTCATATAACCCATTTCAGTGAGTTGGTGGCGGGTAAATTAACCCGCTTGGGATCTGGGATCTAGAACCCACTTTCCCACATGGGTTGTATGATTCATCAAAAGTGAGTTCCCCTGTGCAGTGGATTTGAAATCAGAGAAGTGGGTTCACCGAACAACTTTTTTTTCTTTGTGGACGAGTGAGACTCGAACCCATAGACTCTGGCACCGGTTACCAACACTCTAACCATTCGGCCATCTACCTGGCTTTGGGAGTGGGTGGGAGGTGTGTGTTAAAATTAAAGTAAGCTTTTTAATGAAAGTTCAATTTTTCTAAAGAATTCTTCTTTTGAATTTTTATATTTCTTTGAAAACAATTTTATATATCCTGATCCCTCTTAAGAAAGACACAAGGGGGGATGAGGTCGAATCCCGACGTGTGTCATCAAATACCTCCGTGAATAGGCCGGAGAGGGGCACGTCAAATCTGTAGACTGGAAAATCCCAAATATTATCTATTGGGGTGTTACTGTTAATTACTTATCAGTTTTGATCTGACGGAACACACTGAAACTGGTCGCCGTTTATTATTATTGTATTTATTCAAAAGAGAGAAGTTTCTTTTTCTTGCATTATATTTCATATATTTTATTTCCCCATACAAGAAAAAACAATGTCACCTAAGAAGAAGTAAGTTTGGGAATATAATAGGGAAAAGGAGAAACATTTGAAAATATGAGAGCAACAATCTAAATGCTTCTTATGGGGGCAATGGCTGCATAAACAGGTGCCTAGATCTACTAATACATCAACATCAAAGCCCAATGAGTTGTTAAATTTGAATCACAACAGAATCAAACAAGCATTGACTCAAGCAACGACAGTGAAGTTTTTTGTGATACACACGTGCAGAAAAGTATTAATGAGGGAGAGGAAAATGAAGATATATTATTTCCAAATTATTCACAACAAGGAGAAGATGCGATAATAGAAGATAAACCATCACGTGAAATTTCCAATTTTCAAAATGAAAAGCTGGAAGAAAATATTATTATAAACTTTAATTGCTCTTCAAAAGTTGTGTCAGAAAATTATCGAAGTTTGTTAATAATGCAAGGCCCTGATCATGTGGATAAGACTATCTATCCATGGTCTACTGATGGTCGCAGTTTTAACAGGGAATGGATGTTTAAAAATTTGCACACGCATTCTTTTGGTGCTTTTAGCCATCTTTAAGCAGATTTAAATTCATTTTCAGTTCTTTTCAGCCAACTTTGTTTTGTAGACTGGTGCAGCCATCTATCAGCCGGGACAGGAACGAAAAGTTAAACGTAAGTTAACTTCCAATTAACTTCATTTCTTTCAAGTTCATGTTATAATTCATCAAAAAAAAATTTTTTAAGTATTTATTAATACATAGGATTGTCAAATTTGTATGATTGAACAGAAAATTTAAAAACATTGTATATAAAAAGTTCTTTTTATCTTGTAATTATTAAATAATAAAGTAAAAGGACAAATAACATATCCAAGTCGATATATCCAAAATGAGTTCCTCAATTTATTACCTTTTAAAGTGAGATATACTATAATTGCTGATATAAAAACTTCTAAATATTATAGCATTATATTTGACAGTATTCCTGATTGTTCACATAAGGAGCAGTTGTGTCACATCATTAGATTTGTTAAAAATACCAAAGATTGTGTGACAATAGAAGAGAAATTCCTCGATTTCATTTCATCAAATGAAAAAACTGGAGGTCTGGCCAATGAAATACTAGATGAATTGAAAAAAGATGATGTAGATTAAAAAATTGTAAGAGGTCGAGGATATGACAATGCAGATAATATAGCTGGAAAATACAACAGTGTGAAAGCCTACATCCTACAAATAAATAATCTTGCTAAATTCATTTCATGTGCTAGTCATTCTTTGAGTTTAACTGGTGTACATGCCGCAATTAATGTAGAAATGGTTATGTTTTATGGTACAGTGTTAAAACTATTTAATTTTTTTCCTTTTTTTTAATATGAAACGATGTCAAAAATTAACAGAAGTATTAAAAATAACTCTGACAAGATCAAGTCATACTTGCTGGTCTTCCAAAGAAAAGGCAATTTCTGCACTATATTCAGAAATTATTAATATTTTCATTATACAGCAAATATCTTAAGATATTTCTTATGGTGATGGTGAAACTTTCGCAAAATTGTTACTTAACAGCATGACATCTTTTAATTTTACTTTTGCTTTGATAATGTGGCATAAAATTTTAGGAAAAAATAATATTGCAAATAATCGGTTCTAAAAAAAGCACAGGATATAAAACAATCTTGAGAATTATTTTTAAAGTTTATTGCACGTCGTCAAACAATTTAGATGCAAAGGATTTAAAAACATGATAGTTTAATGTGAAGAAACATGTGCAACTCTTGAAATACATCCTTTACCGGAAAATAATTACAAGATAAAAAGAACTTTTTATATACCATGTTTTTAAATTTTCTGTTGAATCATATAAACTTAACAATTCTATGTATTAATAAATACTTTTTAAAATTTTTTTTGATGAACTATCCCATCAACTTCAAAGAAAATGAAGTTAATTGGAAGTTAACTTGCATTTAACTTTTCATTCCCTTTCTGGCTGATAGATGGCTGCACCAGTCTACAAAACAAAATTAACTGAAAATTAATTTAATTCTGCTTAAAGATGGCTAAAAGTATTAAAAAAATGCATTGTCATTGTGTTCTGAGCTATTCTAAAAGTTTCAAATGGCTAGCTAGTCGGGAAGTTAGTTAAAAATCGATTGCAAGATTTGTATTGGACAAACAAACAAGAAAGCGAGTTAATAAAAACATGTAATAAAAGAAAGCGCCTTAGAAAAATGTTATCGGGAAAAAAGTCGCAGAAAAAGAAGCAAATTTTTCATTTAAAGATCAATTTGAATATCTATTTAACGAAGTAAATGATGTACTCATAAATCAGTATGAAAATATTCATTGTACAACTTCGTTGTTTGAATTTTTATCTGCAAAATGTTTGGATGAAATGCCACTTCTGGATTTAAAAAAAGCAGCAGAAGACTTATGCAAGAAATATGATGAATTAAATTGTATTCAACTGCAACATGACATAGAATTTTCAAAGCCCAAACAAAAACTATTTTTAAAAATTTAAAACATCTTTATCACCTCGATATTCTAGATAGAATAGTTAGTTGGGATTTGTGCGAATCTGTTCCATTCATCACGACTTCCTTGCGGATACTTCATTACCTACCATTAACAACTGCTACTGGTAAGGGGAGTTTTAGTAAACTCGAGATTATAAAAATTTATCTAAGATCAATTGTGAACCAAGATCGACTTAGTAGTTTTGGGTTTACTTTAAATAGAATGCTATAAATTTGAGAAAGCAGACTTTGATTCTGTCATTTAAGATTTTGCCAATTCAAAAGCAAGAAAAATCAACATCATTTAAAGTAAAGTTTTCATTTTTTTTTTGTAGTTCTCTGAATCGTTTCGAGCAGCTTGTAAAAGATGATAATTTTGGATTCCTTAGTAATTTCTAGACGATCCCACAGAAATGAACATAGGAAACATGTATCAGTAGTAGAAATTGTCGTGATAGATGTAAAAATTATTCAGAATAATGACGAAATGAAGTTTATAAAAGATGCAGATACAAATTGCTGTATGCTGGTCGAAGAAATGAAAGCATCAAAAACTGTTCTTCCTTCTTAATGTTTCAGAAACCCTATAAAAATTGAACAATTGCTACAAATGATACCTACAGACTGTTGAAATTTATTTATATCTATAAGGATATTTACAACAATTCATGTAACAATAGCGTTGGGGGAAAAAAGCTTCTTTAGATTAAAATTCTTTAAAATATACCTGCGGTCAACAGTATCGCAGGAGGGTCTCAACAGCCATACTGTCCATAGAGTATGCGTCAACAACAGTACGAACTTGTACAGTATGAAGAAAAGCAAGACTTGAAATTACAATCTGATCAATTAATAAATGATCTTGCTGTCAAAAAATTTAGCAAAATTAAATTTTTTTATTATAATTTTGTTCTGAAAATAAAATATATGTCATCTAGCTACTAATTTTTTTTTTATAAATCTACATAAAAAAAAAGAAATATGATTACCTTCCAAATTTTTATCTTTTATGCTTCACATTAAATTTTTATCATTTACTGTATATTAGAATTTTGAAGGAACCCAGGCTGAAATTTCTGCTATTGGGCTCCACAATAACTAATGTCTGCCCTGATTAAAGGCATGAATGACAAGAACTCGGATATCAAATTTTCCAGTATGAAGTATTTAACTGTTATACTGTTACCTTCATAAATTAAGTTAATGTAGCAATTTTCAAATTTTTAAATATTAAAATGTAGAATTCACATAAAATCATTTATTTATCAGATTTATAAAAATTATGTTTAAAACAAAGTTATCTGTAACTGTCAACAAAACAGATAGGGGTTAAGAAAGTCCCACATGAAATGCAAAACTTTCAAAATGTCTTCAAAGGAGAGGGTAAAACTGGATAAGACCGTCAGATTTGGCGACATTTGGCACGTTTTATTACTTCATCGCCAAAAACTCGCTAACGGATTGGCGCACTTCAGAGTTTACTAGAAATCAAAAACAAAGCTGTAAACAAACGTAAAAACAGCTGTGCCAAACTGAAAAATGTAAACAAAAAGCATCAATGCTGACAAAGAAAAAACAAATAACTTGGAAAACAAACTTCCCACAGGTTTTATAAAATTCGTAGGCGCACACGGAATCTCCACTTTGCTAAAATACCTCTGCTCCACCTCACTACACTCCGTTACGCATCCATCCAAAAACAATACACAAAATCCTCTGCCACTAACTGCACTAGAGTAAAACAAACCTTCTGCTAATTAAAGTATAATCCCATAAAATAAAACAAGACAGAAAGTTGCTTTTTTGGAGTATGTTCAAAATGTTCTTCAAAGAAATTGATGTTAATTCAAACGAAGTTGAAAAGTTAGATGATACAAGTTATTATCAGTGGAGCATAACAAAAAAAAATACTTCCATAAAATGTATCGAAAAGGTTATTTTTCAGTAACAGAAAAAGAAAAGAAATGCAGTACCATTGGGAAACTAATTAATCATTTCATAGAATCTATTCTTAAACTAATGAAACATAAGGGAAATCATAGATATCAAACATGAAATTAAAAAAAAAATTTTAAATAATATTTCCAAAGTAGTAGTAATTTTTCATGTAGATTACAGTGAAAATTAATCTGGTAAATTAAATGCAGAACCCCAATCTTTTCATTTTTGAGGTTCTTGAATGGAAATCTCTTTACATACAGGAATGATTTAAGAAATTATTGACAAATATATAAAACAAGGGTTTTGCACTATTTCAGGCAACTTACGTCATGATCTATGCAGTATATGGGCTAATTTAAAGCCAATTTTTAATCATATCGTTATGTTAAATACTCAAGAATAAAAGGTTGCTTCACCAACAAACAAATATCGGAATAAACAAAACTTTTACCTTTTCCCCCAAAAAATTGTGAAGTACTTTCCAACAGCATTAAATGGCCTATTAAGAAAGAATGCCAGAAGATACTGTAATGAATATTGTTTTGAATCTTTCAGCATCATATCTAATATCATCCTGTCATTTTGCTTTTGTTAAAAGTGTTGATATTGATAAATTGTTATAAAATAATTTGCTTTGCAGAAATATGAAATTTTAAAACATTAGATGTTTCTAATGTATAATAAAATGCAATAAATTACTTAAAATAAAATGTAATGTGTCTGATCATTTTACATGTCATTACCATGTTCATACTTATCATTACCATGATCATACGTGTCATTATCTACCATGCCTTAATAGAAAACAAATTAATTAAAGTAATAAATCAGCCAAACAATTTCTGCTGATATTTTTTTCATAATGCCAGATAAGCAAACATTCTATTAGAACAATAAATAGGGATTTAAAAAAAAAAAATTTCAAAGCTAAAATTTTCCTTTATCTGAGAATGGCACTTATATTACATAGATTGTGCAGTGTGGATATCAAATGAATTGTTTTTGTGTCAGCAACCGTATGGTTCTTGCTAGGGCAAAAACTCGCAAATTCCCCTCTCCCCAAGGCTGCTATAAAAAGGAAGTACCAAGAACTAATATAAAATGTTTATGCATATTTCCCTTATGCAAAATGAAAAAATACCAGCCTATATTTTCATGTTTTGGGCAATAGTTCTCTTTTACATAAAGGGTTTAATATAATCCTCTAACACCTGTTTTAACTTTTTCCATCTACAAATATAATTCAGTTCATGCGTATTTTATTAAAGCACAATTATACATCACTTTTCTAAAGCACTTAGGAAAATTAATAGGATTACGTGAATTTTCAAAACTGTACTTTTGATACTTTTACTGCAGTTACTTTAAATCGATTAAATATTTTCATCCCTAGGAGGCAGGGAAGGATACATAAATCCCAAAGCAAAAGTCACGAATTTTACTAACACTGATCTTAAGGGCCTAAACTATATATATTAAAATATTACTGAAGACAGGAGCAGGAAGAAAGCAGTTATAAATTTTAAGAGTACTAAATGAGTCGTTCACTGCACACATTGATTAACTCCATAAACAAAAAGTGGAGAAATGCGATGAAATAATGTACAATAATATAATATAATATAGTAATATTAATGTATCCATAACTTTGTCATTTATTGGTGTTAAATCTTTATTATTTGGGAAATTTATTATAAATATAAAAAGCTATAACTGAACCAAGTGCTTTGACACTTAAATTTAAGATATTTCAAAAAGTAGAGTTAGTCCATGTGTGCAGTGAACAACTCAAATAATCTATTGAGTATAAAGAATATGCAGAATATAGAACAGATAATTTCAATTTATTTCTAAACTGATCCAAGTATAATATTTACAATAAACAATATCATATCAAAGTTGTCAAAAATATTAGTTAATACAGATTTTCTAAATCTTGAAATGTTTATAACAGAGAAATCTTTAGAATACATGGTGCAGAGTAAATTAAACATTTTTATAAATAATATAGTAAAAACTGTGTACAGTTTTGAAGTGTTAAATAATTTACTTTTGCATTAAAAAGAATTTCAATTTTAAATATCAGATATTACTATTAAATCATCCTCTTTGAAATACATTGATTTAAAACTTGTATTTCAAGCATATTACAATGAATGATATACCTAAAATGATGAATATTTAGGAATATTGCATTTAATGCTGTTATCATTGTTGCAATGAAAAATGAGCATGAATGTTATTTATTAAATCTGGTCATCAAAAATTTTAGCACTGAATGAATACAGACATAAATAATAAAGAAAAAGTGATTTCTAATGCATTCAAAGATAAGAAGTTCTCTGATTGAAGAATGATACAACAAAGCGACGGAAAAACTGCAGATTATTGGTTAAGGTGCCAAGCTGTAAAAAGTCACCAAATTTGGTGCCAGTCCATCTATGTGAAAATTTAATTATTTAATTAGTACTATCTATAAAATTTGCTTGAAATTAACATTGTATTATATATTTTTTAATTTAATATACATAGATGATGGTTAATTAACTTCGATAAGCTTTACATGTTTTAACAAATTTGTAATATATTAGGCATCGAGTTAAATTTGAAGTACACCAAACCCATAAATGTTACGAAAAGTGCTCAATTTTTTATGCCCTCAAATTTAGTGATTATATGTGGCTCATTTGTTTATGTTCTACTGCTCTTGGGTTGTAATCTTTATAATAAATATTTCTGTTATTCAGTTTAAAGATTTAATACACTTGAATCATGATCTAGCTAAACTACACTCTTACATCACCAAGATCAATGATTATACTTCAGAAATGTCACTTGGGTTTCTTTTTTCAGTTTAACTAATGTAATTTTAATGATGATCATTTAGATGTTTTCAGCCAATTAAATTCTGAAGACCTTCAGCTAATGAATTATATGTTCAGTAAAAAGAAAAAGTTCAGTGAATTGAAAAAATTTTGAATTCTGTTCATAATATTCTTATTTTCCTCATTTTCAAGAAATATTATCTAGAAGATGAGAGGTGGAAGATGCTCCCTTGGTCATTCATATCTAGACTATGGGTCTTACTCCAGGCCACAGAGCATCTGGTAGAACACTTCACCATGGTCAGTGTTTTTGAAATCAAAATTTTTCATATGAATATTCATAAATTATTTTTTTGTTAATTTTGTACCCTTTACTAAAGAAATTTTTTTTGTTTTGTTTTTAGTTTTATAAATTGATTTTTATACATTGGAAATATTTAAAATTATAATTTTTGTTTTATAATTTGCTGGCAATACTAATATTATGATTATTTTTTTTTTCATTCTATGTACGTCTAAATTATCTTGCTACAGACATTTAAATTTTATGTTAATTATTAAATTTTTTATTATTTTTATATATTTATGTGTCTTTATCTTGGAGTATATACATATTTATTTTCTAGTTTATAAGAATTTTTTTTAAAATAAAATTCATGTATTTTCAATAAATTGTTTTCCTACTGCATATCTTATAACGACATATTATTAAAAAAAATTAATTTTTAATTTACATCTTAAAACCTATTGATATTTTTCAAATATTTAGGCTGTTTTAATTATTTATTCCACATAAATGCTGTATTCAATATTTCTTTTTATTCATGCATTATACAGTTGTTTATTAGTTTCTTATTGTTGAATGTTTATATAAAGTGTTGATTGTAAGACTAAAAGTTTTAAAACAGTGTGAATGGTATTTTCCTAAATTTCTTATTAGAGGAACTACACTTTGTGGAGTTTGATAACTCTTCGCCTAACTGAACAGGATATGGGACTCTTTCTCCCGTATACTTTTAATTTTACCTCAATTATTAACAGTTCCGAACATTTGTATAACTCATAACCAGTAAATTTGCTAAATACGTTATGTCTGATTTGTATACTGATATATATTTTTTAAATTTAGTATGAAAATTGTAAATAAAATTATCAGATACGCAACTCTTAGCAATCTCTTGAAATCAGGGAATATAAATTTTAATAGCACACCAACATCGACCAGAAAGTACTAATTTACTTATTTGCTGAAAACAACATACGATGACTGAACATGCAGCATTTAACCGTTTAATAGTTATACGTTTCAGTGGCGCACCCAGGGCCCCCCCCCCAAAGAAATAGAAATTGCATTATGAATATTGATTTGGAATTATAAATACTTTTAACCGTTCATCTCACACCCCCACCAGAAAAAATTCTCGGTGCGCCACTGATACGTATTGTATAATCACTTAGCTTCACCCACAAAATAGCGTAGAATATAGATATCATGTATATCATTTTCAACATCAAAACAAAATAGTTCTGTCATGGAATACAGAAAACAATACCTATATATTAAACTTACTTGAATAGCTGTTTATTTTTCGAACGTCATCTGGAATTTCTAGCGACGGGCGACTACTCGAAACTGGAGTGAATCCCTCGTATAACTCGATTATAAAAATCACTCGAGTAGTTCGATTATCACAATTTCACTCCAGTTATTCTTCCGGTAGTAGATGTGCTAACCTTGGTCCCTAAATCTAACGGTGATTGGCGTCCATGTGGCGATAATCGTGCTTTAAGAGCTGCGACTAATTCGGATCGTTACCCCGTTTCTCATAATACAGGACTGCACTCAAACACTGTTTGGAAATTTTTGTTTTCAACATTAGATCTAGTAAGAGCTTACCACCAGATACCGGTGCGTCCCGAAGACGTGCAAAATATGGAGGATAATAACGGCAGGCATGGGCGTCATGGCCCGTGACCTTAGGGCCGAATTCAATGTAACGTTTTAGCTCTTTAGTTAGTTGGCTAGTTAGCTCTTTAGCAAACCTCAATTTTGCTAACTGTTAGCACATCGGCATTCAAATGGCCCGTTAGCTCTCCGATCCGAGCACCACTCTCCGACGAGAGAATGTTCGGCAAACCTCGGAAGCTTTTAAGCGAATGCTCTCAGTAAGCCAATCAGATAGCCCAAATTCATCGCCAGCGCGACATCAAATGTAAACAAACATAGAAACTTCGGAACTGATAAAATAAATATAATAAAAACGAGTAAAGCCTGGATACGCAACAAAAGAAAAATGAGTCAAATGATTTTAAATTTGTGGATAGAATACTTACAAATATTTTCATAATTCTATGTTCAACTTTATTTGAAATATTTATAATTCACTATGTTAAATTACCGGAAGCGTTATTTTTCTTTTCTTTTAGCAAAATGCCCCATTTTTAAAAATTAATTAGTAGAGAATACAGATGATGAAAAATATTACGAATATGGAGGATATGGAGTAAAATATATTTAAAACAAAGTTTGGCTAATATGAAGAACATGATACGGTCATGATACGGTCGCCAAGCTGCAGCGATAATGGCGCCAAGCTGTTATTGCTGCAAATTACTGACGCGTTTGTCATGTGACTATTTCGTGACGCATATATCACGCGGTGTTGTCAGGTGATTTATCCTGACAAATTAGAAGAAACTTGCGATATGGAACAATTTTAAATGCGGCGCTTAAAGTTAAATTTTGTGTTCGTGTCTTCTAGTGAGTTGCTTGTTGCAAAATGAGTGACGTAATTGATTTGAGTGTTTTGTTTCGAATGGATTTTATGGAAACCAGGTATGTGATTGATTTTTGTATGGAAAATGGTTTAATATCGAGTGCTTTGGAATGCGAGAGGTGTAATTTAAAAAAGGGAATTATGTGAACGAAAGGATATTTCGAATGGGTTTGAATGGCGGTGTCGTGTGTGGAGAAAATGCACATTTTATTCGTAGGTCGGTAAGGATAGGGTCTTGGTTCAGTGAAAGCAAGGTCTCGATGAATGATATTTTGAAAATGACGTACATGTGGGTTTATAAGTATAGAAGTGAAAATATCGAAAGAGAGCTGAAAGTGAGTAATCGTTCTGTGTGTGATAAGCCATGTATAGCCAGCGTAAGCTTTGTTTTACTGACCGCTACAGCCAGCGGAAATTTGTGGTACTGTACTACAGCCAGCGGTGCTTAGCGAAGCCAGCGGTAGAAGATTTTCTGTAATGTTTTTGGACGGATGCGTAACGTAGCGTAGCGAAGTGGAGCAAGGGTATCTGAGCGAAGCGAAGATCCCGTGTGCGCTTACGAGTTTCTTAAAGCCAGCGGGAAGTTTGTTTTCCAACTTATTTGTTCTTTCTTGGTTGCCACAGCCAGCGGAAGCTTTGTGGTACTGTACTACAGCCAGCGGTGCGTAGCGAAGCCAGCGGTAGAGGATTTTCTGTAATGTTTTTGGACGGATGCGTAACGTAGCGTAGCGAAGTGGAGCAAGGGTATCTGAGCGAAGCGAAGATCCCGTGTGCGCTTACGAGTTTCTTAAAGCCAGCGGGAAGTTTGTTTTCCAACTTATTTGTTCTTTCTTGGTTGCCACAGCCAGCGGAAGCTTTGTGGTACTGTACTACAGCCAGCGGTGCGTAGCGAAGCCAGCGGTAGAGGATTTTCTGTAATGTTTTTGGACGGATGCGTAACGTAGCGTAGCGAAGTGGAGCAAGGGTATCTGAGCGAAGCGAAGATCCCGTGTGCGCTTACGAGTTTCTTAAAGCCAGCGGGAAGTTTGTTTTCCAACTTATTTGTTCTTTCTTGGTTGCCACAGCCAGCGGAAGCTTTGTGGTACTGTACTACAGCCAGCGGTGCGTAGCGAAGCCAGCGGTAGAGGATTTTCTGTAATGTTTTTGGACGGATGCGTAACGTAGCGTAGCGAAGTGGAGCAAGGGTATCTGAGCGAAGCGAAGATCCCGTGTGCGCTTACGAGTTTCTTAAAGCCAGCGGGAAGTTTGTTTTCCAACTTATTTGTTCTTTCTTGGTTGCCACAGCCAGCGGAAGCTTTGTGGTACTGTACTACAGCCAGCGGTGCGTAGCGAAGCCAGCGGTAGAGGATTTTCTGTAATGTTTTTGGACGGATGCGTAACGTAGCGTAGCGAAGTGGAGCAAGGGTATCTGTGCGAAGCGAAGATCCCGTGTGCGCTTACGAGTTTCATAAAGCCAGCGGGAAGCAAAAGTTTCTACAAAATACATCTTACGCTAAAATACAATATGTACTATTTGTACATATACAATACCATACTCCATATCATAACAACTATATACCGACTATAGCGGCACACATAATATGCAATTAACATTATATACAATATGTACAATAACTTTATATACAGCTTATGCCTTTATATTAAGTCTTTATACTTACAAGAGATTCGTTTCATAATACACCCTACGCTTTCTTGTACTTTATACAACATCTTACAATGTGTACTTAAAATTCGGTACAATTACTTTTACTACCGTGCGTTTCATTTATTTACAATACGCAGCCTATTGTATCAACGATACTTTCTTGTATTCATAAATAGTTTATAATATTTTTACGCATGGGTCCTCTAAGCAAACCTTCATTTACTGCGTCACCCGTTATTTTTGTTTACACAGTCACGGTGTATCACGTGTTTGCAGTCAATCTTACATTATTTAACCATATATTATTATTCATCGTATAGACTTCAGTACAGCTTTTGCATAGTGTTATACTTACATTTTAATAAACGCTAACATAATATTTTATAAATACATTGTACACTGTACTTCATCCTTACACATTATATTTTATATATACACTGCACATTGTATATTATTTATACTCACTGTTTAAATTTATATAATTATACATATTATGGAACTCAGTACAGTTGTTTACACAATACTGCACTTTATATTTTAATTAGCTTTTTGCATATTACACTGTATATATACTTAAAACATTTCCCCCCTTAAAACTTAATCGGATATGTTACTAATTTTAGCAACTTCTATCAATGTTATATATTTTCGTACAATGCGCTTGTGACAGGGTACGCTTAGCATATCATGAAATACCACGGCATTTACCTACAACATATAGCCTGTGACTACCGCATAAACACTTATTTTCTCTATTTAGCAGTTAACATCCCTTTAAAATTTAGATCGTAGTAGCTGTATTGTCCATAAAATGCAAATCAGATGCTAGAAAGTAAATAATCCCATAATAATCACATACTAAGCTTTATTTTCTATTAATTAAAAACTGTCCAGTACCTATATAATTAAAAAGCCAACAAGGGTGTGGGGGGGGGGATTGGGGCCTCAGTGTTTGTGGAGACAGAAAATATAAAGTACCAAGCAAACCCACCGGGTTGCAGACTTTTAAATCTGGATCACAAAATGAGAGTAGCATTATCATGTTTAAGCCCAAATATAGATGAAGTTATCAAAAAAAAAAAGCTCAGATTTCGCACTAAAAGCAATTTGTAGTTAAACATTTTGTTTACTTTGAAATGCAATTTCATTTTATATTTCAATGAAAATTATTTCGTTGCTATTTTAACAAATTATATTATAAGTACATCAATCATCTAGTAAAATTCTTAGGAAATTATCTTATTGTTAGTGTGCCACCAAATTTTAAAATTATTAAAAGTGTACCATAACAAAAAAAAGGTTGAGAATCACTGGCGTATCCAATTGCGCCTACGATTTTTATACAGGCTGCGATAGATTTTTTTTACGAACAAGTTGCGATGATTACGTTTTGAATTAATTCTTCATTGCAGAACACCGCGTTTGCATTCATCTTGCGAGACACGCTTGCGATACTTCAATTTTTCACAAGGTGAAAAGAAAAACCATGATGGGAAAGAAGAACCGTGCAGGGAAAAACAGCAAACCCAAAAACGAGCCAAACGCCAAGCCGTTGGCGAAAACAAAAGGCTTGGCGAGAAACCGTATCATGTTCTTCATATTTACCCTTATTTTTTTGTAAATTTTATACCCTTTCCTAACATATTATTATTTCATTCTTAGTTTTATAAATTGAGTTTTATACATTGGAAATATTTAAAATTGTAATTTTTGTTCTATAAAATCACTGGAAATACTGTCAATTTTTTTTTTTCATTCTTCTATATTATTAAAAAATTTTATTTTGACCTACTTTTTGAAATCAATTGATATTTTGCAAATATTTTGGCTGTTTTAATTATTTATTCCAGAAAAAAGGCTGCATTCAATGTATTTTTTATTAATTTATTATAATGTTGTTTATTAGTTACTCATTGTTGAATTATTATACAAATTGTTGATTGTCAGGTAAAAAGTTTTAAAACAAAGTGAATGGTATTTTCCTAAATTTCTCATTAGGGGAACTCCACTTGGTGGTGTCTGACATCTTTTCGCCGAACGGCAGAGGATATGGAACTCTTCCGCGTATATTTTACATCAATTATCAACTGTTAGAAAACATTTGTATATCTCCTAACCAGAAAATTTTCTATATACGTTATGTCTGACTTGTATCATGATATATTCTTAAATGTAGTAAAAAAATTGTAAATAAAATTATCAGATAGGCAACTATTAGTAATCTCTTAAAATTGTGGAGCTGAAATTTTAATAGCACGCAAACATCAACCAAAAAGTATTAATCTACTTACTTCTGACAAAAAAACATGCAATGCCAGAACATACAGATTTTAAACCTTTAATAGTTATAAGTATTTCGTTAGCATTTAGCTTCACTCAGAATAAAATATCATAAAACAAAGTTATCATAAATATAATTTTCAACATCTAAAAAAATAGTTCAGTCATACAATACGAAAATAATACCGGTGGATTAAACTTTCTTGAGTAGCTGTTTATTTTTTTAAAATCATTGTAATTTCTATACAGTAGAATGCAATAAACAACACAAACTATGTGCATATGCGATATCGTTGCCACAAATTCGACAAATAGTAGATATCAGTTACCTGTGATTAATAATTGTTATAGGCTACCGAGTCAACGGCAAAGTTATGCTGTTGACAGAGTACCTAACAGGGGGTCGAAGATCCCGATTTACCTCCGACCATAAGATGTTATGATCGAAGTATGTTTCTTCTATTGAGCACTTTGCTTTCCATGTTGAACAGCAGGCACACCAGCTTTAGGGTCTGTTCACATAGGAGTCCGTGGCGTTGCGTTAAGGAAAAGATGACGTTGAGACGAAAATAAACCAATCATAAACCTCCAAATGATTAGCAATGAAATTTTTAACGCCTATGATTGGTTTATTTTCGTTTCAACGTCATCTTTCCCTTAACGCTATGCAACGGATTCTATGTGAACAGGCCCTAACTCTTTCGCTAAACAGCGATGAGATGAAGGTGGCTATGTCAGGCTTCCATCGGAGGGGAAGTATTGATGCTCGCATAGTGCGAGGCACTTTGACAATGATGGCTCCATCAGCCAGGCGCCCGGGACAGAGTGCGAGCGAGCCAGATAATAAGAGTTAGTTTGTAGAGATGAATGCAGAAGCGACGTCGCAAAGGGGATCGCGAGACTCAGTAAAAGCAGGGGGGGGGGAGAGAAAAACTAGTTTCCAACCATACGGCTGCTAACTAAGCTAACAAATTCTCAACAAAGAACCCCAGCAACAGTTATCTCCTTCTCTTTTTGGAAGGAGGGAGAGCATTATTTGGCCGGTAAGGCAGAACCTGGGACGATTGTGTTGCTCTTCATCGTGTTTGAGTTTAGTTTCTGGGTTCGCTAGTAAGAGAACTGTTAATTTTCACCCCATAGTTCTTCAATTTGTAATGCCACATTAGCGTCATATCGCCAACGATTGGCGACTGTATCATGCTCTTCATTTTAACTAAATAAACTGACGATTAAAAACTGAAAATTATAGTTCAATCTGCTACTTATTAGTGAAATATATAATTTCCTGATTTGTGAAGTAATAATAAGTGATGAAATTTTTTAAAAAATTGGAATTTAGTTATTTGTAAATTTAATACACAACACAACTTTCAGAACTAACTTTTGTACGTAATACATAAACGAAATACATCAAACCACATCCGAAACTGTTTTCGTCAAATATTATGAATGGTTGTGGTATACGAGAGGCTAGTTTTGGTAGTTGAAATTTTAAAAAATTAAGACGTGCGTCGATTATACAGGAGGCACGAACTCCATAGACAAAACATTGCAACCGCTGTTAAAAGTAGCTAAGTATCATTTCGAATGACGTCATATATATTATTTAATATCATTGCTTTTGCATTTATTATGATGACAATAGGCAATTGCTGCTATGTTTCGCTGGCATGGTTTCAGAAAAGGGTACCTCTTACGTCCAACAGATGGCGCTGTTTTTCAAAAAACATGTTTTTACCGGTCACAGGTGTGACATCTATATAGTGGGTATATTAAAAACACGCGCGTATTCGAATGCGACGTTGTGTCAAAATTTTAAGTCAATTGACCGACTACTTTTCGAGTAATGCGAACACAAACATACGAAGGCTGAATTTACATATATAAAGATAATCACTTTAAATTATTCTACTATCTTCAATTTCAATTTCAATTCAATCTTCGTAATTAAATACTTCAATACACATATAATAATAATTCAATACACATATTTAGATTGATATATAATCATTAAAATTATAATTCTCTATTACAAATTATATTTCTAAAAGTTACTGCCATACTGTTCACTTAATCACTCAGTTCAATACACTTGCTTATCAATACTATTGCATCACAATATATATCTATATACACTCATGGACAAAAAAATTAGCGCACCAAGAAGGAGTCGTCAAAATGAAACGAAATTTTACATACGTAATGACTACTTTGATATAAGTAAATGATAAGAAAATCAAAGAAAAAGGATAATTTATTTCAGAGAAAAAGGCAAAAGAACGGAGGAGTTAATACTCCGTTGGACCCCCTCTAGCGCGAATGCACGATGCGATACGATCGGGCATTGAGTCATACAAGTTCTGTATGATGTCTTGAGACATTTCGTTCCATATTTGCTGTAACCTTGCCTCTAGTTCGTTCAAACTCGTGGGATGCCCAACTCGTCGTCCCAAATGATCCCAGATATGCTCGATTGGAGACAAATCTGGGGATCGGGCAGGCCAAGGAAGGGTAGTAACAGTGCGGAGACAGTCTTGTGACACCCTTGCCGTATGAGGCCGAGCATTGTCTTGTTGAAAAATGGCTCCTGGGAGCCGTTGCATGAGTGGCAACACATGTGGTTGCAGGATTTCATGAACATGCCGCTGGGCTGTCATGGTGCCACGGAATAATACTAGGGGTGACCGTGTATTGTAGGCAATGGCACCCCATACCATCACACCAGCTGTGGGAGCGATGTGTCGCTGTACTGCAAAGGCAGGATTGAAGCGTTCACCACGGGCTCTCCACACACGAACACGATTGTCATCACTGCCGAGATTGAATCTGGATTCGTCGCAAAAGACGACCTGGTTCTATTCCGCTGCAGTCCAGTTTCCTCGTGCGAAGCAAAACTTGAAACAGAGGCGTCGATGGGTGGGCGTCAAGGGCAGCACACGTAATGGGCGCCACGATACCAACTGTCCTTCAGCCAGGCGCCTTCGTATGGTTCGAGAAGACACAGAGGCCCCTAGTGAAGGTGCTACCTGTGCCTGAATTGCGGCCGATGAAGCAGTTGGCTGTACGCGTGCATTTCTTACGATGCGGCGGTTTTCTCGACGACTGGTCTGTCGAGGGCGTCCTGAGCCTGGTCTTCGTGCACATGACATCTCTCGGGTCCACTGGTCCCAACACCTCCTCACAACACAATCAGAGCGGCCTAATTGACGAGCTACTCGCCTAGCTGACCACCCAGCTTCCATCATCTCGACGATTCTCCCCCTCTCAAACTGCGACAACTGCTTATATTGTCTTCGAACACGGAGTAATGGCATGTCTATCTCAGCTCTTCCTTTGTAAATGATTCAGCACACTCAAACAAGCTTTGGTTACCTGTTTTATACTCTACAGAGTACGATGTTCAACGCCCTCTACCGGCTATACGTAATGCGCAATCACACTGCATTTCTAATCATTTGCATATCTCCCCGACATGTACCTTCATTGCAAGTTTCGTTACGATCCCGCAATTATTTCTTGGTGCGCTAATTTTTTTGTCCATGAGTGTATTTAAGTTGCTAAGCCGACTTTTTGGGCAGTCCGTGAGAGAAAACTGCTGCAACAATTTACTTCATTTTGGTCTTAAACGAAAGATTGTCAAATTTGGTTTTTGCAACCACAATTTCTATAAATTAGCGACAATTTACAATTAAAAATTGATTTCTGTGCATGCTCGGGGGCATGTCGAAATCTGGCTTTAGAAACTCACAGTTTCTGCGCATACTCAGTGACATATGTTTTAATGATAAACACGTTTATCCCGAAGAGTCTCTCTAGATCTCTCTCTGTCACTTTTATTACCATGTTTTTATTAACTCGCTTTCTTGTTTGTGTGTGTGTTTGTCCCTTACAAATCTTGCAATCGATTTTTAACTAACTTCCCGACTAGCTAGACATTTGAAACTTTTAGAATACCTCAGAAAACGATGATAATGCACTTTTTTAATACTTTTAGCCATATTTAAGCAGCATTGAATTAATTTTCAGCTAATTTTGCTTTGTAGACTGGTGCAGCCATCTATCGGATGGGACCGGAACTAAAAGTTAAACGCAAGTTAACTTCAAATTAACTTCATTTTCTTTCAAGTTGATGGGATAATTCATCAAAACAATTTTAAAAAAGTATTTATTAATACATAGAATTGTCAAGTTTATATGATTCAATAGAAAATTTAAAAACATGGTATATAAAAAGTCCTTTTTATCTTGTAATTATTTTATTTTTGCTTTGATAATGTGGCATAAAATTTTAGCAAAAATTAATATTGCAAATAATCGGTTGCAAAACAAAGCACAGGATATAAAATAATCTTAAGAATTATCTTTAAAGTTTATTGAACGTCTTCGAACAATTTAGAAACGAAGGATTTAAAAACATGATAGTTTAATGCGAAGAAACATGTGACACTTGAAATACATCCTTTACCAGAAAATAATTACAAGATAAAAGAACTTTTTATATACCATGTTTTTAAATTTTCTGTTTAATCATATAAACTTGACAATTCTATGTATTAATAAATACTTTTTAAAATTTTTTTTGATGAACTATCCCATCAACTTGAAAGAAAATGAAGTTAATTGGAAGTTAACTTGCATTTAACTTTTCGTTCTCTTTCCTGCCGATAGATGGCTGCAACAGTCTACAAAACAAAATTAACTGAAAATTAATTCAATTCTGCTTAAAGATGCCTAAAAGTATTAAAATAATGCATTGTCATCGTGTTTCGAGCTATTCTAAAAGTTTCAAATGTCTAGCTAGTCGGGAAGTTAGTTAAAAATCGATTGCAAGATTTGTACCGGACACACACACAAACAAACAAACAAGAAAGCGAGTTAATACAAACATGGCAAAAATATCGAGGCCTTAGAGGCCCATATCAATGTCATAGGTGTCAGGGATTTTTCCATAAAATTTTGCTCTTCATATCAGATGCTAACACGTGTACTTTTGGGTAATGCAGGACAATACAAAAAATTTCAAGTTCATTGTATTCATTTCAAGCAGTACCTGAAGTCTTATTGTCAGCAGCACATTGTGTGGATCATGCAATTAATTACAGAAATTTTATGCTCCATTTTGCTGTGTACCATTGTATAAAGGGGAAAAAAAATAGAAAGCAAAATTAACAACCCCGAAAATTTTTGCTGAAGAATAATAAACTTGGAATAAAAATTAAAATTCATCAGCGAAAATGTCTGCAGTTTTTATCTATACTTATATATAAAGAGAGAGCGATTTTGTACGTGGAGGGTAATCTTCAGAACCACTGTACCTATTTGAAAAATTCTTTCACTGTTTGAAAGGTACATTATTCCAGATGGACATAGGCTATATATTATGTATATCTGATCAGTAGAAATAAAGTTAGGGGCTTAATCCTAACAATCTCCATTGTTTCCGCTACTGTCTTCTACCGCTTTTTGTTCCGAAGATTTCAACGATCCTTATCGTGGTGCTATCGTGGTGGGCTTCTGTTGTGACGCTAGCGGTTCGAACCTAGCCGTTCTCCGGCACGCCTTTTTCTTTTAAAAATTTTATTTTAATTATTAACTAACATAAAATTAATTTAAGGTATTATTTAGGTTATTATTAAGGTAAAAAAAGATTTACAATTTATTGGCTATCAACTGGAAATTTATTGGTATAATATTTTGTTCAACCCGGACAAAGTCGGGACGGGCCGCTAGTAAACAATGAAATCTTAACGTTTTTGCTTGCACTTTAAGATTTTAGGTAACGAGGATCAACAAATGAGCGTGTTGCGGATGCGAAGGGCCGACTCAACAAATGCTGGTACCGAGGAACACGCGTTTGAAATTTTTTCACTCGGGCGGACTCAAACAAAAAGGTATTTTAGCTACTTTTGCTCAGGGGCGTTTAAATCTTTGTGATAAATTCAAGGCCCGATATAGAAAATTCTTGACTATAGGCACAATTCGGGATGGGGGCCCCCCTAACACTGATGTGGGCGTAAAATTTCCAAAATTGACGCACAAAAAAAAAAAATAATCATGAATCATTTGTGAAAGTACCATTTTATAAAGAATTGGTTGTTTGAAGCGTAGAAGGCTAGAACATTATCAAATAACAAAAAGCAATACAAAATATTAACTTCATCATTAAAACACCAATGCAATGCAACTAGAAAAACTTATTAATCTTTTATATAAACCATAACATACATATGATGAACTATACATATGATGAACCAATCAATCAAATTTGAAAGGATATATAAAAAATTGCTATTAAAAAGGTAAAATTTAAAAAAATTGGAACTGGGAATTTTTTTTCTTTTAAAATAAAAATTTTGGGGGCTCCCAACATTTGGGGGGCCCCTAGACCCGGGCCTAATGGAAAATCAGGGCCTGGATAAATGGAATCTATAACAATCATTCTAAACTGAGCAAAGAAAATAAATGTCGAAGAAAAATTTAGAGAAAACCAGACATGTAATGAAAAGAACTTTATTGCAAAAAAATACAAATGAAAAATTTTTTTAAATATCAGAACTTTCAGTTTTTTTTTTCTCATTCAACTTAAAAAAATTATATTAACTCTATTTTAAATTGAACATTATTATTTACTTTAGTCTTCGTAATCCACTTGGTCATCTTCTATTTCCTCAGTGTCACCTTCGATTGGAGTGAGAGTAATTTCAGGTTGATTCTCCAGAATGGTTGTGATTTACGCTGATACGGCAATGGAACGTAAGACAGTAGATCTCGAATATCCTTCAGTTTCGCAGGAGTCTCAGACACAGGGGAGTACTCTTTTTTTTCAGGGAACTGGCTACAGTAGAGTTTTGTTGAGGTCTATAGTTTTCTGTTCTTTTAGTTCAATGTGTGTGTGTATTCGTCCGTGTAGATGTTGTAAAATGAATGTTTAGAGTGTAATAGGATGCTCCTTTATTTGAATGATATTAATAAGAGACGAGAGCCGCCATCCTCGGATAATGTGTACGCAACAGCGGTTAATCCATTGGGCGTCATTCAACGTTACTGTTACGACAGTCGCCAAGAGATGGCGTTACTTGTTGAGAAGTTGCATTTTATTTCCTCTGTTAGGAAAGTTTTTTCTTTTGGTAGATCGAGTAGTGACGTATTGTGTACCTTCTTAAACATGTACCTCCTTAAACATGAGGAAAGTTGTTTAGTTTAGTTCAAATGTAAGAGGTATATAAAAGGGTGTGCTTCCTTGTGAATTTTGACGTCGTGTACAGATGTATTTTATCGGTGTTCAAGATACAATAAATATGATTTAGATCTGCATCAAGTTTTCGTTTCAAAGCTTTGTTTCGGAATAATGTGCTTCCGTCAGACACACCGGTCAACTAACTACCCAGGTAGGAAAAGGCCTTTTAATTTCCAGTATTAAAAATGAGATTCACGTTTCTCATTATAAATGAGAAACGTGGATCTGACAAGTAAAGCTGCTGTGCCCTAGACTTTATTGTATATATTATGTTCCTGCGCAGAACGGCCGAAGTTGGGTAGGCTAAGCTCGGTTTATTGTTCTGATTTTCGGTTTCTTAACAAATTCACATCCACGACAGGATCGCAGTGGGTTTAAGTGTTAAGGGAGCAGTGCTTTGTTTTTGATGTATTTGCAGTAATTTTTGTAGCGCATTTTAGGGAGAACTTACATTTCGTAGTATTATAAAACGGTTAGTATGGATCCGTCAAAGTTAAAGCGTGGGGAATTACGCTCAATGGCGGCTCCAGGGGGGGGGGGGGTCAGAAGGGGCAATTCCCCCCAAAAAAGCCCGCTTATTTTTTTTCTTAGCCTAAAGTTATATAATCGTAGACCAAATGCTAAATGAGTTAAAATTTAAAATGAGACAATGCTTATTGACCAAAAGTATGCGGACACCCCCCTAAAGAAATGTATCTGGCAGGTGACGTAATTTGATGCGTAACTGACAACTATAAAAGTGTTGGTAGTGGTTTGTCAGGTCATATTTATGCGTTTGTGAGACAATGAGTAAGTCAAAGGAGCTTAGTGACTTTGATCGTGGCATTATAGTGAGATGCCACCTTTGTGGGAAATCAGTTCATGAAATTTCGGACATTCTACAGAAGCCAAAATCCACTGTGAGTGATGTAATTGTGAAGTGGAAACGTCGAGGCAGTGAAACTGCAGAAAAACGAAGTGGCACGCCGAAAAAAAATTATGAACGCAGCCATGGAACTCTGAAAAGGATAGTGAAACAAAATCGCAAGTCCTCGTTGATTGAAATCACTCAGGAGTTCCAAAGTTCATCAGGCGTTAGTGCTAGCAGAAGGACTGTTCGTCGAGAGTTAAAAAACCTGGGATTTCATGGTCCTTCAGCCGCTCACAACCCGAACAACACTCCTCAGAATGCGAAGCGTCGATTGCAATGGTGCAAAGCTCACCGTCATTGGACTGAGGACATGTGGAAAAATGTTCTTTGGAGTGATGAATCTCGATTTACAATCTGGCAGTCCGATGGACGCGTCTGGGTTTGTCGGATGCCCGGCGAGCGCATCTTACGTGATTGCATTGCGACGACTGTTACGTTTGGTGATGGCAGCATCATGGTGTGGGGGTGTTTTTCATGGTTTGGCCTGGGTTCCTTAGTTCCTGTGGTTGGAAACATGAATTTTGAGATGTATGTAGACATTCTGGACAATGCTGCTCTCCCAACTGTATGGCAATATTTCGGGGAAGGCCCCTTTCTCTTCCAGCAGGATAACAGCTCCATTCACTCATCGAGACTTGCGCTGGCATGGTTTGACGAAATGGGTGTACAACTGGCCTTCTCAGAGCCCCGATCTCAATCCCATTGAACACCTTTGGGAAGAATTAGAACGCAGAATACGTAGCCGGCCATCACTAGCATCGTAGCCGCCAAATCGACCATCCTCACTGCCAGCACTCACTTCAGCTGTGGTGGACGATTGGAAGTTAATTCCTATGGACACCTATCAAAAACTGGTGGAAAGTCTCCCCAGACGTGTGCAGGCTATCATCGATGCAAGAGGAGGACCAACATCATATTAATATATGCCTCAGGACTCTCAGAGTCCATACCACTGGGAATGCGGATACTTTTGGCTAGATAGTATATATATATATATATATATATATATATATATATATATATATATATATATAACATACAAAACAAAAAACCTTTTTTAATTTCCAAATTCTTTTAATTTTCCTTTAAAATTACTTGGGCGTAAGCAAACTAATTTCGATTTCGTTTTAAGAACAAAGGATTTGAGCGTAACCTAAAATCAATAGCAGGTAATCAATATATCATCCCTTAACAGGCAGTATCGTGGGCGCCAAATCTTATATAACAGGCCACGGGTCTCAATCCAGAGAACTGGCCTGGGGGCCTCTGTCCAATCAATGCAAAGTGCAAGGGTCACGTGACAACGACCTCTAGAAGTTTTTAAGGGGGCTCACAACCTTTGACTAAGGGGAAATGACCCTAAACATGATCAAAATCGAGCTACTGCAACTCCAATAATATTAATATATATATATAATTTTTTGTTTTATATCAAAATTACAAGTCTTCAGTTATATTTTATACAAAAATAGAACTTCTAAAGCCATAAATAATTTTAAAATTTTATTTTTAAATGTACACATTACTAAAAAGGGAAAAAAATCACTGGATGTTTCGCGCATCATAAAATTAAGAAATATGCATACAGAAACTATTTTTTGGTCAAATTAAATTAATAATACATTCAAGTTTAATGTAAAACCAAAAAATATACAAAAAATATAGTTTAAATTGAAAAATTTACATAAAATTAAAAAAAATTAAAATTTAGCAATTTTTTAAAACATTTTCAAGTGTAAAAAATTGTTTTACAAATTTTTTTTAACTTTTCTGGTTTTAGTGTGTAAAGAAGCTTATAATACAAATCTGATAAAAATTTTGTGTGTCTAGCACACATAGTTTGGGAGTAACAGTGCGCGCAAACCCAAAATTCACATATTTGAGAAAACTGAAGTTAAAGTTGGAATAACATGGGTATGGCAATAGAGTGAGCTTTACATAAACTCTCATAACTCGAGAAATAATGCAAATTTTTTTATGCGGTTTTTTGCATATTGTTCAGAAATGTCCCCAAAATCAGAATATAGCAAAAACCAAAAATCGATTTTTCAAAGTTTCAAAGGTTGTGAGCCCCCTTAAAAGACCCACAATGGATTTGGCCGGGGATTCTCTGTTTTCGTCCTAGTCATGTAGTGCTATTTCAGCGCGCCTGTTCCTCTGTCTTCGTGTTTATGATGTTGTGTCCGTGTTAGTCCTACGGGTGAGCCGCCTTCGTTCCTTCAATAAAGAAATGTAGCTGGTAGAGATGATGACTATGCTTTCTTTGGGTGAGTCATTTTCTCCCCTCCGGCCATGTCTACAATACGTGAGATTATTCCCTGTATAACTCCATCGCTTGTGGCATCCCCCCTCGTGTGACTGCAGTGTTCCGGAATCCGTAGTGTGGGGGATGCTACACAAAGATATATATATATATATATATAAAATCCTAAGAACAGACGTTGCCCCCCCCCCCAAAAAAAAAAACTCTGGACTGGAGCCGCTCTTGATTACGCTCATCCTTTACCAAGACTGTTAAAGTTTTAAAACTTGAAAATGGTAAGGAAGAAATTTTAGAAGGCACAATTAAAAATAAATTTACGAAGTTACAAAACCAGCATGGAATAATTGAGGAACTTAACAAGCAAATTATAAATTCATTGATCTCAGCCACCGTAGAACCGGAAAAGATTACAGAAGAAATGGAAAGTTGGGAAACTTATTCAGATGAGTTTATTACGGTGACCCGTCTAGTAAATGAAAAGCTAGGAGCTGTAGAATTACTAAACTCAGAAGCGAAGTCACATAGTGATTCTGTGTATAAAAGTAAAACCTACAAGCTTCCGAAAATTGAGCTAAAAAATTCGACGGGGAAATATTAAACTGGCTTCCGTTTTGGTCGTAGTTCGAAAGAATACACGATCTTGATTTGCATGAGAGTGACAAATTTCAATACATTTTGATACAAAGTATGAATCCAGAGTCGCGTACCAGATAATTTATTGATACTTATAAAGGTCGAATTAGGCCTTTTGTGCCTGAGAACGTGCGAAAGATTGTGTTCAATATATTGAACGAAATATTTCCTCCTGGTATTAAAGCTACGAACAGTCTTATCACTGAGCATTATGTCCGGCCTAGTATATTGCATCCTGGGTGCAGTCCTGGCCAAAATAGAAGGATACACCAACACACGAAAAGTGCCACTGGCAACTTTGTGCAATCATCAGCTTGCTTTCAACATGACTTCAACGTCAGTGACCCGAAAACAAGACAAGCTAGCGGTGGAAGGAAACATGAGAAAGAAAAATCTCATCTGAATAGTTTTCAAAAATGTTCGAGTCCGAAGAAAAAGAAACCCCACAAATTTTGAGATGAAAAAGTTATTAAAGAATCCTCTTCTACTTCACGTAAATTTTGGCAGTTTCTTTTTTTACACCAAATACACATATCTTATAGATCTTTTATTTGCATGGGTTGATTCAAAAACATTCATTTAAATCTTTTATAGAATGCTTCATGCATCAAATATTACAACACAAGAAACGTTTTTATTAAAATATTGAAAGCTAAATTAATTTAAAATAATGAATAATACGCAACAGTGAAAAATTATTCAGTCTCCATATAAAGCCATAAAATATTTTTTTAAAATTTCCTCAGTTATTGATCACAGCAGATGCACAGCACTAAATTAATTCTAAATCATAATTACGTGCGATATCTCCCTTAAAAAAACACTTACGTCAAACATGAGTTTAAATCAGATTTTCAAGGCCGTTTTCCTTAGTGAGGGAAATAAATGTTTCTTTGCGCCAAAAAATTCAGTTTCATACGGAAGTACATATTTCATTGCATCCCTGACTGGGTTGGGATATGTCCTTTTCATCTGTTCTCCAGTCATCTCTTATATTCTGCAAAGGTAACGATTTTCTTTTTAAATTACCCTCCCCTGTAATATTTTCTCACATACAATGGAAGCGAAAGGTTTCTCTTCTGTATGAGTACGGAGTTGCGTTTGTACAGCACAATGGAAAGAAAATCTTTTCTCACACACACTGAGGACGAAAAATGTCTGTCCTGTGAGGGTATATACATGATTATTTAAGTGAAAGAGTTCAGAAAACCTTTTCTCACATATACTGCAGGCCAAAAGTCTAACCTCCATGGATACGGACATGCGTTTTCAAATAACCCTGCAGAGAAAATCTTTTCTAACATACAGTGCAAGGGAAAGGCGACTCTCCTGTATGGGTACGGATATGTGATCTTAAATCACTCTGTTTAGAAAATCTTTCCTCACATACAATGCAGGCGAAAGGTTTGTGACCTATATGAGTAAGGAGAATACTTTTTAAACTATCTCGAACAGAAAATCATTTCTCACATACAGAGCTGGCAAAAGGCTTTTCTCCTGCATGGATACGGATATGTCAATCTATGTAACACTGTTCAAAAAATCTTTTCTCGCATACAGTTCAGGTGAAAGGTTTCTCTCCTGTATGAGAACGGAGATGTGTTTTTAAATAATGCTGTGATGAAAACCTTTTTTCACATACAGAGCAGGCGAAAGGCTTTTCTCCTGTATGAATACGGGTATGTGAATTTAATGTACTCTGTTGAGAAAACTTTTTCTGGCATACAGTGCAAGCATAAGGTTTCTCTCCGGTATGAAGTCGGAGATGTGTTCTTAAATCACCCTGTTTAGAAAATCTTTTCTCACATACAGTGCAGGCGAAAGGTTTCTCTCCTGTATGAGTACGGAGATGTGTTTTTAAATTATTCTGTTCAGAAAATCTTTTCTCACATAGCGAGCAGGCGAAAGGCTTCTCTCCTGTATGGATGCGGTGATGAGCTTTTAAATGATGCCTTGCAGAAAACCTTTTCTCACATACAGAGCAGGCAAAAGGCTTCTCTCCTGTATGGATGCGGAGATGTGCTTTTAAATGACTCTGTTGAGAAAACCTTATCTGACATACAGTGCAAGCGTACGGTTTCTCTCCTGTATGAGTACGGAGATGTGCTCTTAAATCACCTTGTTTACAAAATCTTCTCTGGCATTCAGTGCAAGCGTAAGGTTTCTCTCCGGTATGGATACGGAGATGACTTTCTAAATTACACAGCTGAGAAAATGTTTTCTCACATACAACGCAGGCAAAAGGTTTCTCGCCGGTATGGATACGGTTATGTTTTTTAAAATCACTTTGTACAGAAAATCTTTTCTCACACACAGAGCAGGCGAAAGGCTTCTCTCCTGTGTGGGTGCGGAGATGTGTTTTCAAATGACTCGGTGCAGAATACCTTTTCTGACATACAGTGCAAGCGTAAGGTTTCCGTCCGGTATGGATACGGAGATGTTTTTCTAAATTACATAGCTGAGAAAATCTTTTCGAACATACATTGCAGGCGAACGGTTTCTCTCCGGTATGAGTACGGAGATGTATTTTTAATCCACCCTGCTGAGAAAATCTTTTCTGACACACAGAACAGGTGAAAGGCTTCTCTCCTGTATGGATGCGGAGATGTGCTTTTAAATGACTCTGTTGAGAAAACCTTATCTGACATACAGTGCAAGCGTACGGTTTCTCTCCTGTATGAGTACGGAGATGTGCTCTTAAATCACCTTGTTTACAAAATCTTCTCTGACATTCAGTGCAAGCGTAAGGTTTCTCTCCGGTATGGATACGGAGATGTCTTTCTAAATTACACAGCACAGAAAATCTTTTCGTACATACAAAGCAGGCGAAAGGTTTCTCTCCTGTATGAGTACGGAGATGTATTTTTAATTCACCCGGCTGAGAAAATCTTTTCTCACATATACTGCAGGCGAAATGTTTCTCACCGGTATGGTTACGGAGATGTTTATTCAAATAACTTTGTGCAGAAAATCTTTTCTCACATACAGTGCAGGCAAAAGGCTTTTCGCCTGTATGGATGCGGATATGTGATTTTAAATTATACTTATCAGAAAAGGTTTTTTTGCATACATCACAAGCGTTTGGACTGTCTGAGAGATGATTATCAATAATGTGGGACGAATGATGTTCATTTAAGGTGGCGAATTGAGAAAATGCTCCTTCACATAAATTACATTTAAAAATTTCTTCTACGCTGCGAGGATGAATCTGTGCATTAGAACTTTTTAGATTAATTCTGCATGTGTCATATGGGGTGCATTCATTTTCAGCTTCAATAGGGTTTTTCTCAAAGGAAGAGCTTTCGTAGGAAGATCCCTTTTCATAGGAAATACACGACATTTGCTCTTCTGGAAGCCCGACGTTTCATATCACAATGATCACAAAACTGTGACAGCCAGCAATACGTTGACCTTCTAAATTTATGGACCCGACAAACACATCTAAAAATCGCGTCTAACAATCTGTACCGACAACCTGCAAAGAGAGGAGAAATTAAATGAATGAGAAATATTAAGACCATAGCAGTAGTTATTAATAATTATAATAGTAGTAATATAGCACATTAATTATTAAGGTTAATGCTTCGAGAAATTCCAAAGATTAACCTCCGATTAAAAGACTTGGCTACCATCAGATTAAAAAGTTTAGAAATGTAACAAAATATAAAATTATTAAAGGAAATATGTGGCTTATGGGTTTCTTTAACCATATTTGCATTATAATTTGATGGGTACAAATAATATTCCCAAGCTCTCCGCATTTTAAACTGAAAGTTATGTATATAATTCTTAAGAATGAACATAAGTATTCAATCTTCCAATATCTTTCCGTTCATCTACTGTACAATAAGTGATTTTATGCGATTCTTCAAATAACATGATTTAAACATTTCTAAACAGTTATCTGAAGACAGCTCATAGTTCATTGGATATACGTCAGGAATACACAGCTAAAGTTTTTTTCAGACCAATACCATTTGAATATTGTATTACGAGATTATAAAGTAACAAAAATGGTAAACAAAATAAATCTACACAGGTATCATAGGATGCTCCTTAAAAACTACTTGTAGAAACAGTTTTAAATTTTAATATTTAGAAATATTAATTCAGAACTGCTTAAAGAAGTTTTACCCTTGTTATCTCTCACGCAATTTATTTTTGTAGCATTTTAGCCTCGATGTGTTGTAAATAAAGTATGCGAAATACGTATGGGGTGTGACTGGAGACATAACCTGCCGCATAAGATTTGACACAACATAGTATAGTAAAGAAACAGAATTTCAAGGTCTTAAAAAAAAAAGAAAATTACATATATACACTTTAGAAGAAAAAGACACCATTAAAAATCCTTCTAATTAAATTCTTGGTTGCAGTACGATACTCATACGGATGTGCGAAGTGGGGCAATAAAAATTCCCCTGCGGTAACCTCAATTTAACGTAACCGTACTCGTTCGTATCATGACGTGTAGGAAGGTGTTTCATTAAGAACGGGATTTCTTCGTAATGAAATGTCGCCATTACCGCTTCGTAATAAATGATTAATGATTTGATTAATGAACAGCTTAAATGTGCTTTAGACCACTGCTTGCCGACTTTTTTTTGGATTGGTCATAAACGCGCCAAATATGGCATTTTGAAGCCGTGGAACGATATTGCATTTTCGCGCATACGTTACTGGCATTTTGTTATAAAGCAATTTTATTGGCTAATTGAGGTGGTGCTAGCGGTTTATTTGAAATTAACTATTAATTTAAACGTTTAACTTAGTTGTCGCTAGATTTTTGTAACGTGTTGGTTGTATTTCTGCGTTTAATTTTTCTGATAACGTGGCGGTTGTTTTTCATATCTTTCGTTAGAACCAGTCGTGGCGTTTTTTTTTTTATTTCGTTAGATAACCAGTGGCTATGGTTTTATCGACCACATTTACGCCTACGAGTTTCATAAAGCCAGATGTAGGTTTGTTTTAGTGATCGCTACAGCCATCACATTCATGGCGAAGCCGACGGTTGAGTGACGCAAAAGTAAGGCGCGCAGTGTAGCAGTGCAGAGTATTTGAGTGAAGCGAATATCTCGTGTGCCCCTACGAGTTTCATACAGCCAGCGGCACGTTTGTTTTGCCAACTTATTTGCGGGCCTCGGATTGCCCCAATAGGTTGGCAGATCTGTACTGTTCGTCCGGCGCCCTGGTCCACAACAATGACATTTCACCGAACCTGGGAAATTAACCCTCGGCTGCGTATACAGGAATTGCTGCGTAACGACCGGTCTTCGGTGAATCATGGGCCGATACGCGCATGCGGAGGGTGCCGAGGTGTCAAAGAGATTACCAACTTATTTGACCTTTCTTGGTCGCCATGTTTACGTTTGCAGAGCGTCTCGGGGAGGTTGAATTGCCCTTAGGATGTTGCAATTCCAGAGACGCTCCGCAGAAACGCGCCAAATTGGAGATTTTCAAAAAATCACCAAGCAGTGGGCTAAAGCATACTTTTACCCAGATAACAATTGTTTTAAAGCTTTATTTATACATTTAATAGACCTTTTCATATTGTAAATCTTTACTTTCTGGACCATAAAAAGTTCTCAAGGAGTCCTGGGTGATTGCAGGTAATTAAAGTTTAATATGATTACAATAATTTTTATAAAATTGGTATTTCAAGAAAATTTTTATATTAAAAAATATTGCTATATCCTAATTTTCTGTTTTTCTTTTTTGAGGGTGGGGGGTTAGTTGGTTCAGAGCGCTACGGTTATCATTTGCTACACGAGGGCTCATGCAAACCGGTACCTACGGTTTAAAGCTGATTCCGAATGGCTACAAACATCCATGCCAAGAGTGGAACTCGAACCCATAGACTCTGGCACCGGTTACATCATACTAGCCATTCGGCCATCGCCCAGCTTTGGGAGGTAGGTGTGTAAGCTTTTTAATGAAAGCTCAATTTTTTAAAAGAATGCTGCTTTTGAATTTTTGTATTTCTTTGCAAACAGTTTTATATATCCTGATCCTTCTCAATTTAAACTTAAGGGTGGGGGGTCGAGGTAGCCTTGTGGTAGTGTGCTGGCTTTTAGTGCTGAGGGTGCTAGGATCGAATCCCGACGCGCGCCATTAAATACCTCCGTGTCTAGGCCGGAGAGGGGCACGTTAAATCCGTAGACTGGAAAGTCCCAAATATTATCTCTGGGGTGGTTACTGTTAATTACTTATCAGCTTTGATCTGACGGAAGTGTTTGACACACTGAAACTGGTCGCCGTTTATTATTACAGTTTTTATTCAAAAGACAGAAATTTCTTATTCAAAAGACAGAAATTATATTTCATATATTTCATTTTCCCATACAAGATAAAACAATGTCACCTAAAAAGAAGTCAGATGACAAGAACTCGGATGTCAAATTTTCCAGTGTTAACTGTTTTACTCTGTTATCTTCATATATTAAGTTAATAAAGAAATTTTCAAATTTTTGAATATTAAAATGCAGAATTTCCATAAAATCTTTTATTAGATTTATATAAATTATGTCTAAAACAAAATTATATGTAACTAACTGTCAACAAAACAGATAGGGGGTAAGAAAGTTCCACATAATATGCAAAGCTTTCAAAATGTGTTCAAAGGAGAGAAATATCTTCTGATAAATGATTCACTTCTTATTTAGAAAATTTTTACAAACGGTTTTCATAAAGGAACTTGGTTCTTCCTTTTTATAGCTGCCTTGGTAAGAAAAGAAAATTGGTGCATTTGTGCCTTGGCGAGAAATAAACAGTTACCATTTGTTACATATGTTACCATTACCTCTGCAATCATATGTTGTATATATTGTTTGTTTTAAATAAACTACTTACTAAATTGTATTAGATAAAACAATAAATACAAATTTATATTAAATTCATTCTGTATGTATATGGGTCATTCTTAGATAAAGGGAAATTTTATGTCCTTGACCAAGAAATTGAAATTGAACGAGTCTAACATGTATGTTTTAATTTTATTTTAAGAAATACTGTAAAGAACTGCATTATGCAATAGTTTGAAAATGGGAAAAATAATATGAATATTTTAAAAAATTTAAAAGTTGCAAATGTCATTTCCATGGCATGTCCCTAACTTCAAATTTAATAATAGAAAATTATAGTTTGAAGTGTTGAAAGCCTTCGAGCAAAGACAACATTAGTATAATAAATTTTCATCTCTCTGCTTGAAATATAATTAGCAATTTAGCTCCAATACAAATTTTTAAAAAAAAATCTTTAATTAAACTTTGTCCCTGGAGTTAATTGTCATTACCATGGTAAAAAGTATTTGCTTTCTTAGCTCATCACTAAAGGGCGATAAAATAATCTTAAAGTTGCTACATTGTAGTGTAACATATGTCCTAACAAGCAGTGATGTCTTTCTTTGTAGCAATAGGTAAGTACTCTTTCATTTTCAGACTTTTTAAAAAATTGGGAAGTGTGTCTTTTTGATTGAATTACAAAGAGCTCTGGGACTATTTTCAAAGTAAATATACTATAAGCCTTCAGTTACTATAATTAAGCCCAAAATGAGATTAACATTATAAAGGTCATTACCATGCTTCTTTGAAAACATCGTAATGACCAACAGACCATGGAAATGACAAATTTGAAGATTTTTAAGAGTTTGCAATATTTTTCCATAAAAATTACCATCAATATTTTATACATAAATTTGAGGTAATACAAAGATTTTAATTTATTAATTTATTCTTTAAAAAGCTGATCTTAGAAAACAATAATAATTATTAGAAGTCTATTTTTATGTTCCTGAAAACAATATTTAATTTTTAATAAAAATGGAGGGAAAAGGATTGAGATTTTACATTATTTAATTGTGTACATATTTATATTTATTTCAGGAATGATACTTACAAGTGGGTTAAAGGTTAAAAACAAATATCTTAATTTTCAATTTACTGAGGTTTTGAGAAATTAGATAATAAAGTAATTAGTTTTATATCCACTTATTATATGACAACAATACTAGACTCAAACCATGAGAGCTTTAATATTGTCCTATGTTTCAAGATAACTAGTATTCTGGCTATGTAATAAGCAGGTGTGATGATCTGCTTTTGTGTGTCAGCAACCATTTGGTTCTTCCTGAGGCAAAAACTCACAAAGTCCCCTTTCACCAAGGCCGCTGTAAAAAGGAAGTACCAAGAAATAATATAAAATATTTATGCATATTTTCCTTATGGAAAATGAAAAATTACCAGCTTATATTTTCAAGTTTTGGGCAATAGTTATATTTTACATAAAGCATTTAATATAATCCTATAATGCCCGTTTTAACTTTTTCCATCTACAAATATAATACAGTTCATGCATATTTTATCAGAGCATAATTATACAACACTTTTTTAAAGCACCGAAGAAAATTATGAATGCAAGAATTTTCAAAACAGTACTTTTGATACTTTTACTACAGTTACTTTAAATTTAATAAATATTTTTACCCCTAGGACTCAGAGAAGGATACATAAAACACAAAACAAACATGAATTTCACTAACACTGATTTTAATGACCTAAACAATATATATTAAAATATTACCCAAGACATGATCAGGAAGAAAGCAGTAATAAATTTTAAAAGTACTAAATGAGCCGTTCCCTGCACACATTGATTAACTCCATAAACAAAAAATGGAGAAATGCGATGAAATAATGTACAATAATATAATAATAGATAATATAATACAATTCATGCACCCATAATTTTGTCATTTAATGGTATTAATCTTTATTATTTGTGATATTTATTATAAATAAAAAAGCTATGACTAAACCAAGTGCTTTGACACTTACATTTAAGATATTTCAAAAAGTAGAGTTAGTCAATGTGTGCAGTGAACGACTGAAATAATCTATTGAGTATAAAGAATATGCAGAATATAGAACAGATAATTTAAATTTATTTCTAAACTGATCCAAGTATAATTTTTACAATAAACAATATCATATCGAAGTTGTCAAAAATATCAGTTAATACAGATTTTCTAAATCTTGAAATGCTTATAACAAAGAAATCTTCAGAATACATGGTGCAGAGTAAATTAAACATTTTTATAAATAATATAGTAATAACTGTGTACAGTTTAAAGTGTTAAATAATTTATTTTTGCTTTAAAAAGAATTTCAATTTTAAATATCCAGTATTACTTTTAAATCATCCTCTTTGAAATACATTGATTTAAAACTGTAAACAAGCATATTACAATGGATAATATACCTAAAATGATGAAAAATTAGGAATATTGCATTTAATGCTGTTGCTATTATCACTGTTGCAATGAAAAATGAGCATGAATGTTATTTATTAAATCTAGTCATCAAAAATTTTAACACTGAATAAAAACAAAAACAAATAACATTTTAAAAAAAAACCGATTTCTAATGCATTCAGAGTTAATAAGTTCTCTGATTGAAGAATGATACATCAAAGCGATAGAAAAACTACAGATTATTGTTTATGGTACCAAGTTGTAAAAATTCACCAAATTTCGTGCCAGTCTATCTATGTGAAAATTTAATTTGTACTATCTATAAAATTTCTTGAAATTGACATTGTATTACAATATCTTTGTAATTTTGTAATATTTAATGCACATAGATGATGGTTTATTAACTCCAATAAGCTTTACATGTTTTAACAATTTTATAATATTTTAGGCATGGAGTTAAATTTAAATTATTCCAAACACATAAATGTTTTGAAAAGTGCTCGATTTTTTAGTCTTCAAATTTAGTGATTATATAAGTGGCTCATTTGTTTATGTTCTGATGCTTTTGAGTTATAATCTTTATAATAAATTATTTCATTGTTCAGTTTAATGATTAATAGGCTTCAATTCTGATCCCGTTAAGCACTCTTACATCCCCAAACATCATTGATTACACTTCAGAAATGTCATTTGGTTGGGTTTT
The DNA here is from genome assembly GCA_907164885.2 of Dolomedes plantarius. Taxonomy (NCBI): domain Eukaryota; kingdom Metazoa; phylum Arthropoda; class Arachnida; order Araneae; family Dolomedidae; genus Dolomedes; species Dolomedes plantarius. The sequence continues at coordinate 129,841,275 of OU015499.1, read as the reverse complement.
TTTTAGTTTAAACTAATTTAATTTTAATGATGATCATTTAGATGTTTTCAGCCAATGAAATTCAGAATGACCTTCAGCTAATGAGTTACACATTCAGTAGATGAAAAAGTTCAGTGAATTGAAAAAATTTAGAATTCTTGTCATATTTTTATTTTCCTCTTTTTCAAGTAATACAATCTGGAAGTTGACAGATGGAAGATGTTCCCTTGGTCATTCATATTTAGATTATGGGTCTTACTCCAGACCTCAGAGCATCTGGAACAACACTTCACCGTGGTCAATGTTTTTAAAATCAGAATCTTTTCAAATGAATATTCATAAATTTTTTTATTTCTTACTTTTGTACCCTTTCCTAAAGTTTCTTTATTTCTTTTCAGTTTTATAAATTGATTTTTATACGTTTGAAAAATTTTCAATTATAATTTTTGTTCTATAAATTCTCTGGTAATACTAATGTCATCATTTTTTTTCCATTCTGTGTATGTTGAAATTATCTTGCTACAGACTCTTAAATTTTATGTTAATTATTCAGTTTTCCACTACTTTTAAATATTTATGTGTTTTTATCTTGAAGTATTTACATGTTTATTTTCTAGTTTGTAAGAATATTTTTCTAAATAAAATTCAAGTATTTTGTATTGTTTTCTCACAGCATATCCTAGGACGACGTATTATAAGAAAAAAAATTATTTTGACCTACATCTTGAAACAAATTGACATTTTTCAAATATTTAGGCTGTTTTAATTATTTATTCCATTTAAATGCTGCCTTCAATATCTCTCTTCCCCGTATACTTTATATTTTAACTGAATTATGAACAGTTTGGAACAATTGTATAGCTCATAACCAGCAAATTTGCTATTAAATACATTATGTCTGATTTGTATGTTTTTTAATTTTGTATGAAAATTGTAAATAAAAACGCAACTTTTAGCAATATCTTGAAATCGTGGAACGCAAATTTTAACAACACATCAACATGGACCAGAAAGTTTTAATCTACTTATTTCCTGAAAACAACATACAATGCCTGAACATGCAGTTTTTAACCATTTAATAGTTATATGCATTGTATAATCACTTAGCTTCACCCATAAAACAGCGCAAAAAATAGATAGCATATATATCATTTTCAACATCTAAACAAAATAGTTCTGTCATAGAATACAGAAAACAATACCTGTCGATTAAACTTACTTGAATAGCGGCTAATTTGTCGAAAATCGTCTGAAATTACTAGACATTGGACTACTATAAACAACATAAGCCACGAGCTTATGCGATATTGTTGCCACAAATACCACAAATAATAGAATCAGCTACCTGTGATTAATAACTGTTATCTGTTACCAAAGTCAAAGTCATGCTGTTGGCATTGGTAAGAGTAACTGATGAGGCACCTGGGAGCTTTAAATCCATATTGTCGATTTCAGTAGCTTACATGTGGCAAAATTAACGTCCACAAAGTTAAAAATGGTGTTTAGAATAAGTCATGTTGTTGACACAGTTCCTACCGGGGGGTTGAAGACCCCCGCTTTATCTCCGACCGTAAGACGTTATGATCGAAGTATGTTTCTTCTATCGGGCACTTTGGGTCCCATCTTGAACACCAGGAACGCCAAATTCACTCCTCCGCAAAACAGCGACGAGATTTCCTTTCTTCCCCGTATTTCCTGATTTTTCGATGACACATGGTCATAGTGCTTTGCGCGATCCACAAGATGATTTACGCTGTTGCCGACAGAGGAAATATTTGCTGCGAATATCGTTCGAAAACCAAAGCGTCCCAAGTTAGTGTAAAGCACGTGCTAGAAAGCCGAAAATACATGTGTTGTGTTGAAATCAGAAATACTCGGCCAGAAAGGTTTTTGTTTGGTTGGTTGTTTGGGGTTCAATGGCGCAAGGTCCACAGAGGACATGCTGCGCAAAACACGTGTTAAAACCTGAAAAAATATTATACATGTCAGCAATTTAAAACTACACTCCAGTGTAAATATGATAAAAACAAAAAGTAATGACAGACAATGTGTAAAACAAACATAAAAGGGTGGTAAGAACAGTGAATAATTTAACAAGTTAACAAAACGAACACAGACGTTGGTAAGTTTATTAAAGCAAACGGGCATATAAACGTATAAAAATTATTAAGTAATGACTACAAAAAACAGTGGTATAAAAGATTATAAGAACTATGAAGGTTAAAATAGTCTTATATAAAATGTGACAAGCACCGTTATAAAAAAAGGTGACAAAGTTGCTAAAATACACTCATGTCCATAAATTAAGGATAATTCAGAATCACACGGAAATCGAACTCTAAAGTAAAAATTTCACCTGTAGAATTATCACACACATCTTCAAGAATAATATGCAAATTACAGGAAGCCACCAGATGACGCCGATAGTACGTTACAATGACGAGAGTGTAAGAGAGGGGTATATAATGAATGGTGGCAAAGAAGTAAAATTGTTCACAAGTGTTCTGTAAGCCACTCAGGGTCATAACCGAATAGTTTTGACACAAAAAACGCATGTGGATGATTTTTTACGTGGTAGAATTATTGACCGCCTGGAATGTGGGCGTACTCAGATGGAAGTATCCGAGGAACTTGGAATTGTCTAAAGCGGTGTTTGGCAGTAACTGCCAAAAGAAGCATAGGATGCATAGCATCCGACCTGTCTCGTCAGCTATCTGCAGCCACGGGTGCCACAGTTTCAAGGCAAACCGTGTACAGACGTTTGAGGAATATTGGTCTATATGCTCGCTGGCCTGTCAGATGTGTTCCGCTCACGACAACTCACTGTCGGCAGCGATTAGCCTGGAGTAGAGAACATGCAATGTGGACATCGTCACAGTGGGCTTGTGTGATGTTTTCCGACGAGTCTAGGTTTAGCTTGCAGTCTGATTCACGTCGGACTTTCATATGGAGATCGCCAGGTACCCGTTACCACCAAGCCAACATCATTGGACAACACCGTTACGTTGGTGCAGGATTGCTCGTTTGGGGTGGAATTATACTGGGTTCCAGAACAGATCTGCATGTTCAAATCGGAACCATGAACGGCCACATTTATCAGGACATCATTCTGGAACAACATGTACGTTTGTTTAGGGGTGCCATGGGCGCATAATTTGTGTTTACGGATGACAACGCCCGTCATCACCGAGCAAACATCGTAAACGAATGCCTTCAATCTGATGATATCACCCGCATGGAATGGCCAGCATTCTCACCTGACTTGAGTCCGATAGAGCATGTGTGGGACATGCTTGGCCGACGAGTTGCTGCCCGTCAACCACCTCCTACATGTGTGCCGGAACTTGGGAGAGCATTGCTTGCTGACTGGAGTAATCTTCCCCAATATCAGCTCGATAATTTGATACTCAGCATGCCTAGGCGTTGTACGGACTGTATATCATTGCATGGGAGATATACAATGTATTAACCATCATACCAACCATGTAATAATAAGTTTTTGTAAAAGAGATATTTTTTGCAATTTCTCCAGTGATAAAAACAGTGATACAAAATGAGTGATTCAAACAGTGATACAAAATCAGTGATTTATAAAGAGTGTTTAAAAGTAATACGTGAAACGTATATTATCAGTCAAGTACAAGATAACAAATGAAGCGAAAGTAAAGCAGAAAACAAATTAAGAAAAAGGCCAGAACATGTCAGAAAAAAGGAAGAGTCGGAGACTCCTCGAAAGAAACATCATTATACCCGTCCTCAGACACATACAATTTTAATGCTGTACCCGAAGCGAGTCTATGGACATATTTTTTAAGCAATATAAATAGCAGTATGAAATAGTCATATAAAAAAACAGCGTAAACATGGTAACAGCAATTAAATACAGAAATAAAAAAGGACAATAGAGCAAAAAAAATAGGAGTCAGGACTTATGAAAAACAACATGATTATCGTCATCCTCGGTCACGTACAATTTTAATTACGCATTGTCCGCGACCATGTGGACGTATTCGGGATTTTATAATATGTAACTTGGATCTTTATTTATCCTAGAAAGGCCAATGCACTTTCTAGGAACGGCCACTTTTTTCCTATTTGGGTTTCTAGGGATAGGGGAGTCCATATCTATATGATAAGAATATGACGGATTGGACGTGATAACATTTTGACCAGCGGAAAATTGGACAGTTTTAGGTTTATTGTTTTTAGATTAAGTAGTCTGCTGTGGTGTGTCTTTTTTTGTTGTGTCGTCTGATTTGCCTTTCTGGTTTGAATATCTTCATCAGCTGGAGGTGGCGAAGATTGTTTTAGTTTTTGCTGTGTGCAGAAAAATAATTCATAGTTGAAGAATTAGGTGAATTATGATTCTGGCTTGCCAATCTAATTCGCGAGAAACAACTGGTTCGGTCTGAGTGCTTGCAGTTTTCATAATGTTTTTAGTAGCAGCAGCAAAAGAAACAACAACCTTTGGGGTTTGGGATTCCTGGAGTTTCCTTGCCTCATGAAAAGAATTTTTTTGTTAATTTTAAGGTTTGGATTTCTTTTTCCAGAAACCATTTCGGACACGAATGAGAACAGGCAACGTGATCACCCCAACAATTAACACATCGAGGGAGCGTATCGCATTTATCGCTGTCGTGGCCAACTTCTGCGCAACAGGCGCAGGTAATAGACTCACGAAAAGGATCCTTCGAATGGACAAAACGTTAGCGCTTGAAGCATCTTAACGGATTTGGGATGTAAGGCCGCACAGGGCTACGGAACGAAGAACCTTCCCATCAGGACATATAGTGATGCGCCTTACAGCTATTACCTTTTGTTCCAGAAGATTCTCCAAGGTTTCATCTTCCGGAGTGTCTAGAAAGTCAGACTCGGAGATAACGCCACGTGATGAGTTTAAGTAACTGTGTGCAGCAGAAAGCTGACTGAAAGAGGTACAAGTAGAAAGAATAGAAGCATGTTTTGGTGATGTCACTTCAACTAAGAGGTCACCAGATCGGAGTTTTCTGATAGATTTTACTTCGATAAATAAAGATTGCAATAATTTATGTATTTGAAACGGAGAAACGTTGTTAAAAGTGCCTTCCTCTCTTTTCAAAAGAAAAAAAAATCGAGCAGTAACAAAAGCGGTCTGTTCATTTGTTTTTGGTGACTTATCCCTCACCGTAGGATTTCTTTTTAAAGTTTCCATAAAAAAGGGCTTCAGATCCCGGCCGCACCACCCACCATGGAGCCCAACAAGGGGATGCAGGATCCTGCCCCAGTGCTAGCTGATATCTATACGCTCACGAAGCGACCCTCCAAACTCAGCGAGATGCCCAGTAATCGGAACGATTGCTTGGTTCCTAGGCGATGACAAAGTCAGCGACCAGCCGATTGATACTATAGGGAACCACTAAGTACCTCCCGTTTACCTGAAGCAGGGGCCAAAGCAGTGTATTGAGATACCAAAAACTGTCCCTCCACTGCCAGGATTCCCTTTTCAAAGGACACGGGTCTCTACGCATGCCAAACACGTGGGTGATATACACGGCATTAGAAGCTAGAAGCAACAGAGCGGCAACAGCTTCTAATGGGCAGCCGTCGCCTCCGAAGAGGAATCACATCGAGGGAGAAAAGAAAGAAAAAAATATAAAAAGAGAGGAGAGGAAAATGGAAAGGATAGATACTTCACTGGGGTACCACGGGATTGCGACACCCGTGTTTACTTAAAGTAGGTAAACCCCCTGAGGTGTACAAAGGGTTTTCAAAGAGGTTATCGGTAAAATTTTTTCTCGTGTACTGGTATGTTTTATTTTTGTGTCCGTTGCATTGTATTAATTAGCGCATCCTGGAGATAGAGCGAAGAAGTCTGGGCTCTTATGAGTGGTATTTATTATAATTTTATTCAAGAGACTCAATGCATATCATATGTATTAAGACATTTCGGCACAACCACCCAGTTCATCTTGAATCTGCTGTTTGAAATAATTTTCTTATGGTGAGTGGCGGATAGATGCCACCCTTTTTGTAAGAGAGTCAATAATAATAATCATATGCAATACAAACACATCGGTTTCTTTTAATTTGAAAGATGCATTACTATACGGAATTAAAATTTCTCATAATTGAATTAAAATAAACAGAAAATAAAATAACAAAGTTTGGCAAAGTGGCGTTTGTCTCACACCTTGTGGGAGAGATGCCATAGGCATTATTTGGTTTTCTTTTGATGCTTTTATTGTTAAAATGTCTCTCCCACAATTATTGCAATGTTGGGAGAGTACATCGTGCACGACTCACAAAGCTATTCTAAACAAGATAAACACTTGATCCAGTCCATTTTCTTCATTTTTTAAAAATAATTTACTCAACCCACACATTGTTATCTTGAATGGGGCTAGCTGCATTTTGGTGAGATGATGATGAAACTAAATAAGTTGTCTTAAGTTGTTTTTGGCTGCTCTTTTTATGAAAAACTTTTGGGGATATTTATCCACGTTTTTAAATGTTAAAACGCATGTATGTAAATTGCTTGCGTTTTACGGTTGAGCTTGGCGCTCTTGGAATAGGTTTATCTGCGTGAAGAATTTTTGTCGGCCGTTTTTTTTTACGGCTTGCACAATTGGTTGCGTTTAGGATGATGTGTTTGGTGTGCATATTACCATGTGGTCCCAGTCTAAATTTTGCAAGATTACCATACTGCAGTCATCTGATCATCGTACGGATAGGTATCCCATAAGTTCGTTGAACCTCATTCTTTGATATTTCCCCCATCTTCACTTTTTCAGTAGCTATCTTTAAATTATGTTCTGTCCGCTGTCCTCTGACTTCTCCGATTTTAGGTGTGTACTTCCTCGGAATCCCGAATTGCCCAAATATGTTAGTAAATTAAAGAATCAGAGCAACCGTTGATTAGGGTGGCATCTCTCCTCATTTCGAAGGTGAGATAGCATATTCACAAATACAATGCAGTGGGCATAATAATGAAAATCTATTGTATAAATATGTTGCAAAGAAGCAGCATGAAAAGTTAAAATAGATACTATCTTCGCCACTTCTTCGTAGCACTGGTAATCAACAACAATAACTCACTTGCGTAACAATTTAAACGGAAATTATGAGCGGAATAATTTTTATCACGCAATCAATACAGCAAGCTAAAGCGCAGTCGAGTCGGCATGCACTTGTTCATCGGATTGCTTGCGTCTCTAACGACACCCGTAAAAAGTATGGACGTCTCTATTGTCTGTCGCGAGATATTGGAAGTATGGAATCTCTCCTCAAATGGCGTCTATCCGCCACTTACCCTAATTTTCGTACCTTTCACTGTTTATTTAATTTAAGAATGTTATTTTTCTTTTGTTCAATGTACTGCTCTTATAAAATTTGGGGTTTATGACTCAATATAACAAATGATTTTAGTTAAGCCTGGCCGTATATATACACTCAAGAGCCAAAACATTATGACCACCTGTCAATAACGAGTTGGCCCACCTTTGGCGCGCAACACAGCTTCAACCCGCCTTGGCATGGATGCCACAAGTCCTTGGTAGATGGCCGGAGACAGATTGTATCAGATGTTTAAGCAACGGTCACGCAAATCCGAGATATTGCGAATTGGTGGTCTTTGAACTCTGAGCTGCCGTCCCATGACATCCCAAATGTGTTCTATCGGATTGAGATCCGGTGAGTTAGGCGGTCAGGACATTAACTGGAATTCAGCATCATGTTCCTGGAACCACTCTAACACAATTTTAGCCTTGTGACACGGGGCGTTGTCCTGTTGGAACATTCCATTTCCAGATGGAAAAACAGAGGCCATGTAAGGGTGCAACTGGTCCGCAATGATGTTCAGATACCCTGTAGCATTCATGGTCTGCTCTACCACAACCACGGGTCCCAGAGACGCCCAAGAGAACGTCCCCCAAAGCATAATACCGCCACCACCGACCTGTGTATGACCTACTGTACATTGAGGGAGCAACAGTTCGCCTGGAAGACGGCGTATCCTGACACGGCCATCGGCGTGATGAATGACAAACCGTGATTCATCTGACCAGGCAACTCTCTCCCACTGATCCATGGACCAGTCGCGATGTTCCCGGGCCCAGCGCAGGCGGCGATGACGCTTGGTCAGCAAAGGCACACGAGTGGGACGTTTGCTGCGTAGCCCCCATATTCAACAGTGTCCGCTGAACAGTGTGCTGCGATACTATTATACTTGGCCCTTGCATTGTATTGGGCTGTCAGCTGAGCCACTGTCTGGCTCCGGTTTTGCTTCACCATACGAGACAGTCTCCGACGACCTTTTTCTTTGATAGCGTGTGGACGTCCAACACCATGTCGTCTACTGCTGGTTTCACCGTCATTCATCCACTTTGCATAAGTACTAACAACTGTAGGTCGCGAACAACCCACGAGTCGTTAAGTTTCGGAAATACTTGTTCCGAGCCTTCGAGCCATTACAATCTGCCCTCTATCAAAGTCGCTTAGATCCGCAGCCTTTCCCATCACACACAGAAGTAAGTGAAAGAATGATTCTTCAGACTCTCCAGCAGCAGTTAAATACCACTTCCACCTGATCACGTGCCTTCCACGTCATCCAGGCGAATTCATTGCAAAATGTAGGGGTGGTCATAATGTTTTGGCTCTTGAGTGTATATATATATTTTACTGGATATTAAACTTATTGGTATTTTATTCATTTATTTACTTTTCAAATTCTGTATCCATATATTAACAGGCAACAAGCCGTTCACCGAAACCGCCAGGCCCAGATTTCCGCATGGGCAAGTGGGGCGCTTGCCCAGGGCCCCCAAATTTTTGGGGCCCCCTAATTTAGTATTAAGATGTACATATTTTTGACAATTTCTTATACGTACTCAAATTAAAAACGGTTTCCGTAATTTCTGTCTCAATGACGTCATTAATAGTTGCGTATGTGACGTCATCAGAGGTTTGGTCACATCTAAACTTCCATTTTTTCCCAATCAAATATGCAATTTGAAACTCCACCCTCTGAATTTGAATATTTCTTTCTGATTGGTTAACTTTTACAGCAGTGCACTGTAAGTGTTGTGTTATCTCCATGGTTTTTCATACTAGTGAAAAACATGGATTAGAAGAATCTGGCAATGCTTATATGTTTTATCTTGAAGATTACCATGTGATTTTAGTTAATGTTAGATGCAGTAAATTTTCTAGCGTTTTTGTAGAGATTCAGAAATTTCAGAATGTATGTTAGGAATTATTTATGTGGCTCTGTTAAACGAAAACTTAGAAAACAAAGAGAAGAACAGCAAAAAAAATTTGCTGGATCTATTTCAAAGTATTTTGAAAGTAATTGTGCATCATCCTCATCGTTATCGAAGGATAACGATGACAGCAACATTCATTCTAATGTTTCCCAGGATGGCTCTGTCCCCTGTGATAATCCCACATCTGAAAATTTTGTGCAGAATGACAGAAATATTGAAGAAGATCATATTTGTTATGGAGGAGATCCTGCACTATGGTTGAAAATAGATGAAAAAATGATTGACTTCTTTCTTTCTAAGCCTCCAAATCAAAATTTACACATTCTGCCAGAGACTGAGAGGCAATTTGGCAATGTTAAAAGAAAATTGACAGAAGGACATTTTTACCGCATAAAACAAAACTCTGAAAAAGTTCTCCGAAAGTGGTTGGTTTTGTCACCATCAACAAAAAAATTATATTGTTGGGTGTGCAAATTGATAATGAAAAACGGTTCTTCAAATCAGTTAATAACTGGCTTTAATGACTGGAAGCATGCGTCTACAAGACTCTCAGAGCATGAGAACTCCATTCATCATAGACAAGCTGTTCTTCAGATGTCACAACGCATGGATGTAGCCTCTAGAATTGACTCATCATTGATGGATCAGTGTAATGAAGAGTCAAATTACTGGAAAGCTGTTCTAAAAAGAGTTGTTGCTGTTGTAAAGTTTTTATCACAGCGTGGTTTGCCATTTTTTTGAAGCAATGAAACAATTGGTTCTAAGTTAAATGGTAATTTCTTAGGATGTATGGAGCTTATAGCTCAATTTGATTCATTTTTATCTAGCCATCTTGAAAAATATGAAATCCGGGATCAGGAAAAGTGAGTTATTTATCATCAACTGTTATTAATGAGTTTATAACAATAATGTCAAAAAGGGTATTAAAGCATATTGTTAGTGAAGTTTTAACATCCAAGTACTTTTCAATAATTGTCGATTCAACACCAGATATTACCCATATTGATCAGTTATGCTTTATTTTACGGTATGTGATTGATGGGAAACCAGTGGAATGTTTTTTGATTTTTTTTCCAATCCATAGCCATAGATCAGAAGCTTTAACTGAAACAGTACTAATAAATCTTAAAGAACTGGGTATTGACATTCAAGACTGTCGTGGCCAAACTTATGACAATACTGCGAATAAGTCAGGAAAGTATTCTGGGCTTCAAGCACGAATAAAAGCTATAAATCCACTGGCTGAGTTTGTACCCTGTTCAGCACATTCTTTAAATTTAGTTGGTGCCAATGTAGTACAGTCTTGTAGTACCGTTCTAAGGTTTTTTTCCTTGGTACAGAATATTTATAATTTCTTTTCAGTTTCCACACATCGTTGGCAGAAACTGAAAGAACAAATAGAAAATGATGATGGAAACTTTTCAATAAAAAGCTGCTGCCCTACACGATGGAGTGCCGATGCTTCAACAATCAAGTCTTTGAAGAAAAATTACAGAAGTTTAATACATGTTCTGGACATGTTATCCAATAGTCAGGAAGAAAATGCTTCCACGAAATCAGAAGCTGCAGCTTTATGTAAAAAAATGAAAAAAATTGAAACAGCATTGAATATAATCGTATGGGATACTGTGTTACAACGGCTAAATCAAACAAGTATTGAGCTTCAAAAAGTAAATCTCAATTTATCTGAAGTAGGCCCTTTGTATCAATCATTGATTGATTTTACACAAACTGTCCGTGACAATTTTATTATATATGAAAAATTAGCTGAGGAACTATGTGGTGAAAATCACAATTATGAAAACTTTCGAAAAAAGAAAATACCACTGAGTAAAGATCTTTTTGCACTTAATGCACCTGAAGTGCAATTAACAGCACGAGAACAATATATAGCTATGTGCCACTATGCTTTGTGTGACTCTCTAATTTCGCATCTTTATGAACGGAAAGAGGTATAAGAAATAGTAACTCAAAAATTTGCTTGTTTAATCAATTTAAAATGCTCTTCAAATCTACTTTCTAAAAGAATCAGCCTTTTTAGAAAAATGCTATGCATCTGACTTAGCAGACTTTTTCTGATGAATTGCTACAATTTTCATCAATAATACAAGAAAATGATACCTTTGTTGCATATGTTAAACAAAGCTAAGGAATTTGAAGAAACATTTCCAAATGTTGAAACTGCTTTAAGAATTTTTTTAACTATACCCGTGACAAACTGTTCAGGAGAAAGATCGTTTTCTGTTTTGAAGAGGATAAAATCGGCAGTTCGAAACAGTCTTCTGCAAGAAAAACTTTCATCACTTGCTTTATTACATATTGAATCTGAAATAACAGTGAAACTTGAGTTTGATGATGTTATTCATGATTTTGTAAATTTAAAAATGCGTAATAAAATATATATTTAGATAGTTATGAGTTATATTGTTTCATCTATCTCCTTTTTTTTGGGGGGGGGGGGGTAGGGGCTGTAGTGTAGCAGGCCTCCTCGTGGTGCATCCTGTTTAATACTAAACCTGCTACAGCCTTTGCCATTTCCTTGCAGTCTCATAGCTTTATTTGGAGACTCCCATGAAGGTTTTTAAAAACTGTCCTTCCAAGGGCATGGACAATCCTGGTTTTTAAGTTCTTTACCAGAGACGTGCTCAACTTTCCCTCCTCCCCAGTGTCGAGGGAGTGGTGTGTTTTAGAGTCATCACCGGGCGTAATTTTAAAAAAAAGTAAGTATAGTTTTAGCAAAAATTTATATCCACATTAATGTGGTTGAGAGTATTATGATGGAAACAGTCAAAGATTTTGACCTATCTAATTATAAAAGTTTTTATTTTATTTGATTACTCTTGCAAAAGATATTTCCATTACTTTTAACAATATTAGATTATTTTTTTAGCAACATGAAGGCTGAGAAGGATTCAAATACTGATCATTTGATTGTTATCATGACTTCCAAAGTTTGTTTATAGATGTTTTTTCAAATTCAGTTGCAAAATCAAGTCTGTATTGAGAGTATAGGATTATAGATACTGCTCTCCACACACAAAAAAAGGTGTGATGCAATGTGATGTGAAAAGAGGAAAAAGTCCAGTATAGGTTGCCCTCCTATAGCACGGCATCTTACAACATGGTTTCGTTCTAACACGATAAGATAAATTGCGGAAACCCTTGTATAACACTGCAACCTGTAACACGGTTTTGCTCTAACACTATAAAAAAATTACAGCACTAGATAACATGATTTTTTTAACACATTTCAAAACTAAATTACCTTAAAATAATGACGGGAAGGAATAATGAACTATACTGGCTTTACATGAAAATTTATAAACAAATTATAATTTATTCCTTTATAACTCTATAAAATTACAAGTAGGCTTAAGCTTATCTGAAAATCTTGAATCATTTTTCCTGAATACAGACCCTTCCGCTGAAAGAAGCCGAAAATTCAAAAGGGAGTTGCAAAATTGTCTATCTCCATATCGTGAATCAGCAATGACCTTGTAAGAGCCAGCAAACAAACCAAAATTACAGATATTTTTAAAGAGGATAGAAGGTGCAAAAAATCTAAATAAAGAAAAAATTTTCTGAAAGTGAAGGTGATATCGTTCAAAAGAAAAAACGTTCTCGTTTGCCTGTATTGAGGAAGAAATTTATTAAATTAATGTCGCATTAAATGAAAATATTTTTTGTGTCTTTTCGCTTTGTGTTATACATACATTTATATTTTTAATAAGAATTAAGTTGCTTATATGGAATTTAAAAAAGATGTTTGTTTTCAATAAGTTTTCAGAACATAAGCTCTCTTTTTTAACTGTCTCTGGGTCTCATATAAAACGGTTTCACACAACGGTTTCTAGGAACCTATCTACCGTGTTGTAGGAGGGTTACCCGTTACCTGTATTTGGATCTTTCCAATATTTTCTTTATCATTTGTGTGTAGTGAAATGTTACTTCTGCTTTCCGTTTTTATATTTAAAAAAGCCTCTCTTCCAGTCTACACTTTGCACCCTCTACCATCAGTTTTGGAAAAAAATTCTGGCTATGAGCTTCACTTTGGCTTTGGTGTTTGGTTAATACAGTAAAGGGGGACAGTGGCAGATACAGAAAAAATCTTGGGTGGGGCAAGTTGAACCCACTATAGTGAAAGCATACTTACACCTGTAAGCTTTTCTGGCTTATTTTATTTTATTTATTTATTTGGCGGGGAGGCTTGTAATAACTCCAGACTGTCATCTATTTTGAATTTCAAAAGCGGAATTACAATTATTATTTTCAAATTTTTGACTTGATCGAAAATTCTTCCGAATTTCTGGTCCCAATTTATGGGGGGTCTGGGTGAGTGTCTCACATGTTCATGTGGAAATCTGCTCCTGGAGGGCACGTGTCCCCCCCCCCTGATCTGTCCTTTGATGGGGCCCCCAAAGTCGGCTTTGCCCAGGGCCCCATTGGGTCAAAGTCGGGCCCTGGAAACCGCCAAAAGTATTCAGAGTACGGGTAAAACCACTCCTTTCTGGCGCGCAAACCCGAAGCTGGGGTTGTATAGTTTACAGTCGCAGTTTAAGTTGGCATGAATTACGGAGAGTGTTACGGAGATTGACACGGAGAATGAGGGTTACGGAAATGCATGAATTACGGAGAATGAATATATATATATATATATATATGACAGGCAGCGTGTTTGCTCCTGTGTAGATTCAATATTATGCAGTCAATGAATTAAAAGGCCGGTGGCAAAGAACTACAATTAATATATCTAACATCGTTTATTTCCAAAATCTTAAGCTACCTGATTCAATCTGATAAATTAAATCCAAGAGTCATCAAGCTCCCACGCGACGCGTGACTGTCTCAATCAAGAATTTCCCGCCGTCTGATTAAACGCTATTGTTTTTCTGCCATCTAAAGCCATCGCGCATGCGTGTGACGCATACACCGGAGATGAACCATGGGCGTGACCACGGATGTCAATCAAAACCAAAGGGAATTTCCCCGATTTCTCTCGATGCATTTCGAACCAAGATATGAGAATAGTGACGAATTACGCCACGACAATAAATTAATTACTAAGTCCCCTTTAAATTTAGAACAATCATTCTTTTCCCACTAAATCCTTGACATACATACATATATATATATATATATATATATATATATATATATATATATATATATATATATATATATATATATATATATATATATATATGTATATATATATATATATATATTCATTCTTGGGGTGCATGCTATCCCACCCCGTAAGGAAAAGGTTAAAACTCTTCCTGCAGCATCTGCTTAAGCACGTCCAACAAATATTAGCGACTAGCCGGGCTTCGAGCCCATCCATTTTATTGGATGTTGAGGTGTTAACACGATAAATAACAAACCTGCACAAAAACTTTTAAACGAAAAACTTCATTTAGGTAAACTAATAAACTTTATAAAGTTAATTATTGAATTTTAAAAGTGTATTGCAAATAGTTTATATCAGATAATTACTTATCAATTTACATTAAGATTCATGAAAAACTTTAAAACAATTTCTTTCGGCAGTAATACACAAAATAATTTTTGCAAACCGTACCACTAAAAGCGGTAAAATAAAAATGTCAAATTGTGGAATAATTGTTAACCAAAAGCAATTTAAAAACTAAACACACTATAAATAACATAAGAAAAAAAGCATGTGAAATGTTATAAGCATGAATAAAAAGAAAACCCAATATAAATAATATAAATTTATAATTAAAGTCCTCAGAATTCATCTAGATTTAGCCTTTCATCAGGATCCACCAACACACGAAAAGTACCATTGGCAACTTTGTGCAACCATGAGCTCGTTTTCAACATGACTTCAACGTCAGTGACCCGAAAACAAGACAAGCTAGCGGTGGAAGGAAACATGAGAAAGAAAAATCTCATCTGAATAGTTTTCAAAAATGTTCAAAGTCCGTAGAAAAATAACCCCACAAATTTCGAGATGAAAAAGCTATTAAAGAATCCTCTTCTACTTCCCATAAATTTTGGCAGTTTCTTTTTTTACACCAAATACATATATCTTATAGATCTTTTATTTGCATGGTTTGTTTCAAAAACATTCATTCAAATCTTTTATAGATTGCATCATGCATCAATTATTACAACACAAGAAACGTTTTTAATAATATAAAAGCTACATTAATTTAAAATAATGAATAACAGGCAACAGTGAAAATTTATTCAGACTCCATATAAAGACATAAAATATTTATGAAAATTTCCTCAATTACTGATCACACCAGATGCACAGCACTAAATTAATTCCAAATCATAATTACGTGCGTTATCTCCTTTAAAAAACACCTACGACAAACATGAGTTTCAATTCGATTTTGAAGGTCGTTTTCCCTACCGATAGACAAAAATGATTCTTTGCGAAAGAAAATTCAGTTTCATACGGAAATACACAGTTGATTGCGTCCCTGACTGGGTTGGGATGTCCTTTCCATCTATTCTCCAGTCATGTCTCATATTCTGCAAATGTAAGGGTTTTCTTTTTAAATTACCATCTCCGGAAATCTTTTCCCACATACAATGGAAGCGAAAGGTTTTTCTTCTGTATGGGTACGGAGATGCAATTTTAAAGCACACTGGAAAGAAAATCTTTTATCACACACACTGAGGAAGAACGATTTCTGTCCTATGAGGATACGTACATGATTGTTTAATTGAAAGAGTTCAGAAAACCTTTTCTCACATATACTGCAGGCCATACGTCTAACCTCCATGGATACGGACATGCGTTTTCAAATAATCCCGCAGAGAAAATCTTTTCTAACATACAGTGTAGGATAAAGGTTACTCTCCTGTATGGGTAAGGAGATGTGTTTTTAAACTATCTTTTACAGAAAATCCTTTGTCACATACAGAGTAGGCAAGAATTTTTTTTCTTGCACGGATACGTTTATGTGATTTTATTAACACTGTGCAGGAAATATTATCTCACATACAGTTCAGGCGAAAGGTTTGTCTCCTGTATGAGAACGGAGATGTGTTTTTAAAGGACCTGGTGAAGATCATCTTTTCTCACATACAGAGCAGGTAAATGGCTTTTCTCCTGTATGGATACGAATGTGATTTTAATGTAGTGTGTTGAGAAAACTCTTTCTGGCTCTTTCAATTCAGTGCAAGAGTAAAGTTTCTCTCCGGTATGAGTACGGAGATGTATTTTAAAATGACTTTGTACAGAAAATCTTTTATCACACACAGATCAAGAGTAAGGTTTCTCTCCGGTATGAGTACTGAGATGTCTCTTTAAACTATACTGTGTAGAAAATATCTTGTCGCATACAGAGCAGGCGAAAGGCTTCTCTCCTGTATGAATGTGGAGATGTGATATTAAACACCTCTGTTGAGAAAACCTCATTTGACATACAGTGCAAGCGTACGGTTTCTCTCCTATATGAGTACGGAGACGTGTTCATAAATCACCCTGTTTAGAAAATCTTTTCTCTCATACAGTGCAAGCGTACGGTTTCTGTCCTGTATGAGTACGGAGATGTCTTTTTAAATCACCCTGTACGGAAAATCTTTTCTGACACACAGAACAAGCGAAAGGTTTCTCTCCTGTGTGGATACGGAGATGTATTTTTAAATTACTCTGGTCAGAAAATTTTTCTCACATACAGTGCAGGCGAAAGGTTTCTCTCCTGTATGAGTACGGAGATGTGTTTTTAAACTGCTCTGTACAGAAATTCTTTTCTCACATAGAGAACAGGCGAAAGGCTTCTCTCCTGTATGGATGCGGAAATGACTATTTAAATGATTTCGTGCTGAAAACCTTTTCTCACATACAGTGCAGGCGAAAGGTTTCTCTCCTGTATGAGTACGGAGATGTGCTTTTAAACTGCTCTGTACAGAAAATCTTTTCTCACATAGAGAACAGGCGAAAGGCTTCTCTCCTGTATGGATGCGGAAATGAGTTTTTAAATGATCCCGTGTCGAAAACCTTTTCTCACATACAGAGCAGGTAAAAGGCTTCTCTCCTGTATGACTACGAAGATGTGTTTTTAAATCACCCTGTACAGAAAATCTCTTCTCACACACAGAGCAGGCGAAAGGCTTCTCTCCTGTATGGATAGAGAGATGTGTTTTCAAACTACTCTGTTGAGAAAACTTTATCTGACATACACTGCAAGTGTATGGTTTCTCTCCGGTATGAGTTCGGAGATGTCTTTTTAAAGTATACTGTGCAGAAAATCTCTTGTAGCATACACAGCAGGCGAAGGGTTTCTCTCCTGTATGGATGTGTAAATGTGTTTTTAAATGCTCGTGTGCAGAAAACATTTTCTCAGATACAGAGCAGGGAAAAGGCATCTCTCCTGTATGGTTACGGAGATGTCTTTTTTAATTAAACAGCTGAGAAAATCGTCTCTCACATACAATGCAGGCGAAAGGTTTCTCTCCGGTATGGGTACGGAGATGTCTTTTAAAATGACCTTGTTCAGAAAATCTTTTCTCACACACAGAGCAAGCGTAACGTTTCTCTCCGGTAAGAGTACGGAGATGTGCTTTTAAATTATTCTGTAGAGAAAATGTCTTGTCGCATACAGTGCAGGCGAAAGGTTTCTCTCCTGTATGAGTACGGAGATGTAATTTTAAAAACCTCTGTATAGAAAATCTCTTCTCGCATGCAGCGCAAGCGAAAGGTGTCTCTCCGTATCGATGCGGAGATGTCTTTTCAAATCCCTTTGTGCAGAAAATATTTTCTCGCATACAGTGCAGGCGAAAGGTTTGTAGCCTGTATGGATGCGGGGATGTGTTTTTAATTTACACTTACCAGAAAAGGCTTTCTTGCATACATCAGAAGCGTTAGGATTTTTGGAGGGATGATTATCAATAATGTGGGACGAATGATGTTCTTTTAAGGCGGCGAATTGCGCAAATGTTCCTTCACATAAATTACATTTGAAAATGTCTTTGGTGCGACACTGCATCTGTGCTTTAGAACTTTTTAGACTTACTGAAGCGTTAGGATTTTTGGAGGGATGATTATCAATAATGTGGGACGAATGATGTTCTTTTAAGGCGGCGAATTGCGCAAATGTTCCTTCACATAAATTACATTTGAAAATGTCTTTGGTGCGACACTGCATCTGTGCTTTAGAACTTTTTAGACTTATTGTGCATGTATCATATGGAGTGCAATCATCTATAGCTTTAATAGGGTTCTTCTCAAAGGAACAGCTTTCTATCGGAAGATCCCTTTTCACATGAAATACACGACATTTTCTCTTTTGTCCGCCCGATGTTTCATATCAAAATGATCACAAAACTGTGATTGCCAGCAATACGTTTAACTTCTAAATATACGAACACAACAAAGACATCTAACAATCTGTACCAACAACCTGCAAATAAAGGAGAAAGAAATTGAATGAAAAATATTAAGACTATATCATTAATTAATAAATAATTATAATAGTATTAATATAGAACATTTAATAAGATTGCTCCGAGAAATTCCAAAGATTAACCTCTCATTAAAAAATTTGATTACCATCAGATTAATAAGTTCAGAAATGTAACAAAATATATACGAGGGGAAATCAAAAAGTAAGGTTACAAAGCCTGCAATGAAACGTGTACATTTTATTTCATAAAACCAATACAGCCAACAGATAGTCCATATAATAGGTTATTTTTCGACATAATCTCCATATCGGTTTAGGCACTTCTCGCTTCGTGGGGTGAGTTTGAATATTCCCTCCTGGTAAAAATCCTGCCCTTGAGTGTTCAGCCACGTTGTGGCGAAGTGTTTCACCTCCTCGTCTGAAGCGAATCGTCGGCCCCCTAGGTCCTCCTTAATGTGGGGAAAGAGATGAAAGTCGCTTGGAGCGAGGTCTGGGCTGTAGGAAGGGTGGTCGATGATGTTCCAGCGAAATTTCTTCAACATCGTGGTGGTCCTCTGGGCTGTATCACTTTCGAAACCAAGGCCTCACAACTAGGTAGTGACGTCACGCTACTGGGATCTTTCCCGCGCGTCCTTACTGATCCAACTCCCGAAAGCAATTTGCGTTATAGCACTGTTTACATAATTCTTTGAGAAAATTATTTGTACTTGCAAGCTTTTTAATGAATTGTTTCATTCATAAAAAAGTGGAGAAGCAGCTTAGTGGAATATTGAAATTAATAGTTTGCAAAAGTTGAAAATTTAATGTTATTTAAGGAAAAATTTAAACAACTAAAATATTCAAAATTCAACTAGAGTGATTGTAACCTTAAAAAAAAAACATCACACACAGGGAAAAAACTTCTTGGTTGATTTCTATATGCACCACTAGAAAATATTTTTCTTAATTCAATTTTGTTGGACTTTTGCTACTGATGATGAAAGACTATAAAGCAAAAATGAATAACATTGTAACTGCAATAAAAAAGTACAACCAGTTTTTAATCAATTTATTTAATTTCAATTACACATCATGTTATATAATAAAATTATACACATAATATTTATCTAAATCCTTTCAATACACATTATAATTAATGAAACAATAGAGACAGATTTACACACAATTAAATATCTCAAATATCTGTAAGTGTCTCTAGCTTTCTCATTGATGCTTTATAAGATTTCTTTTTTGAATGAGCAGCTAGAATTGCATCAGCATTTTTTTCTTACAAAAATTTAGCAAAATATTTGTGGATACCCATATTACTTTCTTTAAAATAATATCAGCACTGTGAAAATTTGCACAAAGCACATCTGATTACAGCATATGACTATCTTCTAATGAATACATTGTAGATGCAGTAGCTATATGTCAATTCTGCTTTCTTAGAAATTCTAGATCATGGTGAAAGCATAATTTATTTATAATATAATTATACAATACTGCATTTACAATGTACTCACGAGGATACATTAATCGACCTCTATCTAAGTTTCTCAAAAAATCCTAATCAACATTTACAACCAATTCTTTATCTAGCAAATGCAATTACTTACATGACAAACAGCTTTTCCTTTTCAAAACTGAGTACATACAATACCCAGCAAAATAAATAATTACTGGAAAGTAAGGTTTTGCATTTGTAACATCTGATGCTTTCAGACACATGTCAAAATTACTATTTATATATTCAGTTTTTTTCAAAATCATTAATTTCAAATAAAAAATCTTTAATTTTAACCTCACCAAAAGCTTTAGTTTGAAGTTTTAGCTGTAATGCTGACTGCATCCTCAATTTTTTTTTTGCATTCAAATAGCTGTTGCAATGAAATATTATACTGGCATCCAGCTAATTGATAATAATAGCCAAACCTACTCTCCAAATCATGTGTCTGAAATTTTCAGGGTAAGATGTATCCGATATTTAATTCTTCTTTGCAGTACTTGCTTATTTAAATAATTCCATTAATAGTTACTTCTAGACATGCCTGTTGTACAACCCATCTTATCCCATTCATCTAACCAATCTAAAAATTTGTCAAAAAATTAATTTTGTTATTTTCACTTAATGTTAATGGTGTTTGATACACATTATTTAACCTAGATCCTTTACTTATAAATTTAACATTAAATATATTCCACCAAGTAAGAATTATTGTGATAAAATTTGCAGTGTCTTGGTAATGCTGTAATTTATGTTTATCCCCAAGTTCAATCAATGCCTCAGCAACAAATTCATTAAATACTTGCAGAAACAAATTAACATTTTGTCTCTCTAAATGCGTGGGAGCAAGTGACTTAAAGGTTAATTTATATCCAAATTTAATTAATGAGTTACATTCTAAATCATGTAGATCTTTTAGTGTTTTTAAACAAGCTGTTTTAAAATTGTAAGGAGTGCTGATATTAAAACCTCCATCAAAATTTGGGTAGTAAAAAAATTGACCAGAATTTTTTTGATTTAGCCAATTATTTCTAATGTATTTCATAATTTTTTATTAAAAACCAAACTAAATTTAATGTGTTAAAACCTCATATTTTGTTTCCATTTATTAATTTTTGTTGTTTACATAAATTTCCTTAAGTATTTTAAATTTAAAAGTCCCTTAATAATTTTTTCTGTGTTAAAAAGTGACATTATGCTTCACTTTTGTGTTTGCACAAATACTGCCTAGTGTCTATTATGCACTTGATGCCTTAGTGGTATAATGATAGTTAGTATTCTACCTTCATACTTAATCTATGAACATGGCATATTTTGTTCACCACTCATGCATGACTCTTCATACTATTAACTCTTCATACTATTAAAAAGTAAACCCTATCTCTACTCTGTGGCTAGTTTAACCCCTAACCCAAATAATGTTGTCTATATGGATTGGTAAAGGCACTGTAAGTAATAAATTTGGAAAAGTCATTTTTTTATTACAAAAAAATATTGGTTTTGCTTTTGTTATTGAAAAATTTTATGCTATTTCTATTGATGAGCCTGTTGGGGATTTATTTATTACAGAGAATTATTAGATTTTTATTCTTTTAATCAAAACAAAAGTTAATTTTGTCCTTTTAAAAATAAAGTAAATAAAATTATTGAAAAGCAAAATAAAATTTTAGCTTATATGTATTTCTTCTTAATTTTCTGGGAAATATGTATTCTGATTTTAGTATAAATGTCTGTTAAAGAGGTTAAAAATTTAGGAATTTTAATTTCGAAATATATAAGGCACTCTTTTTGTATTTTTTTAAAGTTTAGCTGTATTTTAAAGAAGGTGTGGAGAAGTATATATGAGTTTATTAATGGCCTAAAAAAGTATGGATCTGCATTCTCAAAATAATATTTGTTAAAATCTTGAAGCAAAATTACTTTTAACTTTTCCCTTGCAAGTTTGTAAACGTAAATGTATTATAGTTTTTAACATCCTTTTTTAAACAATTTTAAAATACTTTATCATAAGAATTGGATAGATGTGAAGATGTACAAAATAGTTGTTAGATTTTAGGATTAATTAAAATATTTTTATTTCTGTTGATTTACCTATATAGTCTATAATCAATTAGTGTAGGAAAACAATTTCTTCATGACACCTGCACTTCATTAAGTCTTGTTCTCTACTTTCAGATATTAGGAGCTCCATCAGAATTACCTGGCTTTTCATATTCCATCAGATTCTAAAACTATTAAAATTTATATAAAACATTAAGATTTATAGTTTGGAGGTACTCTTAATATAGCAGTTACTTTCCTGAAACATGGAGAATCAGTTCTCTATGCTGCAACTACATTTAAAATTTTGTTATGGACTGGTAATTACATATATATCCACTAACTATCACGAGCCTTATTAGCTTAATATGGAAAAAATTGTTTGCTCCTGCGTGTCATTTCTTGCTAGCTGTTATTTCAAAATTTAAAATCCTAATGTCATGATCTTTCAAACATTGCAGTAAAAATTGGGCAAACAATGTCCATTAATGTAGAAGCTGTCAGTGGGCACTTTAAAAGATGCTTAAACTAGATACTTTCACTTATTTTATTTAACTATGTGAACATTAGTGTAATTTTGTTATCTGGGATGTTTTTTTTTTGTTTTTTTTAATGTGAGTTTACATTAATTCCCATTAAAGTGTGCATTTGAAAGCACACTTTATTTAGCAAGAAGGATGAATGCATTTTACATGAGTTATTTTATTTCTGTATAGAAAAGTATATTTATATTAAATATAGTAAATATATATTAGCACATAATAAAATTTTCCGACCATGTGCCTGGAGCTATTTTGTTTAGAGTGACTAGGTAAGTATATTAACACATTATGAAGTTTACAAACCATGTAAGTATAAATAGGTGACTTATCGAATAGAGATAGTTTTATATTTGTGAAAAACTTGTGTCTTAAAAAATAGGTATCTATATTTCCTAAAATCTTAGTTGTTGTAATTTGAGATTTTGTAATTTTTTCTCAGCTAGTTTTGTTGGATCATGGTATCTCTACCAATTAGAAATATTTATTACTGAAATCAATGTAATTAACTTTTTGTTTCATTTTAAAAATATATATTTTGTTAATATCTCTGCTATGTTAAAGCTAAGATATGAAACTTCCTTAATCAAATATTTGTATCTCAGTTTAATCAAACTAAAAGTTGTAAAGGAAAACTTTTTGGCCTACAAAATTTTAAGGGTTTACAGAGGCTGTTCACACATTTTTTAGACGATGTATATTGTATTCACAAAACTAAATTACATAAAATTCTTATGTTTTAAACGTTCTATTTGACATCCCTTATTCTGAACTATCTTTCGACACCGCAATTTCCAGGATAATAATGCCTTTTGAAGTGTCAGAAGAGGTATTCTATCCCATTCCTCCTGAACAGCTTTCCAGAGACTCTAAGGGTTTTGGGACGACGTTTGGATAATGCAGATTTTGAAAGTCCGAAAGCACAAAAATCCATAGGTGATACATCGGGAGATTTAGTAGGGATATCAGTGAAGGGTATGGCCCTGATACCAATTTTTTGTTCCATTTCTTCTAGGAAATTTACAGTGGATTTTGATGTGTGACTGCTAGCTTTGTCCTGATGGAGTCTCACAGATTGATGGCACTGTGGGTAAATCGATGGTATTTCATTCAGAAAAATTGGCGATAAAATATGTTCCTGATAGTATTTGGAGTTAATCTTGACATTTTTTCCACTCTCTTTATTTTTAACTTGCCATTATAAGAAACACCAACAACAATCATGAATCCCTTAGAAAAACTTTCTTTCGATTCTTTGAACCATGTACTTAAATTTTTTTCTCCCCTTTTTTGATAATAAATAGTTCTATTTTTGTTGCAATCATTTAAATACATCCATGATTCATCTATTATGACAATTGTTTTCCATTTTTCTTTGGATAAGTGTTTCTCATATAGAATTCTGCAGCGTGTCCTGCGTTCAGCGATATGATTTGGAAGAAGACGATCCACATTGCGTTTTTTTTGCTTTCTTAAGATTTAAATCAACGTTTATCATTTTGTTTACAGTGGACACTGAGCATTTTAATGATTTTGCAACTGTCCTTTGACTAGGGGATTTTCTTTTAACATTAAACAATGTACCTTTGCAATAGTCGAAGATGTCCGTTTTTTCCTTGGATATTTGTTTGGAATTTTTGTCCCACTTGAGGCTCCAATTTGACGTTTTTTTCCTTTCTTGTTGACGATATTACCTATCGACGCTTTAGATATCACAAAAGCATGACTCTCACATCATTTTTGGTTAACAGAGTATGCATATTTCTCTTCGGAAAGAGCATAAAAGTAGCCTTTAAACCACTGCTTTGTTAAAAACGCCATTTTGAATAAAAACAAAACTTTCAAGCCGCAGACGATAATTTTGACTTTTAAAAACATAGTACAATTGCAATTATTTCTTTTGCAGCAAACGATTTTTTATTACCGCTTACCAAAATCATCTAAAAAATGTGCGAACAGCCTCTGTATACATTACAATTTTCATAAGTTTCCTGTAAATTTTATTTCATTGGTATATAGAAGCACCACCACTAAATCTCAGCATAAGGTTCAATTAAAAGTTGTTGCTTTTTTTTAATTTGGAGGGTTTTTTTTTCCTCACTCTTACTCCTGTGAATGAAACTGATTTTAAAAATAATGGATGCTTGATTAATATTTTAAATATCTGATATCTTTACATCTTTTAGACAGCCACTTATAATATAAGTTTGCAAGATTTTATAGCAAATATTTATCTCTGTTTCTATGAGACTTAAATTTTGAAAAAATATCCTTAAATTTTAAAACCAATTACATTCCAAATATAGGTGTATAGCATAGGTTATTTTTCTTTTCTTTTCACGAGAAAAAATATGAGGAAATTGAGAAAATAAATATACATAACAATGAATAATGAATTATTAGCATAAAATTGCTTAATTAAACTAGGGGGGTAAATAGGCAAACTTTTGAGTACTATAGCGTAAACTCATTTACTTAAAAGAACTCATTAGTCATGGGTTTTATAACCCGAAATAAAGTGAGATATTGAACTCGAAAGAAGATTTCATCTGCTCATGTTGGTATGTTTTTCGACACACTTTAAAGTGAGTCATATAACCCATTTCAGTGAGTTGCTGGCGGGTAAATTAACCCGCTTGGGATCTGGGATCTAGAACCCACTTTCCCACATGGGTTGTATGATTCATCAAAAGTGAGTTCCCCTGTGCAGTGGATTTGAAATCAGAGAAGTGGGTTCACTGAACAACTTTTTTTTCTCTGTGGAAGAGTGAGACTCGAACCCATAGACTCTGGCACCGGTTACCAACACTCTAACCATTCGGCCATCACCTGGCTTTGGGGGTGGGTGGGAGGTGTGTGTTAAAATTAAAGTAAGCTTTTTAATGAAAGTTCAATTTTTCTAAAGAATTCTTCTTTTGAATTTTTATATTTCTTTGAAAACAATTTTATATATCCTGATCCCTCTTAAGAAAGACACAAGGGGGGGTGAGGTCGAATCCCGACGTGTGCCATTAAATACCTCCGTGTCTAGGCCGGAGAGGGGCACGTCAAATCTGTAGACTGGAAAATCCCAAATATTATCTATTGGGGTGTTACTGTTAATTACTTATCAGTTTTGATCTGACGGAACACACTGAAACTGGTCGCCGTTTATTATTATTGTATTTATTCAAAAGAGAGAAGTTTCTTTTTCTTGCATTATATTTCATATATTTTATTTCCCCATACAAGAAAAAACAATGTCACCTAAGAAGAAGTAAGTTTGGGAATATAATAGGGAAAAGAAGAAACATTTGAAAATATGAGAGCAACAATCTAAATGCTTCTTATGGGGGCAATGGCTGCATAAACAGGTGCCTATATCTACTAATACATCAACATCAAAGCCCAATGAGTTGTTAAATTTGAATCACAACAGAATCAAACAAGCATTGACTCAAGCAACGACAGTGAAGTTTTTTGTGATACACACGTGCAGAAAAGTATTAATGAGGGAGAGGAAAATGAAGATATATTATTTCCAAATTATTCACAACAAGGAGAAGATGCGATAATACAAGATAAACCATCACGTGAAATTTCCAATTTTCAAAATGAAAAGCTGGAAGAAAATATTATTGTAAACTTTAATTGCTCTTCAAAAGTTGTGTCAGAAAATTATCGAAGTTTGTTAATAATGCAAGGCCCTGATCATGTGGATAAGACTATCTATCCATGGTCTACTGATGGTCGCAGTTTTAACAGGGAATGGATGTTTAAAAATTTGCACATGCATTCTTTTGGTACTTTTAGCCATCTTTAAGCAGATTTAAATTCATTTTCAGTTCTTTTCAGCCAACTTTGTTTTGTAGACTGGTGCAGCCATCTATCAGCCGGGACAGGAACGAAAAGTTAAACGCAAGTTAACTTCCAATTAACTTCATTTCTTTCAAGTTCAAGTCATTCATCAAAAAAAATTTTAAAAAGTATTTATTAATACATAGGATTGTCAAATTTGTATGATTGAACAGAAAATTTAAAAACATTGTATATAAAAAGTTCTTTTTATCTTGTAATTATTAAATAATAAAGTAAAAGGACAAATAACATATCCAAGTCCTTATATCCAAAATGAGTTCCTCAATTTATTACCTTTTAAAGTGAGATATACTATAATTGCTGATATAAAAACTTCTAAATATTATAGCATTATATTTGACAGTATTCCTGATTGTTCACATAAGGAGCAGTTGTGTCACATCATTAGATTTGTTAAAAATACCAAAGATTGTGTGACAATAGAAGAGAAATTCCTCGATTTCATTTCATCAAATGAAAAAACTGGAGGTCTGGCCAATGAAATACTAGATGAATTGAAAAAAGATGATGTAGATTAAAAAATTGTAAGAGGTCGAGGATACGACAATGCAGCCAATATAGCTGGAAAATACAACAGTGTGAAAGCCTACATCCTACAAATAAATAATCTTGCTAAATTCATTTCATGTGCTAGTCATTCTTTGAGTTTAATTGGCGTACATGCCGCAATTAATGTAGAAATGGTTATGTTTTTTGGTACAGTGTTAAAACTATTTAATTTTTTTCCTTTTTTTTAATATGAAACGATGTCAAAAATTAACAGAAGTATTAAAAATAACTCTGACAAGATCAAGTCATACTTGCTGGTCTTCCAAAGAAAAGGCAATTTCTGCACTATATTCAGAAATTATTAATATTTTCATTATACAGCAAATATCTTAAGATATTTCTTATGGTGATGGTGAAACTTTTGCAAAATTGTTACTTAACAGCATGACATCTTTTAATTTTACTTTTGCTTTGATAATGTGGCATAAAATTTTAGGAAAAAATAATATTGCAAATAATCGGTTCTAAAAAAAAGCACAGGATATAAAACAATCTTGAGAATTATTTTTAAAGTTTATTGCACGTCGTCAAACAATTTAGATGCAAAGGATTTAAAAACATGATAGTTTAATGTGAAGAAACATGTGCAACTCTTGAAATACATCCTTTACCGGAAAATAATTACAAGATATAAAGAACTTTTTATATACCATGTTTTTAAATTTTCTGTTGAATCATATAAACTTAACAATTCTATGTATTAATAAATACTTTTTAAAATTTTTTTGATGAACTATCCCATCAACTTCAAAGAAAATGAAGTTAATTGGAAGTTAACTTGTATTTAACTTTTCATTCCCTTTCTGGCCGATAGATGGCTGCACCAGTCTACAAAACAAAATTAACTGAAAATTAATTTAATTCTGCTTAAAGATGGCTAAAAGTATTAAAAAAATGCATTGTCATTGTGTTCTGAGCTATTCTAAAAGTTTCAAATGGCTAGCTAGTCGGGAAGTTAGTTAAAAATCGATTGCAAGATTTGTATTGGACAAACAAACAAGAAAGCAAGTTAATAAAAACATGTAATAAAAGAAAGCACCTTAGAAAAATGTTATCGGGGAAAAAGTCGCAGAAAAAGGAGCAAATTTTTCATGTAAAGATCAATTTGAATATCTATTTAACGAAGTAAATGATGTACTCATAAATCAGTGTGAAAATATTCATTGTACAACTTCGTTGTTTGAATTTTTATCTGCAAAATGTTTGGATGAAATGCCACTTCTGGATTTAAAAAAAGCAGCAGAAGACTTATGCAAGAAATACGATGAATTAAATTGTATTCAACTGCAACATGAAATAGAATTTTCAAAGCCCAAACAAAAACTATTTTTAAAAATTTAAACGATCTTTATCACCTCGATATTCTAGATAGAATAGTTAGTTGGGATTTGTGCGAATCTTTTCCATTCATCACGACTTCCTTGCGGATACTTCATTACCTACCATTAACAACTGCTACTGGTAAGGGGAGTTTTAGTAAACTCGAGATTATAAAAATTTATCTAAGATCAATTGTGAACCAAGATCGACTTAGTAGTTTTGGGTTTACTTTAAATAGAATGCTATAAATTTGAGAAAGCAGACTTTGATTCTGTCATTTAAGATTTTGCGAATTCAAAAGCAAGAAAAATTAACATCATTTAAAGTAAAGTTTTCATTTTTTTTGTAGTTCTCTGAATCGTTTCGAGCAGCTTGTAAAAGATGATAATTTTGGATTCCTTAGTAATTTCTAGACGATCCCACAGAAATGAACATAGGAAACATGTATCAGTAGTAGAAATTGTCGTGATAGATGTAAAAATGATTCAGAATAATGACGAAATGAAATTTATAAAAGATGCAGATACAAATTGCTGTATGCTGGTCGAAGAAATGAAAGCATCAAAAACTGTTCTTCCTTCTTAATGTTTCAGAAACCCTATAAAAATTGAACAATTGCTACAAATGATACCTACAGACTTTTCAAATTTATTTATATCTATAAGGATATTTACAACAATTCATGTAACAATAGCGTTGGGAAAAAAAGCTTCTTTAGATTAAAATTATTTAAAATATACCTGCGGTCAACAGTATCGCAGGAGGGTCTCAACAGCCATACTGTCCATAGAGCATGCGTCAACAACAGTACGAACTTGTACAGTATGAAGAAAAGCAAGACTTGAAATTACAATTTGATCAATTAATAAATGATCTTGCTGTCAAAAAATTTAGCAAAATTAAATTGTTTTATTATAATTTTGTTCTGAAAATAAAATATATGTCATCTAGCTACTAATTTTTTTTTTATAAATCTACATAAAAAAAGAAATATGATTACCTTCCAAATTTTTATCTTTTATGCTTCACATTAAATTTTTATCATTTACTGTATATTAGAATTTTGAAGGAACCCAGGCTGAAATTTCTGCTATTGGGCTCCACAATAACTAATGTCTGCCCTGATTAAAGGCATGAATGACAAGAACTCGGATATCAAATTTTCCAGTATGAAGTATTTAACTGTTATACTGTTACCTTCATAAATTAAGTTAATGTAGCAATTTTCAAATTTTTAAATATTAAAATGTAGAATTCACATAAAATCATTTATTTATCAGATTTATAAAAATTATGTTTAAAAGAAAGTTATCTGTAACTGTCAACAAAACAGATAGGGGGTAAGAAAGTCCCACATGAAATGCAAAACTTTCAAAATGTCTTCAAAGGAGAGGGTAAAACTGGATAAGACCGTCAGATTTGGCGACATTTGGCACGTTTTATTACTTCATCGCCAAAAACTCGCTAACGGATTGGCGCGCTTCAGAGTTTACTAGAAATCAAAAACAAAGCTGTATACAAACGTAAAAACAGCTATGCCAAACTGAAAAATGTAAACAAAAAGCATCAATGCTGACAAAGAAAAAACAAATAACTTGGAAAACAAACTTCCCACAGGTTTTATAAAATTCGTAGGCGCACACGGAATCTCCACTTTGCTAAAATACCTCTGCTCCACTTCACTACACTCCGTTACGCATCCATCCAAAAACAATACACAAAATCCTCTGCCACTAACTGCACTAGAGTAAAACAAACCTTCTGCTAATTAAAGTATAATCCCATAAAATAAAACAAGACAGAAAGTTGCTTTTTTGGAGTATGTTCAAAATGTTCTTCAAAGAAATTGATGTTTAATTCAAACGAAGTTGAAAAGTTAGATGATACAAGTTATTATCAGTGGAGCATAACAAAAAAAAAATACTTCCATAAAATGTATCGAAAAGGTTATTTTTCAGTAACAGAAAAAGAAAAGAAATGCAGTACCATTGGGAAACTAATTAATCATTTTATAGAATCTATTCTTAAACTAATGAAACATAAGGGAAATCATAGATATCAAACATGAAATTAAAAAAAAAATTTAAATAATATTTCCAAAGAAGTAGTAATTTTTCATATAGATTACAGTGAAAATTAATCTGGTAAATTAAATGCAGAACCCCAATCTTTTCATTTTCGAGGTTCCTGAATGGAAATCTCAGGAATGATTTAAGAAATTATTGACAGATATATAAAACAAGGGTTTTGCACTATTTCAGGCAACTTACGTCATGAACTATGCAGTATATGGGCTCATTTAAAGACAATTTTTAATCATATCGTTATGTTAAATACTCGAGAATAAAAGGTTGCTTCACCAACAAACAAATATCGGAATAAACAAAACTTTTACCTTTTCCCCCAAAAAATTATGAAGTACTTTCCAACAGCATTAAATGGTCTATTAAGAAAGAATGCCAGAAGATACTGTAATGAATATTGTTTTGAATCTTTCAGCATCATATCTAATATCATCCTGTCATTTTGCTTTTGTTAAAAGTGTTGATA
Organism: Dolomedes plantarius; assembly: GCA_907164885.2. NCBI lineage: Eukaryota > Metazoa > Arthropoda > Arachnida > Araneae > Dolomedidae > Dolomedes > Dolomedes plantarius. Next base: position 129,810,326 of record OU015499.1, on the reverse strand, counting down.
TTGATAAATTGTTATAAAATAATTTGCTTTGCAGAAATATAAAATTTTAAAACATTAGATGTTTCTAATGTATAATAAAATGCAATAAATTACTTAAAATAAAATGTAATGTGTCTGATCATTTTACATGTCATGACCTTGTTCATACTTATCATTACCATGATCATACGTGTCATTATCTACCATGCCTTAATAGAAAACAAATTAATTAAAGTAATAAATCAGCCAAACAATTTCTGCTGATATTTTTTTCATAATGCCAGATAAGCAAACATTCTATTAGAACAATAAATAGGGATTTAAAAAAAAAAAATTCAAAGCTAAAATTTTCCTTTATCTGAGAATGACACTTATATTAAATAGATTGTGCAGTGTGGATATCAAATGAATTGTTTTTCTGTGTCAGCAACCGTATGGTTCTTGCTAGGGCAAAAACTCGCAAATTCCCCTCTCCCCAAGGCTGCTATAAAAAGGAAGTACCAAGAACTAATATAAAATGTTTATGCATATTTCCCTTATGCAAAATGAAAAATTACCAGCCTATATTTTCATGTTTTGGGCAATAGTTCTCTTTTACATAAAGGGTTTAATATAATCCTCTAACACCTGTTTTAACTTTTCCATCTACGAATATAATTCAGTTCATGCGCATTTTATTAAAGCACAATTATACATCACTTTTCTAAAGCACTTAGGAAAATTAATAGGATTACGTGAATTTTCAAAACTATACTTTTGATACTTTTACTGCAGTTACTTTAAATCGATTAAATATTTTCATCCCTAGGAGGCAGGGAAGGATACATAAATCCCAAAGCAAAAGTCACGAATTTTACTAACACTGATCTTAAGGACCTAAACTATATATATTAAAATATTACCGAAGACAGGAGCAGGAAGAAAGCAGTTATAAATTTTAAGAGTACTAAATGAGTCGTTCACTGCACACATTGATTAACTCCATAAACAAAAAGTGGAGAAATGCGATGAAATAATGTACAATAATATAATATAATATAGTAATATTAATGTATCCATAACTTTGTCATTTATTGGTGTTAAATCTTTATTATTTGGGAAATTTATTATAAATATAAAAAGCTATAACTGAACCAAGTGCTTTGACACTTAAATTTAAGATATTTCAAAAAGTAGAGTTAGTCCATGTGTGCAGTGAACAACTCAAATAATCTATTGAGTATAAAGAATATGCAGAATATAGAACAGATAATTTCAATTTATTTCTAAACTGATCCAAGTATAATATTTACAATAAACAATATCATATCAAAGTTGTCAAAAATATTAGTTAATACAGATTTTCTAAATCTTGAAATGTTTATAACAGAGAAATCTTCAGAATACATGGTGCAGAGTAAATTAAACATTTTTATAAATAATATAGTAAAAACTGTGTACAGTTTTGAAGTGTTAAATAATTTACTTTTGCATTAAAAAGAATTTCAATTTTAAATATCAAATATTACTATTAAATCATCCTCTTTGAAATACATTGATTTAAAACTTTAAACAAGCATATTACAATGAATGATATACCTAAAATGATGAATATTTAGGAATATTGCATTTAATGCTGTTATCATTGTTGCAATGAAAAATGAGCATGAATGTTATTTATTAAATCTGGTCATCAAAAATTTTAGCACTGAATGAATACAGACATAAATAATAAAGAAAAAGTGATTTCTAATGCATTCAAAGATAAGAAGTTCTCTGATTGAAGAATGATACAACAAAGCGACGGAATAACTGCAGATTATTGGTTAAGGTGCCAAGCTGTAAAAAGTCACCAAATTTGGTGCCAGTCCATCTATGTGAAAATTTAATTATTTAATTAGTACTATCTATAAAATTTGCTTGAAATTAACATTGTATTATATATTTTTTAATTTAATATACATAGATGATGGTTAATTAACTTTGATAAGCTTTACATGTTTTAACAAATTTGTAATATATTAGGCATCGAGTTAAATTTGAAGTACACCAAACCCATAAATGTTACGAAAAGTGCTCAATTTTTTATGCCCTCAAATTTAGTGATTATATGTGGCTCATTTGTTTATGTTCTACTGCTCTTGGGTTGTAATCTTTATAATAAATATTTCTGTTATTCAGTTTAAAGATTTAATACACTTGAATCATGATCTAGCTAAACTACACTCTTACATCACCAAGATCAATGATTATACTTCAGAAATGTCACTTGGGTTTCTTTTTTTCAGTTTAACTAATGTAATTTTAATGATGATCATTTAGATGTTTTCAGCCAATTAAATTCTGAAGACCTTCAGCTAATGAATTATATGTTCAGTAAAAAGAAAAAGTTCAGTGAATTGAAAAAATTTTGAATTCTGTTCATAATATTCTTATTTTCCTCATTTTCAAGAAATATTATCTAGAAGATGAGAGGTGGAAGATGCTCCCTTGGTCATTCATATCTAGACTATGGGTCTTACTCCAGGCCACAGAGCATCTGGTAGAACACTTCACCATGGTCAGTGTTTTTGAAATCAAAATTTTTCATATGAATATTCATAAATTATTTTTTTGTTAATTTTGTACCCTTTACTAAAGAAATTTTTTTTGTTTTGTTTTTAGTTTTATAAATTGATTTTTATACATTGGAAATATTTAAAATTATAATTTTTGTTTTATAATTCGCTGGCAATACTAATATTATGAATATTTTTTTTTTTCATTCTATGTACGTCTAAATTATCTTGCTACAGACATTTAAATTTTATGTTAATTATTAAATTTTTTATTATTTTTATATATTTATGTGTCTTTATCTTGGAGTATATACATATTTATTTTCTAGTTTATAAGAATTTTTTTTAAAATAAAATTCATGTATTTTCAATAAATTGTTTTCCTACAGCATATCTTATAACGACATATTATTAAAAAAAATTAATTTTTAATTTACATCTTAAAACCTATTGATATTTTTCAAATATTTAGGCTGTTTTAATTATTTATTCCACATAAATGCTGTATTCAATATTTCTTTTTATTCATGCATTATACAGTTGTTTATTAGTTTCTTATTGTTGAATGTTTATATAAAGTGTTGATTGTAAGACTAAAAGTTTTAAAACAGTGTGAATGGTATTTTCCTAAATTTCTTATTAGAGGAACTACACTTTGTGGAGTTTGATAACTCTTCGCCTAACTGAACAGGATATGGGACTCTTTCTCCCGTATACTTTTAATTTTACCTCAATTATTAACAGTTCAGAACATTTGTATAACTCATAACCAGTAAATTTACTAAATACGTTATGTCTGATTTGTATACTGATATATATTTTTAAAATTTAGTATGAAAATTGTAAATAAAATTATCAGATACGCAACTCTTAGCAATCTCTTGAAATCAGGGAATATAAATTTTAATAGCACACCAACATCGACCAGAAAGTACTAATTTACTTATTTGCTGAAAACAACATACGATGACTGAACATGCAGCATTTAACCGTTTAATAGTTATACGTTTCAGTGGCGCACCCAGGGGGCCCCCCCCCCCCCCCCCTAAAGAAATAGAAATTGCATTATGAATATTGATTTGGAATTATAAATACTTTTAACCGTTCATCTCACACCCCCACCAGAAAAAATTCTGGGTGCGCCACAGATACGTATTGTATAATCACTTAGCTTCACCCACAAAATAGCGTAGAATATAGATATCATGTATATCATTTTCACCATCAAAACAAAATAGTTCTGTCATGGAATACAGAAAACAATACCTATATATTAAACTTACTTGAATAGCTGTTTATTTTTCGAACGTCATCTGGAATTTCTAGCGACGGGCGACTACTCGAAACTCGAGTGAATCCCTCGTATAACTCGATTATAAAAATCACTCGAGTAGTTCGATTATCACAATTTCACTCCAGTTATTCTTCCGGTAGTAGATGTGCTAAACTTGGTCCCTAAATCTAACGGTGATTGGCGTCCATGTGGCGATAATCGTGCTTTAAGAGCTGCGACTAATTCGGATAGTTACCCCGTTTCTCATAATACAGAACTGCACTCAAACACTGTTTGGAAATTTTTGTTTTCAACATTAGATCTAGTAAGAGCTTACCACCAGATACCGGTGCGTCCCGAAGACGTGCAAAATATGGAGGATAATAACGGCAGGCATGGGCGTCATGCCCCGTGACCTTAAGGCCGAATTCAATGTAACGTTTTAGCTCTTTAGTTAGTTGGCTAGTTAGCTCTTTAGCAAACCTCAATTTTGCTAACTGTTAGCACATCGGCATTCAAATGGCCCGTTAGCTCTCCGATCCGAGCACCAATCTCCGACGAGAGAATGTTCGGCAAACCTCGGAAGCTTTTAAGCGAATGCTCTCAGTAAGCCAATCAGACAGCCCAAATTCATCGCCAGCGCGACATCAAATGTAAACAAACATGGAAACTTCGGAACTGATAAAATAAATATAATAAAAACGAGTAAAGCCTGGATACGCAACAAAAGAAAAATGAGTCAAATGATTTTAAATTTGTGGATAGAATACTTACAAATATTTTCATAATTCTATGTTCAACTTTATTTGAAATATTTATAATTCACTATGTTAAATTACCGGAAGCGTTATTTTTTTTTTCTTTTAGCAAATGCCACATTTTTAAAAATTAATTAGTAGAGAATACAGATGATGAAAAATATTACGAATATGGAGGATATGGAGTAAAATATATTTAAAACAAAGTTTAGCTAAATGTTAAAATATCATTCAATAAATAAATATTTTATTCGTTATAAAAATGACTAGGTTTACCTTAATATAATTCACATTTTGTGAGATGGGTTTTAACTTAATGCATACTCGGAATATGCACACATTTAATATAATTAAAATATTACATATATATATATATATAATATTAATCTAAAAATGAAACATAATTTTAGGTATAAATATTTACAGTATTCATTATATTATTTAGGTATTCAGTAATCTAACCTTCCAAAAGCTATTTATTTTGACATAAAAAAAAGTTTCTGATAAAATGATACACTGAACTTTATGTGATGCCCTTGTTTCAATTAAATACATTTAATAAAAGCTTTTAAAACAGTTATCACATTGATGTGTTTCCCATCTGAAATAAAACACATTCAAATCTCTGAAGTTTATACTAACAGCGTGGTATTTAAAACTAACAGTATTGTATTTAAAATTTTCAAATATACACATTATATTATACAGACAAACTTTAAATTAAATAGTATTATTTAAGATGTACTCACCTGATTATTCTCAGTTAAGATTTAGAACTCATAACATTCAAATTATGCATCACAATTAATAGTAGCCAAAAAAATTACAAGTACAGACAATGATTCAGTATAAATACAGCACTGCACAAGAATTCATTTAGCTCAATCTTTTAAATGTTGATACAATATCCTTTTAAGAAAATCGATAGATTTACACTCTTTTAAACATATCCATGTGTAAATGAAGAAAATGCTAAATCTAGTTTAATTGAAGTACAAGGGAATACAATTGATAGTACCTTTTTTTTTCGACTATCACTAATTTTGGTTCATTGCAAATATACAATTTTAAGATATTCATTTCATTCCTTACACTAGGTGCAAATAAGCAATGTTTAAAAGATAAAGTATTTGAAGTACTGCATACTTAAGTTACTATCTTTTTTCAATTTGTGGCGATAAAAATTAAAAATTTCAAGTTATCTTAAATGTTGTAGTCATGCAGAAAAAAACACAGTTTCACAAATATAACAGTCAAACAAAATTAAATATAATTAATTTCTGTATTAATCTTTTTCTTTTTGAGGAATAGGGCAGTAAAATACTCAGCTGCATTGTAGTTTTGTAGTTTAATATTTTAATTTACAGAGTGACATATCTGTAAAGTAGTATCAATTACAATAGAATACAATTGATAGTACTTTGAAAAGTACAGCTACAATGCAGCTGAGTACAGTAAAATACTCAGCTGCATTGTAGTTTTGTAGTTTAGTATTTTAATTTACAGAGTGACATATCTGCAATTACAATGGAATTCAATTGATAATACTTTGTTGTCGACTATCACTGATTTTGACTCTTACCTATTCAAGGATACAATTTTAAGGTATTCATTTCATTTATTACACTAGGTGCAAATAAGCAATGTTTAAAAGATAAAGTAACGAACTAATGCATAGTTTAGTTACTATATTTTATTCAATTTGTGGCGATAAAAATTCAAAATTTCAAGTTATCTTAAATTTTGCAGTTATGCAGAAAAAAATACAATTTCACAAATATTTTAGAATTTTCTTAAGAAGCACACAGAGAACAGTCAAGAAGCAGTTGATTGAATCACATTATAAATATAACAGTCAAACAAAATTAAATGTAATTAATTTCTGTAGTAATCTTTTTTCTATGTGAGGAATTCAGTAATTTAATCCACAATTCAATTAGTACAATTAAGTACAATGGAATACAATTGATAGTATTTTTTTTTTGATCGACTATCATTAATTTTGGTTCATAGCTATGCAACAAATATATAATTTTAAGGTATTCATTTCATTCGTTATACTAGGTGCAAATAAGCAATATTTAAAAGATAAAGTAATGAAGTACTACATAGTTAAGTTACTATATTTTATTCAATTTGTGGCGATAAAAATTTAAAATTTCGAGTTACCTTAAATTTTGCAGTTATGCAGAAAAAAAAATACAATTTCACAAATATTTTAGAATTTTCTGAAGAAACACACAGAGAACAATCAACAAGCAGTTGATTGAATCACATTATAAATATAACAGTTACGGAAACATGGTTTGTACCAAATTTCATAGTCCTGGCTGAAATTTCAAGACCCATAGCTAAGCTAAATTTGATTTTAGTTATAGTTTGATTAATTTTTAATAGAACATTATATTAGGTCAGGAATCAGCTTGTGCATTGTAAAATTTAAAATTAGTAACTGCTTTTGAAAAGGCATGACTTTTTCTAACACTTAAATTTTGTTTACATATTAAAAAAGAAGTCCTGGAAACTGGAATTAACCACATTTTATAAAATTGAAACAAACAGAAATTAATGTTGTGCTCATGAAAATCATACTTAAAGACATATTATAGCTGTACTTTTTTTTAGATTGAAAAAAAAGTTTCTTCTAGGTGAGTATTCAATTACACACTGACAAAATTTAACACAATAAAACAATTATTGCACACATGGGAGAGCAGTTTCTTCACAGACATACTAGATAAAATTGTTTCTTTTATGTAAAAGAGTAATAAATGGGAAAAATCATTATTCACTATGGTTTTTATTAAAAAAGAGCAACAGCCAGGAAGAACAACCCATTTTATATACATCAAAATTTAATTTCCAGGGAACAGGTATTGGGCTTGAAGCTTGTAATTTGTCTGGGAAGAGGATTATAAATTTTTAAAATGCTTTCCAGCTTAGATACAAATATTGGTAAGTAGTGTTATTACTAAGTTTCTGGTGATTGATACAATTCTCATTCTTTAGCACGAAGAATGATTAATTAAACGTATTTTCTAAAATTCTTCTGTGCTCTTTCACTACGGATATCTAAACTGAGAATAGATCAAATGTTTGATAGTTAAAATCTATATTTCGTTTGTGTTTGCGAACTGTATATAACTCGTCCATTTTACAACACAAGCGAAAGCGGTTAAAGCTACAGAAATTCTCAAATCATTATACTAATCACTAATACCATAATGTCTACTGTAAATTTCTAAATCATTATACATAACGGTAAACATGAAATTTTTTTAAAGTGCTCGTAACAAAAGATTAATCTAATTAACAAAAGATAATTTGCTTATTTATAACGTATTTTACGTAACTGCTAAATAAATATAATTTGGAATATTCAAAAATACAAGAAAGAGTTAATTACTAACTTCAAAACAGTAGAAACGAGTCGAAACCTTAATCAAAACAAAAACACCACCAGAGAAACCACCTAGCAAGCGTTAGGTAACAGGCGACCGGATATTTCGCTATTTTTGGGCATTTGAATACGGAATCGGCTAAAGAGCTAACTAGCTAAAGAGGTATAACGTTACATTGAATTCGGGGGCTAGGTTCCGTAGCCGACTGCGGAAAAAAATAGACCCACTGGTTGCAGTAGAAACAACTCTTTTTACTGGTCCCATGCAAGTTTGCAGACAAGGTGAAAAAGTGCCGCGAAACCTGCTCTTGGACGGGAAACTTGTAAAGCCGTCACTCATCTGGCAAGCACTTTTTTTTCGAGAGGTTGTCTCAGTTAGGGGTACGTTTGAACCTGTCGAAGTGTGTTTTGGGGAGGGTCAGTATTAAGTTCTTAGGACATAGCATCTCCGCGGAGGACATGGTAAAATTGTGGCGATAAGCGAATCGAATGATGCCTTTGTAAGAAGTACGAAAGAACTTGCGAATACTGCCACTGTGGTCCACAGGTCGAATTAGGTCTTTTGTGCCTGCAGACATGCGAAAGATTGTGTTCGATAGATTGCACGAAATATTTCCTGCTGGTGTTAAAGCTACGAATAGGCTGAGCGTTATGTCTGATGCTGATCACTGAGCGTTATATCTGGCCTAATATGAAGGACATTGCAACCTGGGTGCAGTCCTCACCAAAATAGAAAGATCAAAAATACTTACGAATCTGCTGTCGTCGTATCTGAGAGATAAAAGGCTTGTGATGTCAATAACCTTTACTTTATAAGAACGAAAATTAAACTGACATCTAGCACCCCTCCTGCTAGGAAGATTGGCGGGGGAAGCAGCCTCCCTCTCTACGGATGGACTTGCAGTCAGCAGAAATAGTTACTGTGTATCTCATGCATACAAGGTTAGTAATCGAGTGTTAAAGCTTTTAGCCTGACAATCCACACTGTGTATGAAAATTCAACAATAAATAGCTCTTAAACAACATTTGAATATTTTAATAAAAAAGGTTTTGAATACATCATTTATCTGGAGTAATTAATCAAAACAGCTTAAATATTTGCAAAGTGTCTAAAATGTATCAATTTCTTTCAAAAAGTAGGTCAAAATTTAAATTTTTTTAAAAATCTGTCACAGCATAGCATGTAGAAAATGGTGTAGGGAAACAATATATTCAAAATACAAGAATTTTTTTTAATTAAAAAAAATTAAAAAGTATAAAATAAACTTGTAAAATCTACAAGATAGACACATACAAAAATTGTAAAAAATAAATAAAGTACACAAAATTTAAATGTTTGGGGTAAGATAATTTCAACATATATAGAAGAATGATTAAAAAAAATATGAACATAGTATTTCGGGTAAATTTTTAGATCAAAAATTTAAATTTAAAATATTTTCAATGTATAGAAATCAATTTATAAAACTAAGAACAAAATTTAAACATTTTAGAAAATTTAAACATTTTAGTACAAAATTAACTCAAAAAAAAATTGGGAATCTGTATTTGAAAAATTTGAATTCAAAAACAATATCCAAAGTGATGTGATTTTGACAATGAAATTGATATACACTGTTAATTTTATGCAAAACTTATAGGTAAAACTAATTAAATTTCCCACGTAAAAGATGAACTGGCACGAAATTTGGTGAGTTTTTATAGCTTGGCACCATGAGCAGTAATCTGCAGTTTAGGTGTTGCTTTCTTGTATCATTATTCTATCGGAGAACTTTTTATTTATGATTGCATTTGAAATCTTTTTTTTTGTTTTGTTTTTGGGGGGGGGTCTTGTTTTGTTTTTGTGTGTTTGTGTATTCATTCAGCGTTAAAATTTTTGATGACAAAATTTAATAAATAACATTCATGTGAATCTTTCATTGCAACAAAAATAACAGCAACAGCATTAAATGTAATACTCCTAAATATTCATAATTTTAGGTACATCATTCATTATTCTTGTTTAAAGTTTTAAACAAATGTATTTCAAAGAGGATGATTTAAAAGAAATACTTGATATTTTAAATTGAAATTCCTATGCAAGGAAAAATAAAAATTATTTTACTCTTCAAAGCTCAGCATTATTATTAATATATTATATATAAAAATATTTAATTTTCTCTGCACCATGCATTCTAAAGTTTTGCTCAGTAGAAACATTTCAAGATTTATAAAATCTTCATTAGCTGATATTCATGACAGCCTTGATATGATTTTTTATTGTAAAAATTATATTTGGGTCAGTTTAGAACTAGATTTTAGTTGTCTGCTCTCTTACCTACATATTTGTTAAACTCAATAGATTATTGTGTAGTGGCAAAATTTATAACTGCTTTCTTGCTGTTCATGTCTTGGGTAAATTTCTTAAAATAAATAGTTTCTGTCTTTAAGTTCAGTGCTAGTTGAATTGATGTTTGTGGTTTTAGGATTTATGTACAGGTTTTAGGATACATATATTATTTTGTTTTAAACATAATTTATAGAAATCTGATAAATAGAAAATATGAAGATTTTGTGGGAATTCTACATTTTAATATTTAAAGCTTTAGAAATTTCTTCATTAACTTAATATATATGAAGGCAACAGAGTATAACAGTTGATTACTTTGCACTAGAAAATTTAATGTCCAAGTTCTTGTCATTCATGCCTTTGATCAGGGCCAACCTTAGTCAATGTGGTTCCCAACTGCAGAAATTTCAGCGGGATCCTTCAAAATTCTAATTTACATTAAATAATAAACATTTAACGTGAAGCATAAAAGAAAAAAATTTGGAAGATGGTCATATATCCATTTTTATCTACATTTATAAGAAAAGAAAAACTAAAAAGTAACCAGACTACATATAATTTATTCATAGAACAAAATTTTCAATCAATTTTTGCTAGATTTTTTTTAGCAAGATCATTTATAAATTGATCAAATTTGAATGTCCTTGTTTCTATATGCATTAGAGACAGTATTCCAAGGCTGTTGAGTCTCTTTTGCAATTTTGTTAACCTCAAGTATGTTTTAATTAATTTTTATCTAGAAAAGCTTTGTTCGAAGGCTAAAGTTACATGAATTGTTAAAATATCCTTAAAGATACAAATGCATCTGAAAAGCCTTTAGCTGTCATTTGTAGCAATTGTAGAATTTTTATTGGGTTTCCGAAACAATAGGTTTTGATACTTCCATTTCTTAGACCAGCATATAGCTATTACTGGCTACATCTTTTATAGACTTCATTTGGTCATTATTCTGAATCATGTTTACATTTGTCAAAACAATTTCTAGTACTGAAGCATATTTTTCATGTTTGTTCTGTGGAATCTTGTGGAATAAAATTATGTACCTTTATACGGTATTTGTTAATAACAATGCACCTCAAACATTTCTTTCCAGTTACTTATTGGTTCATCCACATAATTAAATATCCTTTAGTTCAAATCCTTTAGTCTGAAGTTCAAACATCACAACATATCAACGCAAAAGCGCAATTACAACTTAAAACGTATTCTATCATATTGACTGAAGTATCTACCGAAGTTGCCATCTTCAGTTATTGTAAAGTATCAATAACACAAAATATAGTATTAAGCACGCAAACAATCGCAGGTGCTGGAAACAAGCAAATTGAATATTACGCCACACTGGTATAAATGTCACACTGGTGGGCTGAATTTCAAACACCACACTGAAAAACATTATACACTCTTCAATAATAGCAAAACAAAACATGATGTAAAATAGATCTTGTCAGTGATTCATTTTTTTAGTGAGAATTACGCTGTGTTTACGTTTTGTTCAGTGGAGTATGCATTTAGAATTGAAATATCTCTAAAACTATTAAAGTAACAAAATAAGTGTACGCAGAAAAAAAATTATTAGTTTTTAAAGCTCTTTCCAAATATGTAACATTTATTTTTTTTCATGAAAAAAAAATATTCCGATTACGACATTTTCAAATATGGCCGAATTTCATAATGGTAGTCCGGTTCACCCGGAATTGTGACACGACAGACATAGAATTTGCTTTATTTATATAGATTTTCAGCGATCCTGTAGATAAACTCTTCCCTTAAAACTCTTCCTGCAACGTCTACTTAAGCACGTCCAACAAATATTAGCGATTTCCGGCGATCCTGTGTTTTCTAAAATTATAAATTATCTGAAATAGCCGACTGCATCATAGTCGCCAATGGACCTCCATCAATGATGCAGAAAATCCAGATAAATAATGATGAGGTTAAAACCTTAATTCTGGCACTTTCATCTCTTTTAGAGCGATTGCAAATGGAGGATAATAACGGCATGCATGGAGCCCATACCTGTTCTAGGTTATGTGGCCGATCGCGGAGCAAAAATAGTTCTACTGCTAGAAGTAGAAAGAACTCTTTCTCCTAGTACCGTGCAACTGTCGCCGACAAGGCGAAAAAGTGTCGCAAATCCCTGCTCTATGACGGGCAACTTGTAAGGTTGTCACTCACCGCTGGGATCAACGGCAAGGTTGAGGTAAATAGGCTGTACCTTAATGATTATGCTAGCAAGTTAAAATTTTTAATTCACACCGGAGCTGACGTCTCAGTCTACTAGTACCGAATGCTAACTGAAGACAAATTACAACTTTTCGCTGCAAACGGTACAGAAATCCCAGCTTCCGACCAAAAGCTGTTAAAATTAGATTTGGTGTTACGTCAGATTTTTCACTGGTAGTTTATTTCGGCATGTTTCTCAGCCTATTATACGTATGGATTTCTTTTGACTGTAACTTGATGTCCGGCAATGTGGGTTGCACGATCCTATAAATTTAAAGGCGCAGGGAATAGTTGCAACAAAGGCAAGTGTTGATATCCGCGCGGTCTCCCAGGAAACGAAATTTCAAGCGCTTCTAAACAAATTACCTAACCTTAGGGATATGTATCATTTAAAGCAGCTTAACAGAAATTCCAATTTACGATGTCGGCCGGGATAAGCAGACATTTCGGTAGTAGATGTACTAGCCTCTCCCCATGGTCCCCAAATCTAGCGGTGATTGGCGTCCATGTGGCGATTATCTTGCTTTATAAACGTTGCGACTCTTCCGGATCGTTACCCGGTTCCTCGTATACAAGACTGCACGCAAACACTTTTTAAGAAAATATTTTTTCAACATTATATCTAGCAAGAGCATACAGCCATATCCCGGTACGTCCCGAAGACGTGAAAAATATGGAGGATAATAACGACAATGACGGGAAACTTGAAAAGCCGTTACTCACCTTTCAAACATTTTTCAAAAGGTTGTCTTAGTTAGAAGTACGTTTGAACTCGTTGAAGTGTTTTTTAGACGGATCAGTATTAAGTTCTTAAGACACAGAATTTACGGCAGAGGGCATTCGTCCACGCCAAGATAAGGTTGAGGCGATAAGCGAATTTCCTCGTGCTACAAACACGCAGGTGGTCTTAAAATATACCTGCTAGGGGCAGTAAAAAATGACAAAAAAGCAGTTCAATGGATCGATAAATCTTATGATGCCTTTGTAAAAAGTACGGAAGAAATTGCAAATGCTGCCACTTTGGTCCAAAGGTCGAATTAGGCCTTGTGTGCCTGCGGCCACGTGAAATATTGTGTTCGATAGATTTCACGAAATATTTCCTCCTGGTGTTAAAGCTACGAATAGGTTTATCACTAAGCGTTATGCGTGGCCTAGTATAAAGGACATTGCATCCTGGGTGCAGTCCTGGCCAAAATAGAAGGATCCACCAACACACGAAAAGTACCATTGGCAACTTTGTGCAACCATGAGCTCGTTTTCAACATGACTTCAACGTCAGTGACCCGAAAACAAGACAAGCTAGCGGTGGAAGGAAACATGAGAAAGAAAAATCTCATCTGAATAGTTTTCAAAAATGTTCAAAGTCCGTAGAAAAATAACCCCACAAATTTCGAGATGAAAAAGCTATTAAAGAATCCTCTTCTACTTCCCATAAATTTTGGCAGTTTCTTTTTTTACACCAAATACATATATCTTATAGATCTTTTATTTGCATGGTTTGTTTCAAAAACATTCATTCAAATCTTTTATAGATTGCATCATGCATCAATTATTACAACACAAGAAACGTTTTTAATAATATAAAAGCTACATTAATTTAAAATAATGAATAACAGGCAACAGTGAAAATTTATTCAGACTCCATATAAAGACATAAAATATTTATGAAAATTTCCTCAATTACTGATCACACCAGATGCACAGCACTAAATTAATTCCAAATCATAATTACGTGCGTTATCTCCTTTAAAAAACACCTACGACAAACATGAGTTTCAATTCGATTTTGAAGGTCGTTTTCCCTACCGATAGACAAAAATGATTCTTTGCGAAAGAAAATTCAGTTTCATACGGAAGTACACAGTTGATTGCGTCCCTGACTGGGTTGGGATGTCCTTTCCATCTATTCTCCAGTCATGTCTCATATTCTGCAAATGTAAGGGTTTTCTTTTTAAATTACCATCTCCGGAAATCTTTTCCCACATACAATGGAAGCGAAAGGTTTTTCTTCTGTATGGGTACGGAGATGCAATTTTAAAGCACACTGGAAAGAAAATCTTTTATCACACACACTGAGGAAGAACGATTTCTGTCCTATGAGGATACGTACATGATTGTTTAATTGAAAGAGTTCAGAAAACCTTTTCTCACATATACTGCAGGCCATAAGTCTAACCTCCATGGATACGGACATGCGTTTTCAAATAATCCCGCAGAGAAAATCTTTTCTAACATACAGTGTAGGATAAAGGTTACTCTCCTGTATGGGTAAGGAGATGTGTTTTTAAACTATCTTTTACAGAAAATCCTTTGTCACATACAGAGTAGGCAAGAATGTTTTTTCTTGCACGGATACGTTTATATGATTTTATTAACACTGTGCAGGAAATATTATCTCACATACAGTTCAGGCGAAAGGTTTGTCTCCTGTATGAGAACGGAGATGTGTTTTTAAAGGACCTGGTGAAGATCATCTTTTCTCACATACAGAGCAGGTAAATGGCTTTTCTCCTGTATGGATACGAATGTGATTTTAATATAGTGTGTTAAGAAAACTCTTTCTGGCATTCAGTGCAAGAGTAAAGTTTCTCTCCGGTATGAGTACGGAGATGTATTTTAAAATGACTTTGTACAGAAAATCTTTTATCACACACAGATCAAGAGTAAGGTTTCTCTCCGGTATGAGTACTGAGATGTCTCTTTAAACTATACTGTGTAGAAAATATCTTGTCGCATACAGAGCAGGCGAAAGGCTTCTCTCCTGTATGAATGTGGAGATGTGATATTAAACACCTCTGTTGAGAAAACCTCATTTGACATACAGTGCAAGCGTACGGTTTCTCTCCTATATGAGTACGGAGACGTGTTCATAAATCACCCTGTTTAGAAAATCTTTTCTCTCATACAGTGCAAGCGTACGGTTTCTGTCCTGTATGAGTACGGAGATGTCTTTTTAAATCACCCTGTACGGAAAATCTTTTCTGACACACAGAGCAAGCGAAAGGTTTCTCTCCTGTGTGGATACGGAGATGTATTTTTAAATTACTCTGGTCAGAAAATCTTTTCTGACATACAGTGCAGGCGAAAGGTTTCTCTCCTGTATGAGTACGGAGATGTGTTTTTAAACTGCTCTGTACAGAAAATCTTTTCTCACATAGAGAACAGGCGAAAGGCTTCTCTCCTGTATGGATGCGGAAATGAGTATTTAAATGATTTCGTGCTGAAAACCTTTTCTCACATACAGTGCAGGCGAAAGGTTTCTCTCCTGTATGAGTACGGAGATGTGTTTTTAAATTATGCTGTACAGCAAAACTTTTTTCACATAGAGAACAGGCGTAAGGCTTCTCTCCTGTATGGATGCGGAAATGAGTTTTTAAATGTTCCCGTGTCGAAAACCTTTTCTCACATACAGAGCAGGTAAAAGGCTTCTCTCCGGTATGACTACGGAGATGTCTTTTTAAATCACCCTGTACAGAAAACCTTTTCTCACATACAGAGCAGGCAAAAGGCTTCTCTCCTGCATGGATGCGGATATGTGATTTAAAATGACCCTGTTGAGAAAACCTTACCTGACATACAGCGCAAGCGTACGGTTTCTGTCCTGTATGACTACGGAGATGTTTTTTTAATTCACAGTGTACAGAAAATCTTTTCTCACACACAGAGCAGGCGAAAGGTTTTTCCCCTGTATGGATGCGGAGATGCCTTTTAAAATGACTCTGGTCAGAAAATCTTTTCTGACATACAGTGCAGGCGAAAGGTTTCTCTCCTGTATGACTACGGAGATGTGCTTTTAAACTGCTCTGTACAGAAAATCTTTTCTCACATAGAGAACAGGCGAAAGGCTTCTCTCCTGTATGGATGCGGAAATGAGTTTTTAAATGATCCCGTGTCGAAAACCTTTTCTCACATACAGAGCAGGTAAAAGGCTTCTCTCCTGTATGACTACGAAGATGTGTTTTTAAATCACCCTGTACAGAAAATCTTTTCTCACACACAGAGCAGGCGAAAGGCTTCTCTCCTGTATGGATAGAGAGATGTGTTTTCAAACTACTCTGTTCAGAAAACTTTATCTGACATACACTGCAAGTGTATGGTTTCTCTCCGGTATGAGTTCGGAGATGTCTTTTTAAAGTATACTGTGCAGAAAATCTCTTGTAGCATACACAGCAGGCGAAGGGTTTCTCTCCTGTATGGATGTGTAAATGTGTTTTTAAATGCTCGTGTGCAGAAAACATTTTCTCAAATACAGAGCAGGAAAAAGGCATCTCTCCTGTATGGTTACGGAGATGTCTTTTTTAATTAAACAGCTGAGAAAATCGTCTCTCACATACAATGCAGGCGAAAGGTTTCTCTCCGGTATGGGTACGGAGATGTCTTTTAAAATGACCTTGTTCAGAAAATCTTTTCTCACACACAGAGCAAGCGTAACGTTTCTCTCCGGTAAGAGTACGGAGATGTGCTTTTAAATTATTCTGTAGAGAAAATGTCTTGTCGCATACAGTGCAGGCGAAAGGTTTCTCTCCTGTATGAGTACGGAGATGTAATTTTAAAAACCTCTGTATAGAAAATCTTTTCTCGCATGCAGCGCAAGCGAAAGGTGTCTCTCCGTATCGATGCGGAGATGTCTTTTCAAATCCCTTTGTGCAGAAAATATTTTCTCGCATACAGTGCAGGCGAAAGGTTTGTAGCCTGTATGGATGCGGGGATGTGTTTTTAATTTACACTTACCAGAAAAGGCTTTCTTGCATACATCAGAAGCGTTAGGATTTTTGGAGGGATGATTATCAATAATGTGGGACGAATGATGTTCTTTTAAGGCGGCGAATTGCGCAAATGTGCCTTCACATAAATTACATTTGAAAATGTCTTTGGTGCGACACTGCATCTGTGCTTTAGAACTTTTTAGACTTATTGTGCATGTATCATATGGAGTGCAATCATCTATAGCTTTAATAGGGTTCTTCTCAAAGGAACAGCTTTCTATCGGAAGATCCCTTTTCACATGAAATACACGACATTTTCTCTTTTGTCCGCCCGATGTTTCATATCAAAATGATCACAAAACTGTGATTGCCAGCAATACGTTTAACTTCTAAATATACGAACACAACAAAGACATCTAACAATTTGTACCAACAACCTGCAAAGAAAGGAGAAAGAAATTGAATGAAAAATATTAAGACTATATCATTAATTAATAAATAATTATAATAGTATTAATATAGAACATTTAATAAGATTGCTCCGAGAAATTCCAAAGATTAACCTCTCATTAAAAAATTTGATTACCATCAGATTAATAAGTTGAGAAATGTAACAAAATATATACGAGGGGAAATCAAAAAGTAAGGTTACAAAGCCTGCAATGAAACGTGTACATTTTATTTCATAAAACCAATACAGCCAACAGATAGTCCATATAATAGGTTATTTTTCGACATAATCTCCATATCGGTTTAGGCACTTCTCGCTTCGTGGGGTGAGTTTGAATATTCCCTCCTGGTAAAAATCCTGCCCTTGAGTGTTCAGCCACGTTGTGGCGAAGTGTTTCACCTCCTCGTCTGAAGCGAATCGTCGGCCCCCTAGGTCCTCCTTAATGTGGGGAAAGAGATGAAATTCGCTTGGAGCGAGGTCTGGGCTGTAGGAAGGGTGGTCGATGATGTTCCAGCGAAATTTCTTCAACATCGTGGTGGTCCTCTGGGCTGTATCACTTTCGAAACCAAGGCCTCACAACTAGGTAGTGACGTCACGCTACTGGGATCTTTCCCGCGCGTCCTTACTGATCCAACTCCCGAAAGCAATTTGCGTTATAGCACTGTTTACATAATTCTTTGAGAAAATTATTTGTACTTGCAAGCTTTTTAATGAATTGTTTCATTCATAAAAAAGTGGAGAAGCAGCTTAGTGGAATATTGAAATTAATAGTTTGCAAAAGTTGAAAATTTAATGTTATTTAAGGAAAAATTTAAACAACTAAAATATTCAAAATTCAACTAGAGTGATTGTAACCTTAAAAAAAAAACATCACACACAGGGAAAAAACTTCTTGGTTGATTTCTATATGCACCACTAGAAAATATTTTTCTTAATTCAATTTTGTTGGACTTTTGCTACTGATGATGAAAGACTATAAAGCAAAAATGAATAACATTGTAACTGCAATAAAAAAGTACAACCAGTTTTTAATCAATTTATTTAATTTCAATTACACATCATGTTATATAATAAAATTATACACATAATATTTATCTAAATCCTTTCAATACACATTATAATTAATGAAACAATAGAGACAGATTTACACACAATTAAATATCTCAAATATCTGTAAGTGTCTCTAGCTTTCTCATTGATGCTTTATAAGATTTCTTTTTTGAATGAGCAGCTAGAATTGCATCAGCATTTTTTTCTTACAAAAATTTAGCAAAATATTTGTGGATACCCATATTACTTTCTTTAAAATAATATCAGCACTGTGAAAATTTGCACAAAGCACATCTGATTACAGCATATGACTATCTTCTAATGAATACATTGTAGATGCAGTAGCTATATGTCAATTCTGCTTTCTTAGAAATTCTAGATCATGGTGAAAGCATAATTTATTTATAATATAATTATACAATACTGCATTTACAATGTACTCACGAGGATACATTAATCGACCTCTATCTAAGTTTCTCAAAAAATCATAATCAACATTTACAACCAATTCTTTATCTAGCAAATGCAATTACTTACATGACAAACAGCTTTTCCTTTTCAAAACTGAGTACATACAATACCCAGCAAAATAAATAATTACTGGAAAGTAAGGTTTTGCATTTGTAACATCTGATGCTTTCAGACACATGTCAAAATTACTATTTATATATTCAGTTTTTTTCAAAATCATTAATTTCAAATAAAAAATCTTTAATTTTAACCTCACCAAAAGCTTTAGTTTGAAGTTTTAGCTGTAATGCTGACTGCATCCTCAATTTTTTTTTTGCATTCAAATAGCTGTTGCAATGAAATATTATACTGGCATCCAGCTAATTGATAATAATAGCCAAACCTACTCTCCAAATCATGTGTCTGAAATTTTCAGGGTAAGATGTATCCGATATTTAATTCTTCTTTGCAGTACTTGCTTATTTAAATAATTCCATTAATAGTTACTTCTAGACATGCCTGTTGTACAACCCATCTTATCCCATTCATCTAACCAATCTAAAAATTTGTCAAAAAATTAATTTTGTTATTTTCACTTAATGTTAATGGTGTTTGATACACATTATTTAACCTAGATCCTTTACTTATAAATTTAACATTAAATATATTCCACCAAGTAAGAATTATTGTGATAAAATTTGCAGTGTCTTGGTAATGCTGTAATTTATGTTTATCCCCAAGTTCAATCAATGCCTCAGCAACAAATTCATTAAATACTTCCAGAAACAAATTAACATTTTGTCTCTCTAAATGCGTGGGAGCAAGTGACTTAAAGATTAATTTATATCCAAATTTAATTAATGAGTTACATTCTAAATCATGTAGATCTTTTAGTGTTTTTAAACAAGCTGTTTTAAAATTGTAAGGAGTGCTGATATTAAAACCTCCATCAAAATTTGGGTAGTAAAAAAATTGACCAGAATTTTTTTGATTTAGCCAATTATTTCTAATGTATTTCATATTTTTTTATTAAAAACCAAACTAAATTTAATGTGTTAAAACCTCATATTTTGTTTCCATTTATTAATTTTTGTTGTTTACATAAATTTCCTTAAGTATTTTAAATTTAAAAGTCCCTTAATAATTTTTTCTGTGTTAAAAAGTGACATTATGCTTCACTTTTGTGTTTGCACAAATACTGCCTAGTGTCTATTATGCACTTGATGCCTTAGTGGTATAATGATAGTTAGTATTCTACCTTCATACTTAATCTATGAACATGGCATATTTTGTTCACCACTCATGCATGACTTAACTCTTCATACTATTAAAAAGTAAACCCTATCTCTACTCTGTGGCTAGTTTAACCCCTAACCCAAATAATGTTGTCTATATGGATTGGTAAAGGCACTGTAAGTAATAAATTTGGAAAAGTCATTTTTTTATTACAAAAAAATATTGGTTTTGCTTTTGTTATTGAAAAATTTTATGCTATTTCTATTGATGAGCCTGTTGGGGATTTATTTATTACAGAGAATTATTAGATTTTTATTCTTTTAATCAAAACAAAAGTTAATTTTGTCCTTTTAAAAATAAAGTAAATAAAATTATTGAAAAGCAAAATAAAATTTTAGCTTATATGTATTTCTTCTTAATTTTCTGGGAAATATGTATTCTGATTTTAGTATAAATGTCTGTTAAAGAGGTTAAAAATTTAGGAATTTTAATTTCGAAATATATAAGGCACTCTTTTTGTATTTTTTTAAAGTTTAGCTGTATTTTAAAGAAGGTGTGGAGAAGTATAGATGAGTTTATTAATGGCCTAAAAAAGTATGGATCTGCATTCTCAAAATAATATTTGTTAAAATCTTGAAGCAAAATTACTTTTAACTTTTCCCTTGCAAGTTTGTAAACGTAAATGTATTATAGTTTTTAACATCCTTTTTTAAACAATTTTAAAATACTTTATCATAAGAATTGGATAGATGTGAAGATGTACAAAATAGTTGTTAGATTTTAGGATTAATTAAAATATTTTTATTTCTGTTGATTTACCTATATAGTCTATAATCAATTAGTGTAGGAAAACAATTTCTTCATGACACCTGCACTTCATTAAGTCTTGTTCTCTATTTTCAGATATTAGGAGCTCCATCAGAATTATCTGGCTTTTCATATTCCATCAGATTCTAAAACTATTAAAATTTATATAAAACATTAAGATTTATAGTTTGGAGGTACTCTTAATATAGCAGTTACTTTCCTGAAACATGGAGAATCAGTTCTCTATGCTGCAACTACATTTAAAATTTTGTTATGGACTGGTAATTACATATATATCCACTAACTATCACGAGCCTTATTAGCTTAATATGGAAAAAATTGTTTGCTCCTGCGTGTCATTTCTTGCTAGCTGTTATTTCAAAATTTAAAATCCTAATGTCATGATATTTCAAACATTGCAGTAAAAATTGGGCAAACAATGTCCATTAATGTAGAAGCTGTCAGTGGGCACTTTAAAAGATGCTTAAACTAGATACTTTCACTTATTTTATTTAACTATGTGAACATTAAAATGAACTTTGATACTGAAATGCATAATATTTATAAAATTTATTTTATATTTCAGGTGAATAATCCTCCACATTCAAAAGAAAGCTTGGCTATCTGAAGGCTTTTGAAGATTTTGATTTAAAAATAAAATTTTTTATAAAATTGTGCCTAGTTGTTTAAACACAAATATATGTATATATGTAAATAAAGTTTCTCTGTATTTGTAATTTTGTTATCTGGGAAGTTTTTTTTTTTTTTTAATGTGAGTTTACATTCTTTCCCATTAAAGTGTGCATTTGAAAGCACACTTAATTTAGCAAGAAGGGTGAATGCATTTTACATGAGTTATTTTATTTCTGTATAGAAAAGTATATTTATATTAAATATAGTAAATATATATTAGCACATAATAAAATTTTCCGACCATGTGCCTGCAGCTATTTTGTTTAGAGTGACTAGGTAAGTATATTAACACATTATGAAGTTTACAAACCATGTAAGTATAAATAGGTGACTTATCGAATAAAGATAGTTTTATATTTGTGAAAAACTTGTGTCTTAAAAAATAGGTATCTATATTTCCTAAAATCTTAGTTGTTGTAATTTGAGATTTTGTAATTTTTTCTCAGCTAGTTTTGTTGGATCATGGTATCTCTACCAATTAGAAATATTTATTACTGAAATCAATGTAATTAACTTTTTGTTTCATTTTAAAAATATATATTTTGTTAATATCTCTGCTATGTTAAAGCTAAGATATGAAACTTCCTTAATCAAATATTTGTATCTCAGTTTAATCAAACTAAAAGTTGTAAAGGAAAACTTTTTGGCCTACAAAATTTTAAGGGTTTACAGAGGCTGTTCACACATTTTTTAGACGATGTATATTGTATTCACAAAACTAAATTACATAAAATTCTTATGTTTTAAACGTTCTATTTGACATCCCTTATTCTGAACTATCTTTCGACACCGCAATTTCCAGGATAATAATGCCTTTTGAAGTGTCAGAAGAGGTATTCTATCCCATTCCTCCTGAACAGCTTTCCAGAGACTGTAAGGGTTTTGGGACAACGTTTGGATAATGCAGATTTTAAAAGTCCGAAAGCACAAAAATCCATAGGTGATACATCGGGAGATTTAGTAGGGATATCAGTGAAGGGTATGGCCCTGATACCAATTTTTTGTTCCATTTCTTCTAGGAAATTTACAGTGGATTTTGATGTGTGACTGCTAGCTTTGTCCTGATGGAGTCTCACAGATTGATGGCACTGTGGGTAAATCGATGGTATTTCATTCAGAAAAATTGGCGATAAAATATGTTCCTGATAGTATTTGGAGTTAATCTTGACATTTTTTCCACTCTCTTTATTTTTAACTTGCCATTATAAGAAACACCAACAACAATCATGAATCCCTTAGAAAAACTTTCTTTCGATTCTTTGAACCATGTACTTAAATTTTTTTCTCCCCTTTTTTGATAATAAATGGTTCTATTTTTGTTGCAATCATTTAAATACATCCATGATTCATCTATTATGACAATTGTTTTCCATTTTTCTTTGGATAAGTGTTTCTCATATAGAATTCTGCAGCGTGTCCTGCGTTCAGCGATATGATTTGGAAGAAGACGATCCACATTGCGTTTTTTTGCTTTCTTAAGATTTAAATCAACGTTTATCATTTTGTTTACAGTGGACACTGAGCATTTTAATGATTTTGCAACTGTCCTTTGACTAGGGGATTTTCTTTTAACATTAAACAATGTACCTTTGCAATAGTCGAAGATGTCCGTTTTTTCCTTGGATATTTGTTTGGAATTTTTGTCCCACTTGAGGCTCCAATTTGACGTTTTTTTCCTTTCTTGTTGACGATATTACCTATCGACGCTTTAGATATCACAAAAGCATGACTCTCACATCATTTTTGGTTAACGGAGTATGATTATTTCTCTTCGGAAAGAGCATAAAAGTAGCCTTTGAACCACTGCTTTGTTAAAAACGCCATTTTGAATAAAAACAAAACTTTCAAGCCGCAGACGATAATTTTGACTTTTAAAAACATAGTACAATTGCAATTATTTCTTTTGCAGCAAACGATTTTTTATTACCGCTTACCAAAATCATCTAAAAAATGTGCGAACAGCATCTGTATACATTACAATTTTCATAAGTTTCCTGTAAATTTTATTTCATTGGTATATAGAAGCACCACCACTAAATCTCAGCATAAGGTTCAATTAAAAGTTGTTGCTTTTTTTTAATTTGGAGGGTTTTTTTTCCTCACTCTTACTCCTGTGAATGAAACTGATTTTAAAAATAATGGATGCTTGATTAATATTTTAAATATCTGATATCTTTACATCTTTTAGACAGCCACTTATAATATAAGTTTGCAAGATTTTATAGCAAATATTTATCTCTGTTTCTATGAGACTTAAATTTTGAAAAAATATCCTTAAATTTTAAAACCAATTACATTCCAAATATAGGTGTATAGCATAGGTTATTTTTCTTTTCTTTTCACGAGAAAAAATATGAGGAAATTGAGAAAATAAATATACATAACAATGAATAATGAATTATTAGCATAAAATCGCTTAATTAAACTAGGGGGGTAAATAGGCAAACTTTTGAGTACTATAGCGTAAACTCATTTACTTAAAAGAACTCATTAGTCATGGGTTTTATAACCCGAAATAAAGTGAGATATTGAACTCGAAAGAAGATTTCATCTGCTCATGTTGGTATGTTTTTCGACACACTTTAAAGTGAGTCATATAACCCATTTCAGTGAGTTGGTGGTGGGTAAATTAACCCGCTTGGGATCTGGGATCTAGAACCCACTTTCCCACATGGGTTGTATGATTCATCAAAAGTGAGTTCTCCTGTGCAGTGGATTTGAAATCAGAGAAGTGGGTTCACCGAACAACTTTTTTTTCTCTGTGGAAGAGTGAGACTCGAACCCATAGACTCTGGCACCGGTTACCAACACTCTAACCATTCGGCCATCACCTGGCTTTGGGGGTGGGTGGGAGGTGTGTGTTAAAATTAAAGTAAGCTTTTTAATGAAAGTTCAATTTTTCTAAAGAATTCTTCTTTTGAATTTTTATATTTCTTTGAAAACAATTTTATATATCCTGATCCCTCTTAAGAAAGACACAAGGGGGGGTGAGGTCGAATCCCGACGTGTGTCATTAAATACCTCCGTGTCTAGGCCGGAGAGGGGCACATCAAATCTGTAGACTGGAAAATCCCAAATATTATCTATTGGGGTGTTACTGTTAATTACTTATCAGTTTTGATCTGACAGAACACACTGAAACTGGTCGCCGTTTATTATTATTGTATTTATTCAAAAGAGAGAAGTTTCTTTTTCTTGCATTATATTTCATATATTTTATTTCCCCATACAAGAAAAAACAATGTCACATAAGAAGAAGTAAGTTTGGGAATATAATAGGGAAAAGGAGAAACATTTGAAAATATGAGAGCAACAATCTAAATGCTTCTTATGGGGGCAATGGCTGCATAAACAGGTGCCTATATCTACTAATACATCAACATCAAAGCCCAATGAGTTGTTAAATTTGAATCACAACAGAATCAAACAAGCATTGACTCAAGCAACGACAGTGAAGTTTTTTGTGATACACACGTGCAGAAAAGTATTAATGAGGGAGAGGAAAATGAAGATATATTATTTCCAAATTATTCACAACAAGGAGAAGATGCGATAATACAAGATAAACCATCACGTGAAATTTCCAATTTCCAAAATGAAAAGCTGGAAGAAAATATTATAATAAACTTTAATTGCTCTTCAAAAGTTGTGTCAGAAAATTATCGAAGTTTGTTAATAATGCAAGGCCCTGATCATGTGGATAAGACTATCTATCCATGGTCTACTGATGGTCGCAGTTTTAACAGGGAATGGATGTTTAAAAATTTGCACATGCATTCTTTTGGTACTTTTAGCCATCTTTAAGCAGATTTAAATTCATTTTCAGTTCTTTACAGCCAACTTTGTTTTGTAGACTGGTGCAGCCATCTATCAGCCGGGACAGGAACAAAAAGTTAAACGCAAGTTAACTTCCAATTAACTTCATTTCTTTCAAGTTCATGTTATAATTCATCAAAAAAAATTTTTTTAAGTATTTATTAATACATAGGATTGTCAAATTTGTATGATTGAACAGAAAATTTAAAAACATTGTATATAAAAAGTTCTTTTTATCTTGTAATTATTAAATAATAAAGTAAAAGGACAAATAACATATCCAAGTCCTTATATCCAAAATGAGTTCCTCAATTTATTACCTTTTAAAGTGAGATATACTATAATTGCTGATATAAAAACTTCTAAATGTTATAGCATTATATGACAGTATTCCTGATTGTTCACATAAGGAGCAGTTGTGTCACATCATTAGATTTGTTAAAAATACCAAAGATTGTGTGACAATAGAAGAGAAATTCCTCGATTTCATTTCATCAAATGAAAAAAATGGAGGTCTGGCCAATGAAATACTAGATGAATTGAAAAAAGATGATGTAGATTAAAAAATTGCAAGAGGTCGAGGATACGACAATGCAGCCAATATAGCTGGAAAATACAACAGTGTGAAAGCCTACATCCTACAAATAAATAATCTTGCTAAATTCATTTCATGTGCTAGTCATTCTTTGAGTTTAATTGGCGTACATGCCGCAATTAATGTAGAAATGGTTATGTTTTTTGGTACAGTGTTAAAACTATTTAATTTTTTTTCCTATTTTTTAATATGAAATGATGTCAAAAATTAACAGAAGTATTAAAAATAACTCTGACAAGATCAAGTCATACTTGCTGGTCTTCCAAAGAAAAGGCAATTTCTGCACTATATTCAGAAATTATTAATATTTTCATTATACAGCAAATATCTTAAGATATTTCTTATGGTGATGGTGAAACTTTCGCAAAATTGTTACTTAACAGCATGACATCTTTTAATTTTACTTTTGCTTTGATAATGTGGCATAAAATTTTAGGAAAAAATAATATTGCAAATAATCGGTTCTAAAAAAAAGCACAGGATATAAAACAATCTTGAGAATTATTTTTAAAGTTTATTGCACGTCGTCAAACAATTTAGATGCAAAGGATTTAAAAACATGATAGTTTAATGTGAAGAAACATGTGCAACTCTTGAAATACATCCTTTACCGGAAAATAATTACAAGATAAAAAGAACTTTTTATATACCATGTTTTTAAATTTTCTGTTGAATCATATAAACTTAACAATTCTATGTATTAATAAATACTTTTTTAAAATTTTTTTGATGAACTATCCCATCAACTTCAAAGAAAATGAAGTTAATTGGAAGTTAACTTGCATTTAACTTTTCATTCCCTTTCTGGCCGATAGATGGCTGCACCAGTCTACAAAACAAAATTAACTGAAAATTAATTTAATTCTGCTTAAAGATGGCTAAAAGTATTAAAAAAATGCATTGTCATTGTGTTCTGAGCTATTCTAAAAGTTTCAAATGGCTAGCTAGTCGGGAAGTTAGTTAAAAATCGATTGCAAGATTTGTATTGGACAAACAAACAAGAAAGCGAGTTAATAAAAACATGTAATAAAAGAAAGCGCCTTAGAAAAATGTTATCGGGAAAAAAGTCGCAGAAAAAGGAGCAAATTTTTCACGTAAAGATCAATTTGAATATCTATTTAACGAAGTAAATGATGTACTCATAAATCAGTGTGAAAATATTCATTGTACAACTTCGTTGTTTGAATTTTTATCTGCAAAATGTTTGGATGAAATGCCACTTCTGGATTTAAAAAAAGCAGCAGAAGACTTATGCAAGAAATACGATGAATTAAATTGTATTCAACTGCAACATGAAATAGAATTTTCAAAGCCCAAACAAAAACTATTTTTAAAAATTTAAACGATCTTTATCACCTCGATATTCTAGATAGAATAGTTAGTTGGGATTTGTGCGAATCTTTTCCATTCATCACGACTTCCTTGCGGATACTTCATTACCTACCATTAACAACTGCTACTGGTAAGGGGAGTTTTAGTAAACTCGAGATTATAAAAATTTATCTAAGATCAATTGTGAACCAAGATCGACTTAGTAGTTTTGGGTTTACTTTAAATAGAATGCTATAAATTTGAGAAAGCAGACTTTGATTCTGTCATTTAAGATTTTGCCAATTCAAAAGCAAGAAAAATTAACATCATTTAAAGTAAAGTTTTCATTTTTTTTGTAGTTCTCTGAATCGTTTCGAGCAGCTTGTAAAAGATGATAATTTTGGATTCCTTAGTAATTTCTAGACGATCCCACAGAAATGAACATAGGAAACATGTATCAGTAGTAGAAATTGTCGTGATAGATGTAAAAATGATTCAGAATAATGACGAAATGAAGTTTATAAAAGATGCAGATACAAATTGCTGTATGCTGGTCGAAGAAATGAAAGCATCAAAAACTGTTCTTCCTTCTTAATGTTTCAGAAACCCTATAAAAATTGAACAATTGCTACAAATGATACCTACAGACTTTTCAAATTTATTTATATCTATAAGGATATTTACAACAATTCATGTAACAATAGCGTTGGGGAAAAAAAGCTTCTTTAGATTAAAATTCTTTAAAATATACCTGCGGTCAACAGTATCGCAGGAGGGTCTCAACAGCCATACTGTCCATAGAGTATGCGTCAACAACAGTATGAACTTGTACAGTATGAAGAAAAGCAAGACTTGAAATTACAATCTGATCAATTAATAAATGATCTTGCTGTCAAAAAATTTAGCAAAATTAAATTTTTTTATTATAATTTTGTTCTGAAAATAAAATATATGTCATCTAGCTACTAATTTTTTTTTTTATAAATCTACATAAAAAAAGAAATATGATTACCTTCCAAATTTTTATCTTTTATGCTTCACATTAAATTTTTATCATTTACTGTATATTAGAATTTGAAGGAACCCAGGCTGAAATTTCTGCTATTGGGCTCCACAATAACTAATGTCTGCCCTAATTAAAGGCATGAATGACAAGAACTCGGATATCAAATTTTCCAGTATGAAGTATTTAACTGTTATACTGTTACCTTCATAAATTAAGTTAATGTAGCAATTTTCAAATTTTTAAATATTAAAATGTAGAATTCACATAAAATCATTTATTTATCAGATTTATAAAAATTATTGTTTAAAACAAAGTTAACTTTGTTTAAAACAAAGTTATCTGTAACTGTCAACAAAACAGATCGGGGGTAAGAAAGTCCCACATGAAATGCAAAACTTTCAAAATGTCTTCAAAGGAGAGGGTAAAACTGGATAAGACCGTCAGATTTGGCGACATTTGGCACGTTTTATTACTTCATCGCCAAAAACTCGCTAACGGATTGGCGCACTTCAGAGTTTACTAGAAATCAAAAACAAAGCTGTAAACAAACGTAAAAACAGCTGTGCCAAACTGAAAAATGTAAACAAAAAGCATCAATGCTGACAAAGAAAAAACAAATAACTTGGAAAACAATCTTCCCACAGGTTTTATAAAATTCGTAGGCGCACACGGAATCTCCACTTTGCTAAAATACCTCTGCTCCACTTCACTACACTCCGTTACGCATCCATCCAAAAACAATACACAAAATCCTCTGCCACTAACTGCACTAGAGTAAAACAAACCTTCTGCTAATTAAAGTATAATCCCATAAAATAAAACAAGACAGAAAGTTGCTTTTTTGGAGTATGTTCAAAATGTTCTTCAAAGAAATTGATGTTTAATTCAAACGAAGTTGAAAAGTTAGATGATACAAGTTATTATCAGTAGAGCATAACAAAAAAAAATACTTCCATAAAATGTATCGAAAAGGTTATTTTTCAGTAACAGAAAAAGAAAAGAAATGCAGTACCATTGGGAAACTAATTAATCATTTCATAGAATCTATTCTTAAACTAATGAAACATAAGGGAAATCATAGATATCAAACATGAAATTAAAAAAAAATTTTTAAATAATATTTCCAAAGAAGTAGTAATTTTTCATATAGATTACAGTGAAAATTAATCTGATAAATTAAATGCAGAACCCCAATCTTTTCATTTTTGAGGTTCTTGAATGGAAATCTCTTTACATACAGGAATGATTTAAGAAATTATTGACAAATATATAAAACAAGGGTTTTGCACTATTTCAGGCAACTTATGTCATGAACTATGCAGTATATGGGCTCATTTAAAGCCAATTTTTAATCATATCGTTATGTTAAATACTCAAGAATAAAAGGTTGCTTCACCAACAAACAAATATCGGAATAAACAAATCTTTACCTTTTCCCCAAAAAAATTGTGAAGTACTTTCCAACAGCATTAAATGGCCTATTAAGAAAGAATGCCAGAAGATACTGTAATGAATATTGTTTTGAATCTTTCAGCATCATATCTAATATCATCCTGTCATTTTGCTTTTGTTAAAAGTGTTGATATTGATAAATTGTTATAAAATAATTTGCTTTGCAGAAATATGAAATTTTAAAACATTAGATGTTTCTAATGTATAATAAAATGCAATAAATTACTTAAAATAAAATGTAATGTGTCTGATCATTTTACATGTCATTACCATGTTCATACTTATCATTACCATGATCATACGTGTCATTATCTACCATGCCTTAATAGAAAACAAATTAATTAAAGCAATAAATCAGCCAAACAATTTCTGCTGATATTTTTTTCATAATGCCAGATAAGCAAACATTCTATTAGAACAATAAATAGGGATTTTAAAAAAAAAAATTCAAAGCTAAAATTTTCCTTTATCTGAGAATGACACTTATATTAAATAGATTGTGCAGTGTGGATATCAAATAAATTGTTTTTCTGTGTCAGCAACCGTATGGTTCTTGCTAGGGCAAAAACTCGCAAATTCCCCTCTCCCCAAGGCTGCTATAAAAAGGAAGTACCAAGAACTAATATAAAATGTTTATGCATATTTCCCTTATGCAAAATGAAAAATTACCAGCCTATATTTTCATGTTTTGGGCAATAGTTCTCTTTTACATAAAGGGTTTAATATAATCCTCTAACACCTGTTTTAACTTTTTCCATCTACAAATATAATTCAGTTCATGCGTATTTTATTAAAGCACAATTATACATCACTTTTCTAAAGCACTTAGGAAAATTAATAGGATTACGTGAATTTTCAAAACTGTACTTTTGATACTTTTACTGCAGTTACTTTAAATTGATTAAATATTTTCATCCCTAGGAGGCAGGGAAGGATACATAAATCCCAAAGCAAAAGTCACGAATTTTACTAACACTGATCTTAAGGACCTAAACTATATATATTAAAATATTACTGAAGACAGGAGCAGGAAGAAAGCAGTTATAAATTTTAAGAGTACTAAATGAGTCGTTCACTGCACACATTGATTAACTCCATAAACAAAAAGTGGAGAAATGCGATGAAATAATGTACAATAATATAATATAATATAGTAATATTAATGTATCCATAACTTTGTCATTTATTGGTGTTAAATCTTTATTATTTGGGAAATTTATTATAAATATAAAAAGCTATAACTGAACCAAGTGCTTTGACACTTAAATTTAAGATATTTCAAAAAGTAGAGTTAGTCCATGTGTGCAGTGAACAACTCAAATAATCTATTGAGTATAAAGAATATGCAGAATATAGAACAGATAATTTCAATTTATTTCTAAACTGATCCAAGTATAATATTTACAATAAACAATATCATATCAAAGTTGTCAAAAATATTAGTTAATACAGATTTTCTAAATCTTGAAATGCTTATAACAAAGAAATCTTCAGAATACATAGTGCAGAGTAAATTAAACATTTTTATAAATAATATAGTAAAAACTGTGTACAGTTTTGAAGTGTTAAATAATTTACTTTTGCATTAAAAAGAATTTCAATTTTAAATATCAGATATTACTATTAAATCATCCTCTTTGAAATACATTGATTTAAAACTTTAAACAAGCATATTACAATGAATGATATACCTAAAATGATGAATATTTAGGAATATTGCATTTAATGCTGTTATCATTGTTGCAATGAAAAATGAGCATGAATGTTATTTATTAAATCTGGTCATCAAAAATTTTAGCACTGAATGAATACAGACATAAATAATAAAGAAAAAGTGATTTCTAATGCATTCAAAGATAAGAAGTTCTCTGATTGAAGAATGATACAACAAAGCGACGGAAAAACTGCAGATTATTGGTTAAGGTGCCAAGCTGTAAAAAGTCGCCAAATTTGGTGCCAGTCCATCTATGTGAAAATTTAATTATTTAATTAGTACTATCTATAAAATTTGCTTGAAATTAACATTGTATTATATATTTTTTAATTTAATACACATAGATGATGGTTAATTAACTTCGATAAGCTTTACATGTTTTAACAAATTTGTAATATATTAGGCATCGAGTTAAATTTGAAGTA
Organism: Dolomedes plantarius; assembly: GCA_907164885.2. Classification (NCBI taxonomy): domain Eukaryota; kingdom Metazoa; phylum Arthropoda; class Arachnida; order Araneae; family Dolomedidae; genus Dolomedes; species Dolomedes plantarius. The sequence goes on along the minus strand of OU015499.1, from coordinate 129,778,112 downwards.
CACCAAACCCATAAATGTTAAGAAAAGTGCTCAATTTTTTATGCCCTCAAATTTAGTGATTATATGTGGCTCATTTGTTTATGTTCTACTGCTCTTGGGTTGTAATCTTTATAATAAATATTTCTGTTATTCAGTTTAAAGATTTAATACACTTGAATCATGATCTAGCTAAACTACACTCTTACATCACCAAGATCAATGATTATACTTCAGAAATGTCACTTGGGTTTCTTTTTTTCAGTTCAACTAATGTAATTTTAATGATGATCATTTAGATGTTTTCAGCCAATTAAATTCTGAAGACCTTCTGCTAATGAATTATATGTTCAGTAAAAAGAAAAAGTTCAGTGAATTGAAAAAATTTTGAATTCTGTTCATAATATTCTTATTTTCCTCATTTTCAAGAAATATTATCTAGAAGATGAGAGGTGGAAGATGCTCCCTTGGTCATTCATATCTAGACTATGGGTCTTACTCCAGGCCACAGAGCATCTGGTAGAACACTTCACCATGGTCAGTGTTTTTGAAATCAAAATTTTTCATATGAATATTCATGAATTATTTTTTTGTTAATTTTGTACCCTTTACTAAAGAAATTTTTTTTGTTTTGTTTTTAGTTTTATAAATTAATTTTTATACATTGGAAATATTTAAAATTATAATTTTTGTTTTATAATTTGCTGGCAATACTAATATTATTATTATTTTTTTTTTCATTCTATGTACGTCTAAATTATCTTGCTACAGACATTTAAATTTTATGTTAATTATTAAATTTTTTATTATTTTTATATATTTATGTGTCTTTATCTTGGAGTATATACATATTATTTTCTAGTTTATAAGAATTTTTTTAAAAATAAAATTCATGTATTTTCAATAAATTGTTTTCCTACAGCATATCTTATAACGACATATTATTAAAAAAAATTAATTTTTAATTTACATCTTAAAACCTATTGATATTTTTCAAATATTTAAGCTGTTTTAATTATTTATTCCACATAAATGCTGTATTCAATATTTCTTTTATTCATGCATTATACAGTTGTTTATTAGTTTCTTATTGTTGAATGTTATATAAAGTGTTGATTGTAAGACTAAAAGTTTTAAAACAGTGTGAATGGTATTTTCCTAAATTTCTTATTAGAGGAACTACACTTTGTGGAGTTTGATAACTCTTCGCCTAACTGAACAGGATATGGGACTCTTTCTCCCGTATACTTTTAATTTTACCTCAATTATTAACAGTTCAGAACATTTGTATAAATCATAACCAGTAATTTGCTAAATACGTTATGTCTGATTTGTATACTGATATATATTTTTTAAATTTAGTATGAAAATTATAAATAAAATTATCAGATACGCAACTCTTAGCAATCTCTTGAAATCAGGGAATATAAATTTTAATAGCACACCAACATCGACCAGAAAGTACTAATTTACTTATTTGCTGAAAACAACATACGATGACTGAACATGCAGCATTTAACCGTTTAATAGTTATACGTTTCAGTGGCGCACCCAGGGCCCCCCCCCCCAAAGAAATAGAAATTGCATTATGAATATTGATTTGGAATTATAAATACTTTTAACCGTTCATCTCACACCCCCACCAGAAAAAATTCTGGGTGCTCCACTGATACGTATTATATAATCACTTAGCTTCACCCACAAAATAGCGTAGAATATAGATATCATGTATATCATTTTCAACATCAAAACAAAATAGTTCTGTCATGGAATACAGAAAACATTACCTATATATTAAACTTACTTGAATAGCTGTTTATTTTTCGAACGTCATCTGGGATTTCTAGCGACGGGCGGACTACTCGAAACTCGAGTGAATCCCTCGTATAACTCGATTATAAAAATCACTCGAGTAGTTCGATTATCACAATTTCACTCCAGTTATTCTTCCGGTAGTAGATGTGCTAACCTTGGTCCCTAAATCTAACGGTGATTGGCGTCCATGTGGCGATAATCGTGCTTTAAGAGCTGCGACTAATTCGGATCGTTACCCCGTTTCTCATAATACAGACTGCACTCAAACACTGTTTGGAAATTTTTGTTTTCAACATTAGATCTAGTAAGAGCTTACCACCAGATACCGGTGCGTCCCGAAGACGTGCAAAATATGGAGGATAATAACGGCAGGCATGGGCGTCATGCCCCGTGACCTAAGGCCGAATTCAATGTAACGTTTTAGCTCTTTAGTTAGTTGGCTAGTTAGCTCTTTAGCAAACCTCAATTTTGCTAACTGTTAGCACATCGGCATTCAAATGGCCCGTTAGCTCTCCGATCCGAGCACCACTCTCCGACGAGAGAATGTTCGGCAAACCTCGGAAGCTTTTAAGCGAATGCTCTCAGTAAGCCAATCAGACAGCCCAAATTCATCGCCAGCGCGACATCAAATGTAAACAAACATGGAAACTTCGGAACTGATAAAATAAATATAATAAAAACGAGTAAAGCCTGGATACGCAACAAAAGAAAAATGAGTCAAATGATTTTAAATTTGTGGATAGAATACTTACAAATATTTTCATAATTCTATGTTCAACTTTATTTGAAATATTTATAATTCACTATGTTAAATTACCGGAAGCGTTATTTTTTTTTTCTTTTAGCAAATGCCACATTTTTAAAAATTAATTAGTAGAGAATACAGATGATGAAAAATATTACGAATATGGAGGATATGGAGTAAAATATATTTAAAACAAAGTTTAGCTAAATGTTAAATATCATTCAATAAATAAATATTTTATTCGTTATAAAAATGACTAGGTTTACCTTAATATAATTCACATTTTGTGAGATGGGTTTTAACTTAATGCATACTCGGAATATGCACACATTTAATATAATTAAAATATTACATACATATATATATATAATATTAATCTAAAAATGAAACATAATTTTAGGTATAAATATTTACAGTATTCATTATATTATTTAGGTATTCAGTAATCTAACCTTCCAAAAGCTATTTATTTTGACATAAAAAAAAGTTTCTGATAAAATGATACACTGAACTTTATGTGATGCCCTTGTTTCAATTAAATACATTTAATAAAAGCTTTTAAAACAGTTATCACATTGATGTGTTTCCCATCTGAAATAAAACACATTCAAATCTCTGAAGTTTATACTAACAGCGTGGTATTTAAAACTAACAGTATTGTATTTAAAATTTTCAAATATACACATTATATTATACAGACAAACTTTAAATTAAATAGTATTATTTAAGATGTACTCACCTGATTATTCTCAGTTAAGATTTAGAACTCATAACATTCAAATTATGCATCACAATTAATAGTAGCCAAAAAAATTACAAGTACAGACAATGATTCAGTATAAATACAGCACTGCACAAGAATTCATTTAGCTCAATCTTTTAAATGTTGATACAATATCCTTTTAAGAAAATCGATAGATTTACACTCTTTTAAACATATCCATGTGTAAATGAAGAAAATGCTAAATCTAGTTTAATTGAAGTACAAGGGAATACAATTGATAGTACCTTTTTTTTTCGACTATCACTAATTTTGGTTCATTGCAAATATACAATTTTAAGATATTCATTTCATTCCTTACACTAGGTGCAAATAAGCAATGTTTAAAAGATAAAGTATTTGAAGTACTGCATACTTAAGTTACTATCTTTTTTCAATTTGTGGCGATAAAAATTAAAAATTTCAAGTTATCTTAAATGTTGTAGTCATGCAGAAAAAAACACAGTTTCACAAATATAACAGTCAAACAAAATTAAATATAATTAATTTCTGTATTAATCTTTTTCTTTTTGAGGAATAGGGCAGTAAAATACTCAGCTGCATTGTAGTTTTGTAGTTTAATATTTTAATTTACAGAGTGACATATCTGTAAAGTAGTATCAATTACAATAGAATACAATTGATAGTACTTTGTAAAGTACAGCTACAATGCAGCTGAGTACAGTAAAATACTCAGCTGCATTGTAGTTTTGTAGTTTAGTATTTTAATTTACAGAGTGACATATCTGCAATTACAATGGAATTCAATTGATAATACTTTGTTGTCGACTATCACTGATTTTGACTCTTACCTATTCAAGGATACAATTTTAAGGTATTCATTTCATTTATTACACTAGGTGCAAATAAGCAATGTTTAAAAGATAAAGTAACGAACTAATGCATAGTTTAGTTACTATATTTTATTCAATTTGTGGCGATAAAAATTCAAAATTTCAAGTTATCTTAAATTTTGCAGTTATGCAGAAAAAAATACAATTTCACAAATATTTTAGAATTTTCTTAAGAAGCACACAGAGAACAGTCAAGAAGCAGTTGATTGAATCACATTATAAATATAACAGTCAAACAAAATTAAATGTAATTAATTTCTGTAGTAATCTTTTTTCTATGTGAGGAATTCAGTAATTTAATCCACAATTCAATTAGTACAATTAAGTACAATGGAATACAATTGATAGTATTTTTTTTTTGATCGACTATCATTAATTTTGGTTCATAGCTATGCAACAAATATATAATTTTAAGGTATTCATTTCATTCGTTATACTAGGTGCAAATAAGCAATATTTAAAAGATAAAGTAATGAAGTACTACATAGTTAAGTTACTATATTTTATTCAATTTGTGGCGATAAAAATTTAAAATTTCGAGTTACCTTAAATTTTGCAGTTATGCAGAAAAAAAAAATACAATTTCACAAATATTTTAGAATTTTCTGAAGAAACACACAGAGAACAATCAACAAGCAGTTGATTGAATCACATTATAAATATAACAGTTACGGAAACATGGTTTGTACCAAATTTCATAGTCCTGGCTGAAATTTCAAGACCCATAGCTAAGCTAAATTTGATTTTAGTTATAGTTTGATTAATTTTTAATAGAACATTATATTAGGTCAGGAATCAGCTTGTGCATTGTAAAATTTAACATTAGTAACTGCTTTTGAAAAGGCATGACTTTTTCTAACACTTAAATTTTGTTTACATATTAAAAAAGAAGAAAAAAGTAAGTCCTGGAAACTGGAATTAACCACATTTTATAAAATTGAAACAAACAGAAATTAATGTTGTGCTCATGAAAATCATACTTAAAGACATATTATAGCTGTACTTTTTTTTAGATTGAAAAAAAGTTTCTTCTAGGTGAGTATTCAATTACACACTGACAAAATTTAACACAATAAAACAATTATTGCACACATGGGAGAGCAGTTTCTTCACAGACATACTAGATAAAATTGTTTCTTTTATGTAAAAGAGTAATAAATGGGAAAAATCATTATTCACTATGGTTTTTATTAAAAAAGAGCAACAGCCAGGAAGAACAACCCATTTTATATACATCAAAATTTAATTTCCAGGGAACAGGTATTGGGCTTGAAGCTTGTAATTGTCTGGGACAAGGATTATAAATTTTTAAAATGCTTTCCAGCTTAGATACAAATATTGGTAAGTAGTGTTATTACTAAGTTTCTGGTGATTGATACAATTCTCATTCTTTAGCACGAAGAATGATTAATTAAACGTATTTTCTAAAATTCTTCTGTGCTCTTTCACTACGGATATCTAAACTGAGAAAAGATCAAATGTTTGATAGTTAAAATCTATATTTCGTTTGTGTTTGCGAACTGTATATAACTCGTCCATTTTACAACACAAGCGAAAGCGGTTAAAGCTACAGAAATTCTCAAATCATTATACTAATCACTAATACCATAATGTCTACTGTAAATTTCTAAATCATTATACATAACGGTAAACATGAAATTTTTTTAAAGTGCTCGTAACAAAAGATTAATCTAATTAACAAAAGATAATTTGCTTATTTATAACGTATTTTACGTAACTGCTAAATAAATATAATTTGGAATATTCAAAAATACAAGAAAGAGTTAATTACTAACTTCAAAACAGTAGAAACGAGTCGAAACCTTAATCAAAACAAAAACACCACCAGAGAAACCACCTAGCAAGCGTTAGGTAACAGGCGACCGGATATTTCGCTATTTTTGGGCATTTGAATACGGAATCGGCTAATGAGCTAACTAGCTAAAGAGGTATAACGTTACATTGAATTCGGGGGCTAGGTTCCGTAGCCGACTGCGGAAAAAAATAGACCCACTGGTTGCAGTAGAAACAACTCTTTTTACTGGTCCCATGCAAGTTTGCAGACAAGGTGAAAAAGTGCCGCGAAACCTGCTCTTGGACGGGAAACTTGTAAAGCCGTCACTCATCTGGCAAGCACTTTTTTTTCGAGAGGTTGTCTCAGTTAGGGGTACGTTTGAACCTGTCGAAGTGTGTTTTGGGGAGGGTCAGTATTAAGTTCTTAGGACATAGCATCTCCGCGGAGGACATGGTAAAATTGTGGCGATAAGCGAATCGAATGATGCCTTTGTAAGAAGTACGAAAGAACTTGCGAATACTGCCACTTTGGTCCACAGGTCGAATTAGGTCTTTTGTGCCTGCAGACATGCGAAAGATTGTGTTCGATAGATTGCACGAAATATTTCCTGCTGGTGTTAAAGCTACGAATAGGCTGAGCGTTATGTCTGATGCTGATCACTGAGCGTTATATCTGGCCTAATATGAAGGACATTGCAACCTGGGTGCAGTCCTCACCAAAATAGAAAGATCAAAAATACTTACGAATCTGCTGTCGTCGTATCTGAGAGATAAAAGGCTTGTGATGTCAATAACCTTTACTTTATAAGAACGAAAATTAAACTGACATCTAGCACCCCTCCTGCTAGGAAGATTGGCGGGGGAAGCAGCCTCCCTCTCTACGGATGGACTTGCAGTCAGCAGAAATAGTTACTGTGTATCTCATGCATACAAGGTTAGTAATCGAGTGTTAAAGCTTTTAGCCTGACAATCCACACTGTGTATGAAAATTCAACAATAAATAGCTCTTAAACAACATTTGAATATTTTAATAAAAAGGTTTTGAATACATCATTTATCTGGAGTAATTAATCAAAACAGCTTAAATATTTGCAAAGTGTCTAAAATGTATCAATTTCTTTCAAAAAGTAGGTCAAAATTTAAATTTTTTAAAAATCTGTCACAGCATAGCATGTAGAAAATGGTGTAGGGAAACAATATATTCAAAATACAAGAATTTTTTTTAATTAAAAAAAATTAAAAAGTATAAAATAAACTTGTAAAATCTACAAGATAGACACATACAAAATTGTAAAAAATAAATAAAGTACACAAAATTTAAATGTTTGGGGTAAGATAATTTCAACATATATAGAAGAATGATTAAAAAAATATGAACATAGTATTTCGGGTAAATTTTTAGATCAAAAATTTAAATTTAAAATATTTTCAATGTATAGAAATCAATTTATAAAACTAAGAACAAAATTTAAACATTTTAGAAAATTTAAACATTTTAGTACAAAATTAACTCAAAAAAAATTGGGAATCTGTATTTGAAAAATTTGAATTCAAAACAATATCCAAAGTGATGTGATTTTGACAATGAAATTGATATACACTGTTAATTTTATGCAAAACTTATAGGTAAAACTAATTAAATTTTCCACGTAAAAGATGAACTGGCACGAAATTTGGTGAGTTTTTATAGCTTGGCACCATGAGCAGTAATCTGCAGTTTAGGTGTTGCTTTCTTGTATCATTATTCTATCAGAGAACTTTTTATTTATGATTGCATTTGAAATCTTTTTTTTTTTTTTTTTTTTTTGGGGGGGGGGGGTCTTGTTTTGTTTTTGTGTGTTTGTGTATTCATTCAGCGTTAAAATTTTTGATGACAAAATTTAATAAATAACATTCATGTGAATCTTTCATTGCAACAAAATAACAGCAACAGCATTAAATGTAATACTCCTAAATATTCATAATTTTAGGTACATCATTCATTATTCTTGTTTAAAGTTTTAAACAAATGTATTTCAAAGAGGATGATTTAAAAGAAATACTTGATATTTTAAATTGAAATTCCTATGCAAGGAAAAATAAAAATTATTTTACTCTTCAAAGCTCAGCATTATTATTAATATATTATATATAAAAATATTTAATTTTCTCTGCACCATGCATTCTAAAGTTTTGCTCAGTAGAACATTTCAAGATTTATAAAATCTTCATTAGCTGATATTCATGACAGCCTTGATATGATTTTTTATTGTAAAAATTATATTTGGGTCAGTTTAGAACTAGATTTTAGTTGTCTGCTCTCTTACCTACATATTTGTTAAACTCAATAGATTATTGTGTAGTGGCAAAATTTATAACTGCTTTCTTGCTGTTCATGTCTTGGGTAAATTTCTTAAAATAAATAGTTTCTGTCTTTAAGTTCAGTGCTAGTTGAATTGATGTTTGTGGTTTTAGGATTTATGTACAGGTTTTAGGATACATATATTATTTTGTTTTAAACATAATTTATAGAAATCTGATAAATAGAAAATATGAAGATTTTGTGGGAATTCTACATTTTAATATTTAAACTTTAGAAATTTCTTCATTAACTTAATATATATGAAGGCAACAGAGTATAACAGTTGATTACTTTGCACTAGAAAATTTAATGTCCAAGTTCTTGTCATTCATGCCTTTGATCAGGGCCAACCTTAGTCAATGTGGTCCCCAACTGCAGAAATTTCAGCGGGATCCTTCAAAATTCTAATTTACATTAAATAATAAACATTTAACGTGAAGCATAAAAGAAAAAATTTGGAAGATGGTCATATATCCATTTTTATCTACATTTATAAGAAAAGAAAAACTAAAAAGTAACCAGACTACATATAATTTATTCATAGAACAAAATTTTCAATCAATTTTTGCTAGATTTTTTTTAGCAAGATCATTTATAAATTGATCAAATTTGAATGTCCTTGTTTCTATATGCATTAGAGACAGTATTCCAAGGCTGTTGAGTCTCTTTTGCAATTTTGTTAACCTCAAGTATGTTTTAATTAATTTTTATCTAGAAAAGCTTTGTTCGAAGGCTAAAGTTACATGAATTGTTAAAATATCCTTAAAGATACAAATGCATCTGAAAAGCCTTTAGCTGTCATTTGTAGCAATTGTAGAATTTTTATTGGGTTTCCGAAACAATAGGTTTTGATACTTCCATTTCTTAGACCAGCATATAGCTATTACTGGCTACATCTTTTATAGACTTCATTTGGTCATTATTCTGAATCATGTTTACATTTGTCAAAACAATTTCTAGTACTGAAGCATATTTTTCATGTTTGTTCTGTGGAATCTTGTGGAATAAAATTATGTACCTTTATACGGTATTTGTTAATAACAATGCACCTCAAACATTTCTTTCCAGTTACTTATTGGTTCATCCACATAATTAAATATCCTTTAGTTCAAATCCTTTAGTCTGAAGTTCAAACATCACAACATATCAACGCAAAAGCGCAATTACAACTTAAAACGTATTCTATCATATTGACTGAAGTATCTACCGAAGTTGCCATCTTCAGTTATTGTAAAGTATCAATAACACAAAATATAGTATTAAGCACGCAAACAATCGCAGGTGCTGGAAACAAGCAAATTGAATATTACGCCACACTGGTATAAATGTCACACTGGTGGGCTGAATTTCAAACACCACACTGAAAAACATTATACACTCTTCAATAATAGCAAAACAAAACATGATGTAAAATAGATCTTGTCAGTGATTCATTTTTTAGTGAGAATTACGCTGTGTTTACGTTTTGTTCAGTGGAGTATGCATTTAGAATTGAAATATCTCTAAAACTATTAAAGTAACAAAATAAGTGTACGCAGAAAAAAATTATTAGTTTTTAAAGCTCTTTGCAAATATGTAACATTTATTTTTTTTCATGAAAAAAAAATATTCCGATTACGACATTTTCAAATATGGCCGAATTTCATAATGGTAGCCCGGTTCACCCGGAATTGTGACACGACAGACATAGAATTTGCTTTATTTATATAGATTTTCAGCGATCCTGTAGATAAACTCTTCCCTTAAAACTCTTCCTGCAACGTCTACTTAAGCACGTCCAACAAATATTAGCGATTTCCGGCGATCCTGTGTTTTCTAAAATTATAAATTATCTGAAATAGCCGACTGCATCATAGTCGCCAATGGACCTCCATCAATGATGCAGAAAATCCAGATAAATAATGATGAGGTTAAAACCTTAATTCTGGCACTTTCATCTCTTTTAGAGCGATTGCAAATGGAGGATAATAACGGCATGCATGGAGCCCATGCCTGTTCTAGGTTATGTGGCCGATCGCGGAGCAAAAATAGTTCTACTGCTAGAAGTAGAAAGAACTCTTTCTCCTAGTACCGTGCAACTGTCGCCGACAAGGCGAAAAAGTGTCGCAAATCCCTGCTCTATGACGGGCAACTTGTAAGGTTGTCACTCACCGCTGGGATCAACGGCAAGGTTGAGGTAAATAGGCTGTACCTTAATGATTATGCTAGCAAGTTAAAATTTTTAATTCACACCGGAGCTGACGTCTCAGTCTACTAGTACCGAATGCTAACTGAAGACAAATTACAACTTTTCGCTGCAAACGGTACAGAAATCCCAGCTTCCGACCAAAAGCTGTTAAAATTAGATTTGGTGTTACGTCAGATTTTTCACTGGTAGTTTATTTCGGCATGTTTCTCAGCCTATTATACGGATGGATTTCTTTTGACTGTAACTTGATGTCCGGCAATGTGGGTTGCACGATCCTATAAATTTAAAGGCGCAGGGAATAGTTGCAACAAAGGCAAGTGTTGATATCCGCGCGGTCTCCCAGGAAACGAAATTTCAAGCGCTTCTAAACAAATTACCTAACCTTAGGGATATGTATCATTTAAAGCAGCTTAACAGAAATTCCAATTTACGATGTCGGCCGGGATAAGCAGACATTTCGGTAGTAGATGTACTAGCCTCTCCCCATGGTCCCCAAATCTAACGGTATTGGCGGTGATTGGCGTCCATGTGGCGATTATCTTGCTTTATAAACGTTGCGACTCTTCCGGATCGTTACCCGGTTCCTCGTATACAAGACTGCACGCAAACACTTTTTAAGAAAATAATTTTTTCAACATTATATCTAGCAAGAGCATACAGCCATATCCCGGTACGTCCCGAAGACGTGAAAAATATGGAGGATAATAACGACAATGACGGGAAACTTGAAAAGCCGTTACTCACCTTTCAAACATTTTTCAAAAGGTTGTCTTAGTTAGAAGCACGTTTGAACTCGTTGAAGTGTTTTTTAGACGGATCAGTATTAAGTTCTTAAGACACAGAATTTACGGCAGAGGGCATTCGTCCACGCCAAGATAAGGTTGAGGCGATAAGCGAATTTCCTCGTGCTACAAACACGCAGGTGGTCTTAAAATATACCTGCTAGGGGCAGTAAAAAATGACAAAAAAGCAGTTCAATGGATCGATAAATCTTATGATGCCTTTGTAAAAAGTACGGAAGAAATTGCAAATGCTGCCACTTTGGTCCAAAGGTCGAATTAGGCCTTGTGTGCCTGCGGCCACGTGAAATATTGTGTTCGATAGATTTCACGAAATATTTCCTCCTGGTGTTAAAGCTACGAATAGGTTTATCACTAAGCGTTATGCGTGGCCTAGTATAAAGGACATTGCATCCTGGGTGCAGTCCTGGCCAAAATAGAAGGATCCACCAACACACGAAAAGTACCATTGGCAACTTTGTGCAACCATGAGCTCGTTTTCAACATGACTTCAACGTCAGTGACCCGAAAACAAGACAAGCTAGCGGTGGAAGGAAACATGAGAAAGAAAAATCTCATCTGAATAGTTTTCAAAAATGTTCAAAGTCCGTAGAAAAATAACCCCACAAATTTCGAGATGAAAAAGCTATTAAAGAATCCTCTTCTACTTCCCATAAATTTTGGCAGTTTCTTTTTTTACACCAAATACATATATCTTATAGATCTTTTATTTGCATGGTTTCTTTCAAAAACATTCATTCAAATCTTTTATAGATTGCATCATGCATCAATTATTACAACACAAGAAACGTTTTTAATAATATAAAAGCTACATTAATTTAAAATAATGAATAACAGGCAACAGTGAAAATTTATTCAGACTCCATATAAAGACATAAAATATTTATGAAATTTTCCTCAATTACTGATCACACCAGATGCACAGCACTAAATTAATTCCAAATCATAATTACGTGCGTTATCTCCTTTAAAAAACACCTACGACAAACATGAGTTTCAATTCGATTTTGAAGGTCGTTTTCCCTACCGATAGACAAAAATGATTCTTTGCGAAAGAAAATTCAGTTTCATACGGAAGTACACAGTTGATTGGGTCCCTGACTGGGTTGGGATGTCCTTTCCATCTATTCTCCAGTCATGTCTCATATTCTGCAAATGTAAGGGTTTTCTTTTTAAATTACCATCTCCGGAAATCTTTTCCCACATACAATGGAAGCGAAAGGTTTTTCTTCTGTATGGGTACGGAGATGCAATTTTAAAGCACACTGGAAAGAAAATCTTTTATCACACACACTGAGGAAGAACGATTTCTGTCCTATGAGGATACGTACATGATTGTTTAATTGAAAGTGTTCAGAAAACCTTTTCTCACATATACTGCAGGCCATAAGTCTAACCTCCATGGATACGGACATGCGTTTTCAAATAATCCCGCAGAGAAATCTTTTCTAACATACAGTGTAGGATAAAGGTTACTCTCCTGTATGGGTAAGGAGATGTGTTTTTAAACTATCTTTTACAGAAAATCCTTTGTCACATACAGAGTAGGCAAGAATTTTTTTTCTTGCACGGATACGTTTATGTGATTTTATTAACACTGTGCAGGAAATATTATCTCACATACAGTTCAGGCGAAAGGTTTGTCTCCTGTATGAGAACGGAGATGTGTTTTTAAAGGACCTGGTGAAGATCATCTTTTCTCACATACAGAGCAGGTAAATGGCTTTTCTCCTGTATGGATACGAATGTGATTTTAATATAGTGTGTTGAGAAAACTCTTTCTGGCATTCAGTGCAAGAGTAAAGTTTCTCTCCGGTATGAGTACGGAGATGTATTTTAAAATGACTTTGTACAGAAAATCTTTTATCACACACAGATCAAGAGTAAGGTTTCTCTCCGGTATGAGTACTGAGATGTCTCTTTAAACTATACTGTGTAGAAAATATCTTGTCGCATACAGAGCAGGCGAAAGGCTTCTCTCCTGTATGAATGTGGAGATGTGATATTAAACACCTCTGTTGAGAAAACCTCATTTGACATACAGTGCAAGCGTACGGTTTCTCTCCTATATGAGTACGGAGACGTGTTCATAAATCACCCTGTTTAGAAAATCTTTTCTCTCATACAGTGCAAGCGTACGGTTTCTGTCCTGTATGAGTACGGAGATGTCTTTTTAAATCACCCTGTACGGAAAATCTTTTCTGACACACAGAGCAAGCGAAAGGTTTCTCTCCTGTGTGGATACGGAGATGTATTTTTAAATTACTCTGGTCAGAAAATCTTTTCTGACATACAGTGCAGGCGAAAGGTTTCTCTCCTGTATGAGTACGGAGATGTGTTTTTTAAACTGCTCTGTACAGAAAATCTTTTCTCACATAGAGAACAGGCGAAAGGCTTCTCTCCTGTATGGATGCGGAAATGAGTATTTAAATGATTTCGTGCTGAAAACCTTTTCTCACATACAGTGCAGGCGAAAGGTTTCTCTCCTGTATGAGTACGGAGATGAGTTTTTAAATTATGCTGTACAGCAAAACTTTTCTCACATAGAGAACAGGCGTAAGGCTTCTCTCCTGTATGGATGCGGAAATGAGTTTTTAAATGTTCCCGTGTCGAAAACCTTTTCTCACATACAGAGCAGGTAAAAGGCTTCTCTCCGGTATGACTACGGAGATGCCTTTTTAAATCACCCTGTACAGAAAACCTTTTCTCACATACAGAGCAGGCAAAAGGCTTCTCTCCTGCATGGATGCGGATATGTGATTTAAAATGACCCTGTTGAGAAAACCTTACCTGACATACAGCGCAAGCGTACGGTTTCTGTCCTGTATGACTACGGAGATGTTTTTTTAATTCACAGTGTACAGAAAATCTTTTCTCACACACAGAGCAGGCGAAAGGTTTTTCCCCTGTATGGATGCGGAGATGCCTTTTAAAATGACTCTGGTCAGAAAATCTTTTCTGACATACAGTGCAGGCGAAAGGTTTCTCTCCTGTATGACTACGGAGATGTGCTTTTAAACTGCTCTGTACAGAAAATCTTTTCTCACATAGAGAACAGGCGAAAGGCTTCTCTCCTGTATGGATGCGGAAATGAGTTTTTAAATGATCCCGTGTCGAAAACCTTTTCTCACATACAGAGCAGGTAAAAGGCTTCTCTCCTGTATGACTACGAAGATGTGTTTTTTAAATCACCCTGTACAGAAAATCTTTTCTCACACACAGAGCAGGCGAAAGGCTTCTCTCCTGTATGGATAGAGAGATGTGTTTTCAAACTACTCTGTTCAGAAAACTTTATCTGACATACACTGCAAGTGTATGGTTTCTCTCCGGTATGAGTTCGGAGATGTCTTTTAAAGTATACTGTGCAGAAAATCTCTTGTAGCATACACAGCAGGCGAAGGGTTTCTCTCCTGTATGGATGTGTAAATGTGTTTTTAAATGCTCGTGTGCAGAAAACATTTTCTCAAATACAGCAGGAAAAAGGCATCTCTCCTGTATGGTTACGGAGATGTCTTTTTTAATTAAACAGCTGAGAAAATCGTCTCTCACATACAATGCAGGCGAAAGGTTTCTCTCCGGTATGGGTACGGAGATGTCTTTTAAAATGACCTTGTTCAGAAAATCTTTTCTCACACACAGAGCAAGCGTAACGTTTCTCTCCGGTAAGAGTACGGAGATGTGCTTTTAAATTATTCTGTAGAGAAAATGTCTTGTCGCATACAGTGCAGGCGAAAGGTTTCTCTCCTGTATGAGTACGGAGATGTAATTTTAAAAACCTCTGTATAGAAAATCTTTTCTCGCATGCAGCGCAAGCGAAAGGTGTCTCTCCGTATCGATGCGGAGATGTCTTTTCAAATCCCTTTGTGCAGAAAATATTTTCTCGCATACAGTGCAGGCGAAAGGTTTGTAGCCTGTATGGATGCGGGGATGTGTTTTTAATTTACACTTACCAGAAAAGGCTTTCTTGCATACATCAGAAGCGTTAGGATTTTTGGAGAGATGATTATCAATAATGTGGGACGAATGATGTTCTTTTAAGGCGGCGAATTGCGCAAATGTGCCTTCACATAAATTACATTTGAAAATGTCTTTGGTGCGACACTGCATCTGTGCTTTAGAACTTTTTAGACTTATTGTGCATGTATCATATGGAGTGCAATCATCTATAGCTTTAATAGGGTTCTTCTCAAAGGAACAGCTTTCTATCGGAAGATTCCTTTTCACATGAAATACACGACATTTTCTCTTTTGTCCGCCCGATGTTTCATATCAAAATGATCACAAAACTGTGATTGCCAGCAATACGTTTAACTTCTAAATATACGAACACAACAAAGACATCTAACAATCTGTACCAACAACCTGCAAAGAAAGGAGAAAGAAATTGAATGAAAAATATTAAGACTATATCATTAATTAATAAATAATTATAATAGTATTAATATAGAACATTTAATAAGATTGCTCCGAGAAATTCCAAAGATTAACCTCTCATTAAAAAATTTGATTACCATCAGATTAATAAGTTCAGAAATGTAACAAAATATATACGAGGGGAAATCAAAAAGTAAGGTTACAAAGCCTGCAATGAAACGTGTACCTTTTATTTCATAAAACCAATACAGCCAACAGATAGTCCATATAATAGGTTATTTTTCGACATAATCTCCATATCGGTTTAGGCACTTCTCGCTTCGTGGGGTGAGTTTGAATATTCCCTCCTGGTAAAAATCCTGCCCTTGAGTGTTCAGCCACGTTGTGGCCAAGTGTTTCACCTCCTCGTCTGAAGCGAATCGTCGGCCCCCTAGGTCCTCCTTAATGTGGGGAAAGAGATGAAAGTCGCTTGGAGCGAGGTCTGGGCTGTAGGAAGGGTGGTCGATGATGTTCCAGCGAAATTTCTTCAACATCGTGGTGGTCCTCTGAGCTGTATCACCTTCGAAACCAAGGCCTCACAACTAGGTAGTGACGTCACGCTACTGGGATCTTTCCCGCGCGTCCTTACTGATCCAACTCCCGAAAGCAATTTGCATTATAGCACTGTTTACATAATTCTTTGAGAAAATTATTTGTACTTGCAAGCTTTTTAATGAATTGTTTCATTCATAAAAAAGTGGAGAAGCAGCTTAGTGGAATATTGAAATTAATAGTTTGCAAAAGTTGAAAATTTAATGTTATTTAAGGAAAAATTTAAACAACTAAAATATTCAAAATTCAACTAGAGTGATTGTAACCTTAAAAAAAAAACATCACACACAGGGAAAAAACTTCTTGGTTGATTTCTATATGCACCACTAGAAAATATTTTTCTTAATTCAATTTTGTTGGACTTTTGCTACTGATGATGAAAGACTATAAAGCAAAAATGAATAACATTGTAACTGCAATAAAAAAGTACAACCAGTTTTTAATCAATTTATTTAATTTCAATTACACATCATGTTATATAATAAAATTATACACATAATATTTATCTAAATCCTTTCAATACACATTATAATTAATGAAACAATAGAGACAGATTTACACACAATTAAATATCTCAAATATCTGTAAGTGTCTCTAGCTTTCTCATTGATGCTTTATAAGATTTCTTTTTTGAATGAGCAGCTAGAATTGCATCAGCATTTTTTTCTTACAAAAATTTAGCAAAATATTTGTGGATACCCATATTACTTTCTTTAAAATAATATCAGCACTGTGAAAATTTGCACAAAGCACATCTGATTACAGCATATGACTATCTTCTAATGAATACATTGTAGATGCAGTAGCTATATGTCAATTCTGCTTTCTTAGAAATTCTAGATCATGGTGAAAGCATAATTTATTTATAATATAATTATACAATACTGCATTTACAATGTACTCACGAGGATACATTAATCGACCTCTATCTAAGTTTCTCAAAAAATCCTAATCAACATTTACAACCAATTCTTTATCTAGCAAATGCAATTACTTACATGACAAACAGCTTTTCCTTTTCAAAACTGAGTACATACAATACCCAGCAAAATAAATAATTACTGGAAAGTAAGGTTTTGCATTTGTAACATCTGATGCTTTCAGACACATGTCAAAATTACTATTTATATATTCAGTTTTTTTCAAAATCATTAATTTCAAATAAAAAATCTTTAATTTTAACCTCACCAAAAGCTTTAGTTTGAAGTTTTAGCTGTAATGCTGACTGCATCCTCAATTTTTTTTTTGCATTCAAATAGCTGTTGCAATGAAATATTATACTGGCATCCAGCTAATTGATAATAATAGCCAAACCTACTCTCCAAATCATGTGTCTGAAATTTTCAGGGTAAGATGTATCCGATATTTAATTCTTCTTTGCAGTACTTGCTTATTTAAATAATTCCATTAATAGTTACTTCTAGACATGCCTGTTGTACAACCCATCTTATCCCATTCATCTAACCAATCTAAAAATTTGTCAAAAAATTAATTTTGTTATTTTCACTTAATGTTAATGGTGTTTGATACACATTATTTAACCTAGATCCTTTACTTATAAATTTAACATTAAATATATTCCACCAAGTAAGAATTATTGTGATAAAATTTGCAGTGTCTTGGTAATGCTGTAATTTATGTTTATCCCCAAGTTCAATCAATGCCTCAGCAACAAATTCATTAAATACTTGCAGAAACAAATTAACATTTTGTCTCTCTAAATGCGTGGGAGCAAGTGACTTAAAGGTTAATTTATATCCAAATTTAATTAATGAGTTACATTCTAAATCATGTAGATCTTTTAGTGTTTTTAAACAAGCTGTTTTAAAATTGTAAGGAGTGCTGATATTAAAACCTCCATCAAAATTTGGGTAGTAAAAAAATTGACCAGAATTTTTTGATTTAGCCAATTATTTCTAATGTATTTCATAATTTTTTTATTAAAAACCAAACTAAATTTAATGTGTTAAAACCTCATATTTTGTTTCCATTTATTAATTTTTGTTGTTTACATAAATTTCCTTAAGTATTTTAAATTTAAAAGTCCCTTAATAATTTTTTCTGTGTTAAAAAGTGACATTATGCTTCACTTTTGTGTTTGCACAAATACTGCCTAGTGTCTATTATGCACTTGATGCCTTAGTGGTATAATGATAGTTAGTATTCTACCTTCATACTTAATCTATGAATATGGCATATTTTGTTCACCACTCATGCATGACTCTTCATACTATTAACTCTTCATACTATTAAAAAGTAAACCCTATCTCTACTCTGTGGCTAGTTTAACCCCTAACCCAAATAATGTTGTCTATATGGATTGGTAAAGGCACTGTAAGTAATAAATTTGGAAAAGTCATTTTTTTATTACAAAAAAATATTGGTTTTGCTTTTGTTATTGAAAAATTTTATGCTATTTCTATTGATGAGCCTGTTGGGGATTTATTTATTACAGAGAATTATTAGATTTTTATTCTTTTAATCAAAACAAAAGTTAATTTTGTCCTTTTAAAAATAAAGAAAATAAAATTATTGAAAAGCAAAATAAAATTTTAGCTTATATGTATTTCTTCTTAATTTTCTGGGAAATATGTATTCTGATTTTAGTATAAATGTCTGTTAAAGAGGTTAAAAATTTAGGAATTTTAATTTCGAAATATATAAGGCACTCTTTTTGTATTTTTTTAAAGTTTAGCTGTATTTTAAAGAAGGTGTGGAGAAGTATATATGAGTTTATTAATGGCCTAAAAAAGTATGGATCTGCATTCTCAAAATAATATTTGTTAAAATCTTGAAGCAAAATTACTTTTAACTTTTCCCTTGCAAGTTTGTAAACGTAAATGTATTATAGTTTTTAACATCCTTTTTTAAACAATTTTAAAATACTTTATCATAAGAATTGGATAGATGTGAAGATGTACAAAATAGTTGTTAGATTTTAGGATTAATTAAAATATTTTTATTTCTGTTGATTTACCTATATAGTCTATAATCAATTAGTGTAGGAAAACAATTTCTTCATGACACCTGCACTTCATTAAGTCTTGTTCTCTACTTTCAGATATTAGGAGCTCCATCAGAATTACCTGGCTTTTCATATTCCATCAGATTCTAAAACTATTAAAATTTATATAAAACATTAAGATTTATAGTTTGGAGGTACTCTTAATATAGCAGTTACTTTCCTGAAACATGGAGAATCAGTTCTCTATGCTGCAACTACATTTAAAATTTTGTTATGGACTGGTAATTACATATATATCCACTAACTATCACGAGCCTTATTAGCTTAATATGGAAAAAATTGTTTGCTCCTGCGTGTCATTTCTTGCTAGCTGTTATTTCAAAATTTAAAATCCTAATGTCATGATCTTTCAAACATTGCAGTAAAAATTGGGCAAACAATGTCCATTAATGTAGAAGCTGTCAGTGGGCACTTTAAAAGATGCTTAAACTAGATACTTTCACTTATTTTATTTAACTATGTGAACATTAAAATCAACTTTGATACTGAAATGCATAATATTTATAAAATTTATTTTATATTTCAGGTGAATAATCCTCCACATTCGAAAGAAAGCTTGGCTATCTGAAGGCTTTTGAAGATTTTGATTTAAAAATAAAATTTTTTATAAAATTGTGCCTAGTTGTTTAAACACAAATATATGTATATATGTAAATAAAGTTTCTCTGTATTTGTAATTTTGTTATCTGGGAAGTTTTTTTTTTTTTTTTAATGTGAGTTTACATTCTTTCCCATTAAAGTGTGCATTTGAAAGCACACTTTATTTAGCAAGAAGGATGAATGCATTTTACATGAGTTATTTTATTTCTGTATAGAAAAGTATATTTATATTAAATATAGTAAATATATATTAGCACATAATAAAATTTTCCGACCATGTGCCTGGAGCTATTTTGTTTAGAGTGACTAGGTAAGTATATTAACACATTATGAAGTTTACAAACCATGTAAGTATAAATAGGTGACTTATCGAATAGAGATAGTTTTATATTTGTGAAAAACTTGTGTCTTAAAAATAGGTATCTATATTTCCTAAAATCTTAGTTGTTGTAATTTGAGATTTTGTAATTTTTTCTCAGCTAGTTTTGCTGGATCATGGTATCTCTACCAATTAGAAATATTTATTACTGAAATCAATGTAATTAACTTTTGTTTCATTTTAAAAATATATATTTTGTTAATATCTCTGCTATGTTAAAGCTAAGATATGAAACTTCCTTAATCAAATATTTGTATCTCAGTTTAATCAAACTAAAAGTTGCAAAGGAAAACTTTTTGGCCTACAAAATTTTAAGGGTTTACAGAGGCTGTTCACACATTTTTTAGACGATGTATATTGTATTCACAAAACTAAATTACATAAAATTCTTATGTTTTAAACGTTCTATTTGACATCCCTTATTCTGAACTATCTTTCGACACCGCAATTTCCAGGATAATAATGCCTTTTGAAGTGTCAGAAGAGGTATTCTATCCCATTCCTCCTGAACAGCTTTCCAGAGACTGTAAGGGTTTTGGGACGACGTTTGGATAATGCAGATTTTGAAAGTCCGAAAGCACAAAAATCCATAGGTGATACATCGGGAGATTTAGTAGGGATATCAGTGAAGGGTATGGCCCTGATACCAATTTTTTGTTCCATTTCTTCTAGGAAATTTACAGTGGATTTTGATGTGTGACTGCTAGCTTTGTCCTGATGGAGTCTCACAGATTGATGGCACTGTGGGTAAATTGATGGTATTTCATTCAGAAAAATTGGCGATAAAATATGTTCCTGATAGTATTTGGAGTTAATCTTGACATTTTTTCCACTCTCTTTATTTTTAACTTGCCATTATAAGAAACACCAACAACAATCATGAATCCCTTAGAAAAACTTTCTTTCGATTCTTTGAACCATGTACTTAAATTTTTTTCTCCCCTTTTTTGATAATAAATGGTTCTATTTTTGTTGCAATCATTCAAATACATCCATGATTCATCTATTATGACAATTGTTTTCCATTTTTCTTTGGATAAGTGTTTCTCATATAGAATTCTGCAGCGTGTCCTGCGTTCAGCGATATGATTTGGAAGAAGACGATCCACATTGCGTTTTTTTCGCTTTCTTAAGATTTAAATCAACGTTTATCATTTTGTTTACAGTGGACACTGAGCATTTTAATGATTTTGCAACTGTCCTTTGACTAGGGGATTTTCTTTTAACATTAAACAATGTACCTTTGCAATAGTCGAAGATGTCCGTTTTTTCCTTGGATATTTGTTTGGAATTTTTTGTCCCACTTGAGGCTCCAATTTGACGTTTTTTTTCCTTTCTTGTTGACGATATTACCTATCGACGCTTTAGATATCACAAAAGCATGACTCTCACATCATTTTTGGTTAACAGAGTATGCATATTTCTCTTCGGAAAGAGCATAAAAGTAGCCTTTAAACCACTGCTTTGTTAAAAACGCCATTTTGAATAAAAACAAAACTTTCAAGCCGCAGACGATAATTTTGACTTTTAAAAACATAGTACAATTGCAATTATTTCTTTTGCAGCAAACGATTTTTTATTACCGCTTACCAAAATCATCTAAAAAATGTGCGAACAGCCTCTGTATACATTACAATTTTCATAAGTTTCCTGTAAATTTTATTTCATTGGTATATAGAAGCACCACCACTAAATCTCAGCATAAGGTTCAATTAAAAGTTGTTGCTTTTTTTTAATTTGGAGGGTTTTTTTTCCTCACTCTTACTCCTGTGAATGAAACTGATTTTAAAAATAATGGATGCTTGATTAATATTTTAAATATCTGATATCTTTACATCTTTTAGACAGCCACTTATAATATAAGTTTGCAAGATTTTATAGCAAATATTTATCTCTGTTTCTATGAGACTTAAATTTTGAAAAAATATCCTTAAATTTTAAAACCAATTACATTCCAAATATAGGTGTATAGCATAGGTTATTTTTCTTTTCTTTTCACGAGAAAAAATATGAGGAAATTGAGAAAATAAATATACATAACAATGAATAATGAATTATTAGCATAAAATTGCTTAATTAAACTAGGGGGGTAAATAGGCAAACTTTTGAGTACTATAGCGTAAACTCATTTACTTAAAAGAACTCATTAGTCATGGGTTTTATAACCCGAAATAAAGTGAGATATTGAACTCGAAAGAAGATTTCATCTGCTCATGTTGGTATGTTTTTCGACACACTTTAAAGTGAGTCATATAACCCATTTCAGTGAGTTGGCTGGCGGGTAAATTAACCCGCTTGGGATCTGGGATCTAGAACCCACTTTCCCACATGGGTTGTATGATTCATCAAAAGTGAGTTCCCCTGTGCAGTGGATTTGAAATCAGAGAAGTGGGTTCACTGAACAACTTTTTTTTCTCTGTGGAAGAGTGAGACTCGAACCCATAGACTCTGGCACCGGTTACCAACACTCTAACCATTCGGCCATCACCTGGCTTTGGGGGTGGGTGGGAGGTGTGTGTTAAAATTAAAGTAAGCTTTTTAATGAAAGTTCAATTTTTCTAAAGAATTCTTCTTTTGAATTTTTATATTTCTTTGAAAACAATTTTATATATCCTGATCCCTCTTAAGAAAGACACAAGGGGGGGTGAGGTCGAATCCCGACGTGTGTCATTAAATACCTCCGTGTCTAGGCCGGAGAGGGGCACGTCAAATCTGTAGACTGGAAAATCCCAAATATTATCTATTGGGGTGTTACTGTTAATTACTTATCAGTTTTGATCTGACAGGAACACACTGAAACTGGTCGCCGTTTATTATTATTGTATTTATTCAAAAGAGAGAAGTTTCTTTTTTCTTGCATTATATTTCATATATTTTATTTCCCCATACAAGAAAAAACAATGTCACATAAGAAGAAGTAAGTTTGGGAATATAATAGGGAAAAGGAAGAAACATTTGAAAATATGAGAGCAACAATCTAAATGCTTCTTATGGGGGCAATGGCTGCATAAACAGGTGCCTATATCTACTAATACATCAACATCAAAGCCCAATGAGTTGTTAAATTTGAATCACAACAGAATCAAACAAGCATTGACTCAAGCAACGACAGTGAAGTTTTTTGTGATACACACGTGCAGAAAAGTATTAATGAGGGAGAGGAAAATGAAGATATATTATTTCCAAATTATTCACAACAAGGAGAAGATGCGATAATACAAGATAAACCATCACGTGAAATTTCCAATTTCCAAAATGAAAAGCTGGAAGAAAATATTATATAAACTTTAATTGCTCTTCAAAAGTTGTGTCAGAAAATTATCGAAGTTTGTTAATAATGCAAGGCCCTGATCATGTGGATAAGACTATCTATCCATGGTCTACTGATGGTCGCAGTTTTAACAGGGAATGGATGTTTAAAAATTTGCACATGCATTCTTTTGGTACTTTTAGCCATCTTTAAGCAGATTTAAATTCATTTTCAGTTCTTTACAGCCAACTTTGTTTTGTAGACTGGTGCAGCCATCTATCAGCCGGGACAGGAACAAAAAGTTAAACGCAAGTTAACTTCCAATTAACTTCATTTCTTTCAAGTTCATGTTATAATTCATCAAAAAAAATTTTTTAAGTATTTATTAATACATAGGATTGTCAAATTTGTATGATTGAACAGAAAATTTAAAAACATTGTATATAAAAAGTTCTTTTTATCTTGTAATTATTAAATAATAAAGTAAAAGGACAAATAACATATCCAAGTCCTTATATCCAAAATGAGTTCCTCAATTTATTACCTTTTAAAGTGAGATATACTATAATTGCTGATATAAAAACTTCTAAATGTTATAGCATTATATGACAGTATTCCTGATTGTTCACATAAGGAGCAGTTGTGTCACATCATTAGATTTGTTAAAAATACCAAAGATTGTGTGACAATAGAAGAGAAATTCCTCGATTTCATTTCATCAAATGAAAAAACTGGAGGTCTGGCCAATGAAATACTAGATGAATTGAAAAAAGATGATGTAGATTAAAAAATTGCAAGAGGTCGAGGATACGACAATGCAGCCAATATAGCTGGAAAATACAACAGTGTGAAAGCCTACATCCTACAAATAAATAATCTTGCTAAATTCATTTCATGTGCTAGTCATTCTTTGAGTTTAATTGGCGTACATGCCGCAATTAATGTAGAAATGGTTATGTTTTTTGGTACAGTGTTAAAACTATTTAATTTTTTTTCCTATTTTTTTAATATGAAATGATGTCAAAAATTAACAGAAGTATTAAAAATAACTCTGACAAGATCAAGTCATACTTGCTGGTCTTCCAAAGAAAAGGCAATTTCTGCACTATATTCAGAAATTATTAATATTTTCATTATACAGCAAATATCTTAAGATATTTCTTATGGTGATGGTGAAACTTTCGCAAAATTGTTACTTAACAGCATGACATCTTTTAATTTTACTTTTGCTTTGATAATGTGGCATAAAATTTTAGGAAAAAATAATATTGCAAATAATCGGTTCTAAAAAAAAGCACAGGATATAAAACAATCTTGAGAATTATTTTTAAAGTTTATTGCACGTCGTCAAACAATTTAGATGCAAAGGATTTAAAAACATGATAGTTTAATGTGAAGAAACATGTGCAACTCTTGAAATACATCCTTTACCGGAAAATAATTACAAGATAAAAGAACTTTTTATATACCATGTTTTTAAATTTTCTGTTGAATCATATAAACTTAACAATTCTATGTATTAATAAATACTTTTTTAAAATTTTTTTGATGAACTATCCCATCAACTTCAAAGAAAATGAAGTTAATTGGAAGTTAACTTGCATTTAACTTTTCATTCCCTTTCTGGCCGATAGATGGCTGCACCAGTCTACAAAACAAAATTAACTGAAAATTAATTTAATTCTGCTTAAAGATGGCTAAAAGTATTAAAAAAATGCATTGTCATTGTGTTCTGAGCTATTCTAAAAGTTTCAAATGGCTAGCTAGTCGGGAAGTTAGTTAAAAATCGATTGCAAGATTTGTATTGGACAAACAAACAAGAAAGCGAGTTAATAAAAACATGTAATAAAAGAAAGCGCCTTAGAAAAATGTTATCGGGAAAAAAGTCGCAGAAAAAGGAGCAAATTTTTCACGTAAAGATCAATTTGAATATCTATTTAACGAAGTAAATGATGTACTCATAAATCAGTGTGAAAATATTCATTGTACAACTTCGTTGTTTGAATTTTTATCTGCAAAATGTTTGGATGAAATGCCACTTCTGGATTTAAAAAAAGCAGCAGAAGACTTATGCAAGAAATACGATGAATTAAATTGTATTCAACTGCAACATGAAATAGAATTTTCAAAGCCCAAACAAAAACTATTTTTAAAAATTTAAACGATCTTTATCACCTCGATATTCTAGATAGAATAGTTAGTTGGGATTTGTGCGAATCTTTTCCATTCATCACGACTTCCTTGCGGATACTTCATTACCTACCATTAACAACTGCTACTGGTAAGGGGAGTTTTAGTAAACTCGAGATTATAAAAATTTATCTAAGATCAATTGTGAACCAAGATCGACTTAGTAGTTTTGGGTTTACTTTAAATAGAATGCTATAAATTTGAGGAAAGCAGACTTTGATTCTGTCATTTAAGATTTTGCCAATTCAAAAGCAAGAAAAATTAACATCATTTAAAGTAAAGTTTTCATTTTTTTTGTAGTTCTCTGAATCGTTTCGAGCAGCTTGTAAAAGATGATAATTTTGGATTCCTTAGTAATTTCTAGACGATCCCACAGAAATGAACATAGGAAACATGTATCAGTAGTAGAAATTGTCGTGATAGATGTAAAAATGATTCAGAATAATGACGAAATGAAGTTTATAAAAGATGCAGATACAAATTGCTGTATGCTGGTCGAAGAAATGAAAGCATCAAAAACTGTTCTTCCTTCTTAATGTTTCAGAAACCCTATAAAAATTGAACAATTGCTACAAATGATACCTACAGACTTTTCAAATTTATTTATATCTATAAGGATATTTACAACAATTCATGTAACAATAGCGTTGGGGAAAAAAAGCTTCTTTAGATTAAAATTCTTTAAAATATACCTGCGGTCAACAGTATCGCAGGAGGGTCTCAACAGCCATACTGTCCATAGAGTATGCGTCAACAACAGTATGAACTTGTACAGTATGAAGAAAAGCAAGACTTGAAATTACAATCTGATCAATTAATAAATGATCTTGCTGTCAAAAAATTTAGCAAAATTAAATTTTTTTATTATAATTTTGTTCTGAAAATAAAATATATGTCATCTAGCTACTAATTTTTTTTTTTTATAAATCTACATAAAAAAAGAAATATGATTACCTTCCAAATTTTTATCTTTTATGCTTCACATTAAATTTTTATCATTTACTGTATATTAGAATTTTGAAGGAACCCAGGCTGAAATTTCTGCTATTGGGCTCCACAATAACTAATGTCTGCCCTAATTAAAGGCATGAATGACAAGAACTCGGATATCAAATTTTCCAGTATGAAGTATTTAACTGTTATACTGTTACCTTCATAAATTAAGTTAATGTAGCAATTTTCAAATTTTTAAATATTAAAATGTAGAATTCACATAAAATCATTTATTTATCAGATTTATAAAAATTATTGTTTAAAACAAAGTTAACTTTGTTTAAAACAAAGTTATCTGTAACTGTCAACAAAACAGATCGGGGGTAAGAAAGTCCCACATGAAATGCAAAACTTTCAAAATGTCTTCAAAGGAGAGGGTAAAACTGGATAAGACCGTCAGATTTGGCGACATTTGGCACGTTTTATTACTTCATCGCCAAAAACTCGCTAACGGATTGGCGCACTTCAGAGTTTACTAGAAATCAAAAACAAAGCTGTAAACAAACGTAAAAACAGCTGTGCCAAACTGAAAAATGTAAACAAAAAGCATCAATGCTGACAAAGAAAAAACAAATAACTTGGAAAACAATCTTCCCACAGGTTTTATAAAATTCGTAGGCGCACACGGAATCTCCACTTTGCTAAAATACCTCTGCTCCACTTCACTACACTCCGTTACGCATCCATCCAAAAACAATACACAAAATCCTCTGCCACTAACTGCACTAGAGTAAAACAAACCTTCTGCTAATTAAAGTATAATCCCATAAAATAAAACAAGACAGAAAGTTGCTTTTTTGGAGTATGTTCAAAATGTTCTTCAAAGAAATTGATGTTTAATTCAAACGAAGTTGAAAAGTTAGATGATACAAGTTATTATCAGTAGAGCATAACAAAAAAAAATACTTCCATAAAATGTATCGAAAAGGTTATTTTTCAGTAACAGAAAAAGAAAAGAAATGCAGTACCATTGGGAAACTAATTAATCATTTCATAGAATCTATTCTTAAACTAATGAAACATAAGGGAAATCATAGATATCAAACATGAAATTAAAAAAAAATTTTTAAATAATATTTCCAAAGAAGTAGTAATTTTTCATATAGATTACAGTGAAAATTAATCTGATAAATTAAATGCAGAACCCCAATCTTTTCATTTTTGAGGTTCTTGAATGGAAATCTCTTTACATACAGGAATGATTTAAGAAATTATTGACAAATATATAAAACAAGGGTTTTGCACTATTTCAGGCAACTTATGTCATGAACTATGCAGTATATGGGCTCATTTAAAGCCAATTTTTAATCATATCGTTATGTTAAATACTCAAGAATAAAAGGTTGCTTCACCAACAAACAAATATCGGAATAAACAAATCTTTTACCTTTTCCCCAAAAAAATTGTGAAGTACTTTCCAACAGCATTAAATGGCCTATTAAGAAAGAATGCCAGAAGATACTGTAATGAATATTGTTTTGAATCTTTCAGCATCATATCTAATATCATCCTGTCATTTTGCTTTTGTTAAAAGTGTTGATATTGATAAATTGTTATAAAATAATTTGCTTTGCAGAAATATGAAATTTTAAAACATTAGATGTTTCTAATGTATAATAAAATGCAATAAATTACTTAAAATAAAATGTAATGTGTCTGATCATTTTACATGTCATTACCATGTTCATACTTATCATTACCATGATCATACATGTCATTATCTACCATGCCTTAATAGAAAACAAATTAATTAAAGCAATAAATCAGCCAAACAATTTCTGCTGATATTTTTTTCATAATGCCAGATAAGCAAACATTCTATTAGAACAATAAATAGGGATTTTAAAAAAAAAAATTCAAAGCTAAAATTTTCCTTTATCTGAGAATGACACTTATATTAAATAGATTGTGCAGTGTGGATATCAAATAAATTGTTTTTCTGTGTCAGCAACCGTATGGTTCTTGCTAGGGCAAAAACTCGCAAATTCCCCTCTCCCCAAGGCTGCTATAAAAAGGAAGTACCAAGAACTAATATAAAATGTTTATGCATATTTCCCTTATGCAAAATGAAAAATTACCAGCCTATATTTTCATGTTTTGGGCAATAGTTCTCTTTTACATAAAGGGTTTAATATAATCCTCTAACACCTGTTTTAACTTTTTCCATCTACAAATATAATTCAGTTCATGCGTATTTTATTAAAGCACAATTATACATCACTTTTCTAAAGCACTTAGGAAAATTAATAGGATTACGTGAATTTTCAAAACTGTACTTTTGATACTTTTACTGCAGTTACTTTAAATTGATTAAATATTTTCATCCCTAGGAGGCAGGGAAGGATACATAAATCCCAAAGCAAAAGTCACGAATTTTACTAACACTGATCTTAAGGACCTAAACTATATATATTAAAATATTACTGAAGACAGGAGCAGGAAGAAAGCAGTTATAAATTTTAAGAGTACTAAATGAGTCGTTCACTGCACACATTGATTAACTCCATAAACAAAAAGTGGAGAAATGCGATGAAATAATGTACAATAATATAATATAATATAGTAATATTAATGTATCCATAACTTTGTCATTTATTGGTGTTAAATCTTTATTATTTGGGAAATTTATTATAAATATAAAAAGCTATAACTGAACCAAGTGCTTTGACACTTAAATTTAAGATATTTCAAAAAGTAGAGTTAGTCCATGTGTGCAGTGAACAACTCAAATAATCTATTGAGTATAAAGAATATGCAGAATATAGAACAGATAATTTCAATTTATTTCTAAACTGATCCAAGTATAATATTTACAATAAACAATATCATATCAAAGTTGTCAAAAATATTAGTTAATACAGATTTTCTAAATCTTGAAATGCTTATAACAAAGAAATCTTCAGAATACATAGTGCAGAGTAAATTAAACATTTTTATAAATAATATAGTAAAAACTGTGTACAGTTTTGAAGTGTTAAATAATTTACTTTTGCATTAAAAAGAATTTCAATTTTAAATATCAGATATTACTATTAAATCATCCTCTTTGAAATACATTGATTTAAAACTTTAAACAAGCATATTACAATGAATGATATACCTAAAATGATGAATATTTAGGAATATTGCATTTAATGCTGTTATCATTGTTGCAATGAAAAATGAGCATGAATGTTATTTATTAAATCTGGTCATCAAAAATTTTAGCACTGAATGAATACAGACATAAATAATAAAGAAAAAGTGATTTCTAATGCATTCAAAGATAAGAAGTTCTCTGATTGAAGAATGATACAACAAAGCGACGGAAAAACTGCAGATTATTGGTTAAGGTGCCAAGCTGTAAAAAGTCGCCAAATTTGGTGCCAGTCCATCTATGTGAAAATTTAATTATTTAATTAGTACTATCTATAAAATTTGCTTGAAATTAACATTGTATTATATATTTTTTAATTTAATACACATAGATGATGGTTAATTAACTTCGATAAGCTTTACATGTTTTAACAAATTTGTAATATATTAGGCATCGAGTTAAATTTGAAGTACACCAAACCCATAAATGTTACGAAAAGTGCTCAATTTTTTATGCCCTCAAATTTAGTGATTATATGTGGCTCATTTGTTTATGTTCTACTGCTCTTGGGTTGTAATCTTTATAATAAATATTTCTGTTATTCAGTTTAAAGATTTAATACACTTGAATCATGATCTAGCTAAACTACACTCTTACATCACCAAGATCAATGATTATACTTCAGAAATGTCACTTGGGTTTCTTTTTTTCAGTTCAACTAATGTAATTTTAATGATGATCATTTAGATGTTTTCAGCCAATTAAATTCTGAAGACCTTCAGCTAATGAATTATATGTTCAGTAAAAAGAAAAAGTTCAGTGAATTGAAAAAATTTTGAATTCTGTTCATAATATTCTTATTTTCCTCATTTTCAAGAAATATTATCTAGAAGATGAGAGGTGGAAGATGCTCCCTTGGTCATTCATATCTAGACTATGGGTCTTACTCCAGGCCACAGAGCATCTGGTAGAACACTTCACCATGGTCAGTGTTTTTGAAATCAAAATTTTTCATATGAATATTCATGAATTATTTTTTTGTTAATTTTGTACCCTTTACTAAAGAAATTTTTTTTGTTTTGTTTTTAGTTTTATAAATTAATTTTTATACATTGGAAATATTTAAAATTATAATTTTTGTTTTATAATTTGCTGGCAATACTAATATTATTATTATTTTTTTTTTTCATTCTATGTACGTCTAAATTATCTTGCTACAGACATTTAAATTTTATGTTAATTATTAAATTTTTTATTATTTTTATATATTTATGTGTCTTTATCTTGGAGTATATACATATTTATTTTCTAGTTTATAAGAATTTTTTTAAAAATAAAATTCATGTATTTTCAATAAATTGTTTTCCTACAGCATATCTTATAACGACATATTATTAAAAAAAATTAATTTTTAATTTACATCTTAAAACCTATTGATATTTTTCAAATATTTAAGCTGTTTTAATTATTTATTCCACATAAATGCTGTATTCAATATTTCTTTTTATTCATGCATTATACAGTTGTTTATTAGTTTCTTATTGTTGAATGTTTATATAAAGTGTTGATTGTAAGACTAAAAGTTTTAAAACAGTGTGAATGGTATTTTCCTAAATTTCTTATTAGAGGAACTACACTTTGTGGAGTTTGATAACTCTTCGCCTAACTGAACAGGATATGGGACTCTTTCTCCCGTATACTTTTAATTTTACCTCAATTATTAACAGTTCAGAACATTTGTATAAATCATAACCAGTAAATTTGCTAAATACGTTATGTCTGATTTGTATACTGATATATATTTTTTAAATTTAGTATGAAAATTATAAATAAAATTATCAGATACGCAACTCTTAGCAATCTCTTGAAATCAGGGAATATAAATTTTAATAGCACACCAACATCGACCAGAAAGTACTAATTTACTTATTTGCTGAAAACAACATACGATGACTGAACATGCAGCATTTAACCGTTTAATAGTTATACGTTTCAGTGGCGCACCCAGGGGGGCCCTGCCCCCCCCCCCCCCAAGAAATAGAAATTGCATTATGAATATTGATTTGGAATTATAAATACTTTTAACCGTTCATCTCACACCCCCACCAGAAAAAATTCTGGGTGCTCCACTGATACGTATTATATAATCACTTAGCTTCACCCACAAAATAGCGTAGAATATAGATATCATGTATATCATTTTCAACATCAAAACAAAATAGTTCTGTCATGGAATACAGAAAACATTACCTATATATTAAACTTACTTGAATAGCTGTTTATTTTTCGAACGTCATCTGGGATTTCTAGCGACGGGCGACTACTCGAAACTCGAGTGAATCCCTCGTATAACTCGATTATAAAAATCACTCGAGTAGTTCGATTATCACAATTTCACTCCAGTTATTCTTCCGGTAGTAGATGTGCTAACCTTGGTCCCTAAATCTAACGGTGATTGGCGTCCATGTGGCGATAATCGTGCTTTAAGAGCTGCGACTAATTCGGATCGTTACCCCGTTTCTCATAATACAGGACTGCACTCAAACACTGTTTGGAAATTTTTTTTTTCAACATTAGATCTAGTAAGAGCTTACCACCAGATACCGGTGCGTCCCGAAGACGTGCAAAATATGGAGGATAATAACGGCAGGCATGGGCGTCATGCCCCGTGACCTAAGGGCCGAATTCAATGTAACGTTTTAGCTCTTTAGCTAGTTGGCTAGTTAGCTCTTTAGCAAACCTCAATTTTGCTAACTGTTAGCACATCGGCATTCAAATGGCCTGTTAGCTCTCCGATCCGAGCACCACTCTCCGACGAGAGAATGTTCAGCAAACCTCGGAAGCTTTTAAGCGAATGCTCTCAGTAAGCCAATCAGACAGCCCAAATTCATCGCCAGCGCGACATCAAATGTAAACAAACATGGAAACTTCGGAACTGATAAAATAAATATAATAAAAACGAGTAAAGGCTGGATACGCAACAAAAGAAAAATGAGTCAAATGATTTTAAATTTGTGGATAGAATACTTACAAATATTTTCATAATTCTATGTTCAACTTTATTTGAAATATTTATAATTCACTATGTTAAATTACCGGAAGCGTTATTTTTTTTTTCTTTTAGCAAATGCCACATTTTTAAAAATTAATTAGTAGAGAATACAGATGATGAAAAATATTACGAATATGGAGGATATGGAGTAAAATATATTTAAAACAAAGTTTAGCTAAATGTTAAAATATCATTCAATAAATAAATATTTTATTCGTTATAAAAATGACTAGGTTTACCTTAATATAATTCACATTTTGTGAGATGGGTTTTAACTTAATGCATACTCGGAATATGCACACATTTAATATAATTAAAATATTACATACATATATATATATAATATTAATCTAAAAATGAAACATAATTTTAGGTATAAATATTTACAGTATTCATTATATTATTTAGGTATTCAGTAATCTAACCTTCCAAAAGCTATTTATTTTGACATAAAAAAAAGTTTCTGATAAAATGATACACTGAACTTTTTGTGATGCCCTTGTTTCAATTAAATACATTTAATAAAAGCTTTTAAAACAGTTATCACATTGATGTGTTTCCCATCTGAAATAAAACACATTCAAATCTCTGAAGTTTATACTAACAGCGTGGTATTTAAAACTAACAGTATTGTATTTAAAATTTTCAAATATACACATTATATTATACAGACAAACTTTAAATTAAATAGTATTATTTAAGATGTACTCACCTGATTATTCTCAGTTAAGATTTAGAACTCATAACATTCAAATTATGCATCACAATTAATAGTAGCCAAAAAAATTACAAGTACAGACAATGATTCAGTATAAATACAGCACTGCACAAGAATTCATTTAGCTCAATCTTTTAAATGTTGATACAATATCCTTTTAAGAAAATCGATAGATTTACACTCTTTTAAACATATCCATGTGTAAATGAAGAAAATGCTAAATCTAGTTTAATTGAAGTACAAGGGAATACAATTGATAGTACCTTTTTTTTTCGACTATCACTAATTTTGGTTCATTGCAAATATACAATTTTAAGATATTCATTTCATTCCTTACACTAGGTGCAAATAAGCAATGTTTAAAAGATAAAGTATTTGAAGTACTGCATACTTAAGTTACTATCTTTTTTCAATTTGTGGCGATAAAAATTAAAAATTTCAAGTTATCTTAAATGTTGTAGTCATGCAGAAAAAAACACAGTTTCACAAATATAACAGTCAAACAAAATTAAATATAATTAATTTCTGTATTAATCTTTTTCTTTTTCAGGAATAGGGCAGTAAAATACTCAGCTGCATTGTAGTTTTGTAGTTTAATATTTTAATTTACAGAGTGACATATCTGTAAAGTACTATCAATTACAATAGAATACAATTGATAGTACTTTGTAAAGTACAGCTACAATGCAGCTGAGTACAGTAAAATACTCAGCTGCATTGTAGTTTTGTAGTTTAGTATTTTAATTTACAGAGTGACATATCTGCAATTACAATGGAATTCAATTGATAATACTTTGTTGTCGACTATCACTGATTTTGACTCTTACCTATTCAAGGATACAATTTTAAGGTATTCATTTCATTTATTACACTAGGTGCAAATAAGCAATGTTTAAAAGATAAAGTAACGAACTAATGCATAGTTTAGTTACTATATTTTATTCAATTTGTGGCGATAAAAATTCAAAATTTCAAGTTATCTTAAATTTTGCAGTTATGCAGAAAAAAATACAATTTCACAAATATTTTAGAATTTTCTTAAGAAGCACACAGAGAACAGTCAAGAAGCATTTGATTGAATCACATTATAAATATAACAGTCAAACAAAATTAAATGTAATTAATTTCTGTAGTAATCTTTTTTCTATGTGAGGAATTCAGTAATTTAATCCACAATTCAATTAGTACAATTAAGTACAATGGAATACAATTGATAGTATTTTTTTTTTTGATCGACTATCATTAATTTTGGTTCATAGCTATGCAACAAATATATAATTTTAAGGTATTCATTTCATTCGTTATACTAGGTGCAAATAAGCAATATTTAAAAGATAAAGTAATGAAGTACTACATAGTTAAGTTACTATATTTTATTCAATTTGTGGCGATAAAAATTTAAAATTTCGAGTTACCTTAAATTTTGCAGTTATGCAGAAAAAAAAAAATACAATTTCACAAATATTTTAGAATTTTCTGAAGAAACACACAGAGAACAATCAACAAGCAGTTGATTGAATCACATTATAAATATAACAGTTACGGAAACATGGTTTGTACCAAATTTCATAGTCCTGGCTGAAATTTCAAGACCCATAGCTAAGCTAAATTTGATTTTAGTTATAGTTTGATTAATTTTTAATAGAACATTATATTAGGTCAGGAATCAGCTTGTGCATTGTAAAATTTAACATTAGTAACTGCTTTTGAAAAGGCATGACTTTTTCTAACACTTAAATTTTGTTTACATATTAAAAAAGAAGAAAAAAAGTAAAGTCCTGGAAACTGGAATTAACCACATTTTATAAAATTGAAACAAACAGAAATTAATGTTGTGCTCATGAAAATCATACTTAAAGACATATTATAGCTGTACTTTTTTTTTAGATTGAAAAAAAAGTTTCTTCTAGGTGAGTATTCAATTATACACTGACAAAATTTAACACAATAAAACAATTATTGCACACATGGGAGAGCAGTTTCTTCACAGACATACTAGATAAAATTGTTTCTTTTATGTAAAAGAGTAATAAATGGGAAAAATCATTATTCACTATGGTTTTTATTAAAAAAGAGCAACAGCCAGGAAGAACAACCCATTTTATATACATCAAAATTTAATTTCCAGGGAACAGGTATTGGGCTTGAAGCTTGTAATTTGTCTGGGAAGAGGATTATAAATTTTTAAAATGCTTTCCAGCTTAGATACAAATATTGGTAAGTAGTGTTATTACTAAGTTTCTGGTGATTGATACAATTCTCATTCTTTAGCACGAAGAATGATTAATTAAACGTATTTTCTAAAATTCTTCTGTGCTCTTTCACTACGGATATCTAAACTGAGAATAGATCAAATGTTTGATAGTTAAAATCTATATTTCGTTTGTGTGTGCGAACTGTATATAACTCGTCCATTTTACAACACAAGCGAAAGCGGTTAAAGCTACAGAAATTCTCAAATCATTATACTAATCACTAATACCATAATGTCTACTGTAAATTTCTAAATCATTATACATAACGGTAAACATGAAATTTTTTTAAAGTGCTCGTAACAAAAGATTAATCTCATTAACAAAAGATAATTTGCTTATTTATAACGTATTTTACGTAACTGCTAAATAAATATAATTTGGAATATTCAAAAATACAAGAAAGAGTTAATTACTAACTTCAAAACAGTAGAAACGAGTCGAAACCTTAATCAAAACAAAAACACCACCAGAGAAACCACCTAGCAAGCGTTAGCTAACAGGCGACCGGATATTTCGCTCTTTTTGGGCTTTTGAATACGGAATCGGCTAACTAGCTAACTAGCTAACTAGCTAAATAGCTATAACGTTACATTGAATTCGGGGGCTAGGTTCCGTAGCCGACTGCGGAAAAAAATAGACCCACTGGTTGCAGTAGAAACAACTCTTTTTACTGGTCCCATGCAAGTTTGCAGACAAGGTGAAAAAGTGCCGCGAAACCTGCTCTTGGACGGGAAACTTGTAAAGCCGTCACTCATCTGGCAAGCACTTTTTTTTCGAGAGGATGTCTCAGTTAGGGGTACGTTTGAACCTGTCGAAGTGTGTTTTGGGGAGGGTCAGTATTAAGTTCTTAGGACATAGCATCTCCGCGAAGGACATGATAAAATTGAGGCGATAAGCGAATCGAATGATGCCTTTGTAAGAAGTACGGAAGAACTTGCGAATACTGCCACTGTGGTCCACAGGTCGAATTAGGTCTTTTGTGCCTGCAGACATGCGAAAGATTGTGTTCGATAGATTGCACGAAATATTTCCTGCTGGTGTTAAAGCTACGAATAGGCTGAGCGTTATGTCTGATGCTGATCACTGAGCGTTATATCTGGCCTAATATGAAGGACATTGCAACCTGGGTGCAGTCCTCACCAAAATAGAAAGATCCACCGAAACTCGAAATGTGCCACTAGCACCTTTTTGCAGCTCGTTTTCAGCATGACTTTAAAGTCGGCGACCCGATAACGAGACAAGCCAGCGGTGGAAGGGAACCTCATAAGGCGAAATCCTACCTGAAAAATGTTTTCAAAAAATCCTCGGGTCCGAAAAAAACTCACATATTGCGAGATTGAAAAATCTTTTAAAGAATTATATCGTACTTCACGTGAATTTCGGCAGCCTCTTTTTTTACGCCAAATATACACATCTTATAGACCTTTTGTTTGCATGGGTTGTTTCAAAAACATTCCTTTAAATCTTTTATGGAATGCATCATTCATCAAATATTACAATACAAGAAACCTTTTTAGTAAAATAATAAAAGTTCAATTAATTTTAAACAATAAAGAATAATAGGCTACAGGGAATATTTATTCAGTGTCCATATAAAGCCATAAACTGTTTATTTAAATTTCCTCTGTTACCGATCACAGCAGATACACAGCACTAAATTAATGCCAAATCCTAATTACGTGCGATATCTCCTCTAAAAAAAACCTACGCCAAACCTGAATTTAAATTCGATTTTCAAGGCCGGGCCGCGGGACACAAATATTTCTTTGCGGCAGAAAATCCAGTTTTATACAGAAGTAGACAGTTAATTGCATCCCTGACTGGGTTGGGATATGTCCTTATCATCTGTTCTCAAGTCATCTCTCATATTCTGCAAATGTAAGGGTTTTCTTTTTAAATTACCCTCTCCGGAAAATCTCTTTATACATGCAGTGGAAGCGAAAGGTTTCTCTTGTGTATGTGTACGGAGATGCGTTTGAAAGCACACCGGAAAGAAAAATCTTTTCTCACACACTTTGAGGACGAAAGATTTCAGTTCTGTGTGTGTTAAAAATTCTGAAGGCTATCGTGAACTTTATCTATTGCGCTTGGGTAAAAAACACTGCCATGGGGGGTTAAATTGAGCTTCGTAGTTAGCAGCTAAGACCTCAATTTTGTCAAGATCATTAGTGAGGATACCAGAATTGCTGTTGAATGGGGGAAGGGGCTTTAGAGGTTTCCCGATTCTCTTAAGATACTGCCAGATAGAGTTATCGGTGGGAGCTAACGATTCAATAAATTCTTTCCATTTATTATTCTTGAATTTTTTTATCTTATTTTTGACTTGTTTATCAAGTGATTTGTAGATACTGAGAAGATTTGGGTCACGAGTATGCACTACCTACTAGTGCATTAAACAGGAGTATATTTATTAGAGATGCCCAAAACAAGTATTTTTCGTTAACAGGTACAACCAATCCAGTTCCAAAGAAATACCTATTACAAATACCTGTTACAAAATACCTATTATTCTAGCCTCGTCTTCCAGTTTCATTCATTTCATCCGTGATCCCGTCACCCTCTCTCCCCCCCATACTCATTTGCCAAGTCGGTCTATACCCCGTACCTGTTACTGCTTCGCCTAATGCCTAGTCTGCTACGTAGTACGTAGTAGTATAAAGTATAAACGAGTGTGGAAATACTCGTTTAGGTAAGGGATTATTTTCTGGCAACAGGAAGATCAGGGTACAAGTAAAAAATACTCGTATACTTATTTTGTCCCCGCCTGGTGGCCCTACGATGTACTAGGTATGTACGTATGTAATAGGTGTCTGACTGTACTATGTGGTAGGTATGCAAGTGGGGGTGTGAAGTAAGAGGGGTGAGGGCCTAATAGGAGGACTGGGAGGATTATTATGTTGTTTGACACATACGCCGTATCTGTTACTTTTGAAATCGGTAACAGGTCCAAAGTTCAGTTAACACATACCTATTACAAAGTAACAGTTCCAGTATTTCCAAACCATCCCTAATATTTATATTCACTAATGGTAACAGTGTCGTTTAAGCGAGTAGTTCATGTTTATTGAGTTCATGAAGCTAAAGATGTAGCTTTTGTAGCTTCATGATTGAATTCAATTCTATTCACGATTCTCAATTAAAAGAAATTAAAAATAATTTTAGTAATTAAAAAAAAAAGTGGTTCCATTGGTGACAAACTTTCGCAGCTTTTAGATCGTAACACGGACAGAAATAACATTGATCTAAATGCTAGAAAAATAAACAGGTGTTCAAGTAAGTTTAATTTACAGAAAATTTTTTTCTGTATTGTATGACAGAACTGTTTTGTTAAGGAGTTGAAAATGTTGTATATAATTTCTACATTTTACGATATTTTTTTTTTCGGGTGAAGCTAAATGTTAATACATTTCGTATAACTATTACACTGTTAAAAACTGCATGTTCAGTCGTGGTATGTTGTTTTCAGCTAATTAGTAAATTATTACTTTCAGGTTGATGTTGGCGTGCTATTAAAATATATGCTCCACGATTTCAAGATTCATTGCTAAAATTTGCCAATGTGATTGCTCTGATAATTTTATTTACAATTTTTATCCAACATTTATAAATATATCATCATACAAGGCATACATAACCAGTTCAGTAACTTTGCTGTTTATGAGTTAAACAAACGTTTTTCAACTGTTAATAATTGCTGTGAAAGATAAAATATACAAGGAAAAGTTCCATATCCTGTGCCTTTCGGCGGAAAGTTGTCAAACTCCACCAAGTGAAATTCTGATAAGAAATTTAGGAAAATACTATTTCTTACTGTGTTAACACCCAGTTACTATCCTCAAAAAACTTACGTCATTGCTGTCGTCGTATCTGTGAGATACATGACATAAAAACCATGATATATCAATTTTTACACTATTATTTCAAGGAAAAGGGGGGTAAATAACTAGAGGTATGCATTGTTTTGCCTTTTGTTTATGGAAAATTTTCTGATAAGGTTTGGAGCAGAGAGACATCACTGAACCAATTATCAGCAGTGACATTATGTCCGGTGTTAGTGATGGTAGTAATCAATCTTTCTATTATGTCCATGCTCTTGTTTCTCAATTGGTATGGCCCATCCATTTGCTTTCCAGCATAAATTCCAAATTGGTTGAATAAAACATTTTGGAATCAACAACAATCCACAAAAATACAGCTACAAAGCAAAAAATCAGATTGATCAAAAATACTTACGAATCTGCTGTCGTCGTATCTGAGAGATAAAAGGCTTGTGATGTCAATAACCTTTACTTTATAAGAACGAAAATTAAACTGACATCTAGCACCCCTCCTGCTAGGAAGATTGGCGGGGGAAGCAGCCTCCCTCTCTACGGATGGACTTGCAGTCAGCAGAAATAGTTACCGTGTATCTCATGCATACAAGGTTAGTAATCGAGTGTTAAAGCTTTTAGCCTGACAATCCACACTGTGTATGAAAATTCAACAATAAATAGCTCTTAAACAACATTTGAATATTTTAATAAAAAAGGTTTTGAATACATCATTTATCTGGAGTAATTAATCAAAACAGCTTAAATATTTGCAAAGTGTCTAAAATGTATCAATTTCTTTCAAAAAGTAGGTCAAAATTTAAATTTTTTAAAAATCTGTCACAGCATAGCATGTAGAAAATGGTGTAGGGAAACAATATATTCAAAATACAAGAATTTTTTTTTAATTAAAAAAAATTAAAAAGTATAAAATAAACTTGTAAAATCTACAAGATAGACACATACAAAAATTGTAAAAAATAAATAAAGTACACAAAATTTAAATGTTTGGGGTAAGATAATTTCAACATATATAGAAGAATGATTTAAAAAAATATGAACATAGTATTTCGGGTAAATTTTTAGATCAAAAATTTAAATTTAAAATATTTTCATCGTATAAAAATCAATTTATAAAACTAAGAACAAAATTTAAACATTTTAGAAAATTTAAACATTTTAGTACAAAATTAACTTAAAAAAAATTGGGAATCTGTATTTGAAAAATTTGAATTCAAAAACAATATCCAAAGTGATGTGATTTTGACAATGAAATTGATATACACTGTTAATTTTATGCAAAACTTATAGGTAAAACTAATTAAATTTTCCACTTAAAGATGAACTGGCACGAAATTTGGTGAGTTTTTATAGCTTGGCACCATGAGCAGTAATCTGCAGTTTAGGTGTTGCTTTCTTGTATCATTATTCTATCAGAGAACTTTTTATTTATGATTGCATTTGAAATCTTTTTTTTTTTTTTTTTTTTTTTTTTGGGGGGGGGGGGGGTCTTGTTTTGTTTTTGTGTGTTTGTGTATTCATTCAGCGTTAAAATTTTTGATGACAAAATTTAATAAATAACATTCATGTGAATCTTTCATTGCAACAAAAATAACAGCAACAGCATTAAATGTAATACTCCTAAATATTCATAATTTTAGGTACATCATTCATTATTCTTGTTTAAAGTTTTAAACAAATGTATTTCAAAGAGGATGATTTAAAAGAAATACTTGATATTTTAAATTGAAATTCCTATGCAAGGAAAAATAAAAATTATTTTACTCTTCAAAGCTCAGCATTATTATTAATATATTATATATAAAAATATTTAATTTTCTCTGCACCATGCATTCTAAAGTTTTGCCCAGTAGAAACATTTCAAGATTTATAAAAGCTTCATTAGCTGATATTCATGACAGCCTTGATATGATTTTTTATTGTAAAAATTATATTTGGGTCAGTTTAGAACTAGATTTTAGTTGTCTGCTCTCTTACCTACATATTTGTTAAACTCAATAGATTATTGTGTAGTGGCAAAATTTATAACTGCTTTCTTGCTGTTCATGTCTTGGGTAAATTTCTTAAAATAAATAGTTTCTGTCTTTAAGTTCAGTGCTAGTTGAATTGATGTTTGTGGTTTTAGGATTTATGTACAGGTTTTAGGATACATATATTATTTTGTTTTAAACATAATTTATAGAAATCTGATAAATAGAAAATATGAAGATTTTGTGGGAA
This sequence comes from Dolomedes plantarius, assembly GCA_907164885.2. Taxonomy (NCBI): domain Eukaryota; kingdom Metazoa; phylum Arthropoda; class Arachnida; order Araneae; family Dolomedidae; genus Dolomedes; species Dolomedes plantarius. Next base: position 129,736,286 of record OU015499.1, on the reverse strand, counting down.
TTCTACATTTTAATATTTAAAACTTTAGAAATTTCTTCATTAACTTAATATATATGAAGGCAACAGAGTATAACAGTTGATTACTTTGCACTAGAAAATTTAATGTCCAAGTTCTTGTCATTCATGCCTTTGATCAGGGCCAACCTTAGTCATTGTGGTCCCCAACTGCTGAAATTTCAGCGGGATCCTTCAAAATTCTAATTTACATTAAATAATAAACATTTAACATGAAGCATAAAAGAAAAAATTTGGAAGATGGTCATATATCCATTTTTATCTACATTTATAAAAAAAGAAAAACTAAAAAGTAACCAGACTACATATAATTTATTCATAGAACAAAATTTTCAATCAATTTTTGCTAGATTTTTTTTAGCAAGATCATTTATAAATTGATCAAATTTGAATGTCCTTGTTTCTATATGAATTAGAGACAGTATTCCAAGGCTGTTGAGTCTCTTTTGCAATATTGTTAACCTCAAGTATGTTTTAATTAATTTTTATCTAGAAAAGCTTTTTTCTAAGGCTAAAGTTACATGAATTGTTAAAATATCCTTAAAGATACAAATGCATATGAAAAGCCTTTAGCTGTCATTTGTAGCAATTGTAGAATTTTTATTGGGTTTCCGAAACAATAGGTTTTGATACTTCCATTTCTTAGACCAGCATATAGCTATTACTGGCTACATCTTTTATAGACTTCATTTGGTCATTATTCTGAATCATGTTTACATTTGTCAAAACAATTTCTAGTACTGAAGCATATTTTTCATGTTTGTGCTGTGGAATCTTGTGGAATAAAATTATGTACCTTTATACGGTATTTGTTAATAACAATGCACCTCAAACATTTCTTTCCAGTTACTTATTGGTTCATCCACATAATTAAATATCCTTTTTCATTTTTGTTAACGTGTTTATCGAAATTCTAGAGTGAAATCTAAATAAGTTGATAACTCTGTGGCTCTGACTAAAACTTGTTTGATACCAGAGTGGCCGTATTTTATCAGGCATTCTAGAAGGTTTCTAAATGATCGCAGTACTTTCTTTCAGACATATTTTAAATTTTTCTTCATGTGAGGCTCTGTACTAGTACTGGTTTCAATAAGTCTAACCAGGTTAAATTCAGCTCTGCCTAAGGCTGTCCTATAATTATTCATATCATTCTAATTCTGTGGTGAGTTTGGTTTCACAGACTTTTTAAAAATTTTATAAAGAGAACACTGACTAGTAGCCAAAATCTGTTGTCTTGATATTGACATGTAAATGTGCTCAGGGCAGAAAAATTTTGAGTATTTTGTATCTTTTACATTGGATGTTATCTCATGAATCATCATTTGGTAAGTCAAGTTTCAGTAGGTATTTAGCTCTATTAAACCATTCAACTATTTAATGAAGTTTTTCAAAATCTTTCAAAATTTGCAGGCTTCTTTTCAAAAGCGAATCTCTATGGTAGATCTTCTATTTCTGCTTCTGGTTTTAATTGCTCTTAATTTGCTACAAGAATAAGCAACAACTTTTTAGCCTGAAAAAAAAAGTTGTGACTGAGCCTCCACATTTCTTTGTACTGTAAATACAATGATTTCTGATTCACCAAGTCTGTTGTTAAGAAATATGTCTGAAATACAATATTCGTGCTGTTTTAGTGAGATTTCACTCCAGAATTCTGATTTTCGGCATTTTTCTCCCCTTGTTTCTTCAGTTTGATCTGTACAGAAGCTATACACTGCTGGCGTGCAAGATGCTTTACATCAGGTATGTCAAACTCGTGGCCTGACTTCAGGGCTGCATGCAGCCCTGAACGATCATTTGTGCGGCCTAGGCCCAGCCAATACAATATGTAAATATCGTGTCACCTTATGCGCCTTACGCACAGGTGCACCATTAGGATGGTCCAAAATATATTGCTCCACAAGGTTTATTTTATTTTTTTACATGTAAATAATGCGTAAAATTTTTGTTTCTCCAAAATAATAATATTTACAGGTCACTCAAGTTCAAACTTTAAAAGCTCAGATTAACAAAGATTTCTTGGAAGTAGTGGGAAAGCTCTTTTGGTGGTTTGCTACTAGACAAAGCAGGAATTGCTTTTGTTCTTCGTCTTTTGAAAGGGTTTCATTATATTTTTGTATTAATCTTATAGCTCTTTCAGCATTGTCATTTACAACTTTCATTTTTAAGCACCTTTCTTGAAAGTCACAAAAGCAAGGATCACTTTCCCACTGAGATGGTGATTTTTCTATGAAAGCTTGTGATTTAATTTTACCTTCTTTAACCATGGCATCAAAGAGTTGTTTTGTCTTTTCAGTCACAAGTTCTGGGCAGAATATAACAGAAAACACACTGGATAGTACAATCTCCATTATATGGTGACAACATGTAACCCAAATAAGATCTGTCCCTAAATATTTTTGAATTCTGATGCATGCACCTTTGTGTAAACCAGTATTAGCGGCTGTGGTATCGAGCACCAGTCCTTTAGTTTGAGATATAATATTCCATTTCTGAACTGTCTCAATACATGCTTTTTCTTGTAATTCTGCAGTTCCTCTTTCAATCTTCAGAATTCCAAGGAGCTTCTCTTGACCATTTCCTGAAACAATAACGGCAACTCAATCAACTTTTGTTTTTGATCCATCAATATCTGGTAACATCTTGCCATCCCAGTGTAATAATAGAGGTTCATCTAGAGAAAAATTTTTCTGTTTCTGAAGCTTGTTGCCTCCCTTTTCTTCTGTCTCCTAATTGAGCTTCGAGAAAGGGTTTTTGGAGAAATATCATTCCCAAGTGCACGTGCAACAGCTCCAGCGACGAATACAGCTTTCTCATCAGAAATATTAACACAATCTAGTGCACCTACAAATTCTGGAGACTTAAATATATTTTTTACATATTTCTTTTCAGCAGCTTCGGGAACTGTAGTTGTAGTATTGAGATCGGATTGGGATGTAGATGACACCGGTAGGTACTCTTCTTCACTTTCAAATTCTATCGAATGTGAAGTTTCTGAGTGATAATTCTGACATGATTTTTTCTACCCTAATTTGTAATTTTGCTTCTCTTTCTTCATATCGTTCTTTCGTTAACATTTTACTATCTTCCCATTTTCTGTTTCTTATTTCTTTTTGTGTAGTTTTCATGTCAACTCCACTCATAGAACAACAAAAAACATCTTTCTGCTTTTGAAAGAATTCTCTGTCTTTGTTGCTTTAGTCTATCTTTCCTGAATTTCTATTTTTATTCTTTATTTAGATATTCTTCATATAGTTTTTTAAGTTTCCTGATGGACAAGTCTATCCACTGAGTAGGTATTCTAGCCCTTTACCATATTTCGGTAACTGCTTCACATATCTTTTTATAACAAATAGAAAGCTTATTTTTGCCATCCAAATGATGGAACTGGACCAATTCGAGTTCATCAAGTCCTCTAGGAAATCTAGCTGTATACAATTTACACTTTGGTGGAGAAAATAACCAATTTTTAGAGCTTGTTCTCAAGTTTTTGGATATAGAAGCCATATCTAAACTGAAAACAAAAGGAAAGCATTACCATCGATAGATGAACAAATAAAAATTAATAAATAGCTAGATTTAATATAAAGATATAATTACCTCATAAATTTACATTATAAACACTTCCTTTTTCTGAGAAACTTTCTTTCTGGATCAAAATTTAGAATGAAATAAGAAACAAAAGTTCAGGTACAAGTCTGGTAATGGAATGAAATTGAAATATATGTATTTCCTTTGCTATGTGGCACCATCTGGTGACCTTCCAATAAGTTATATGTTCTTTGAAAATACAAATGTTGAGCGACCTCTTAATATTATCGGATTGGCCTGAAATTTTATTTACATACATTTTGAATACAGAGGAACAAAATAGGGCTTGTGGAAGGAAGATTCTTACACTTTTATTTTTTAACATTATGTCATGGACCACCCTAGTGCACCATCCCCCCCGCCACACACACACACACACTATCAGTCAGTATTTTAGCAGTCGACTATCACATGCCAGACCAGTAGTCAGGTCAGTAAGTAGTCTTGTATGAAGTAATTTGTTTGGTGGGTGTAAAACAGGTTATATTTCGCTTTCGGGGAACGCTTATTAATTTGTGCATTTATTCAATGTCTGGTAAGTTAATGTTGAAGAACTAAAATTGTCAGGAAGAAAACACTGATATTATTGTTTCTCTTGATGTTTTTGTACTATGCTTTTCGAAATAAACCATTTATTTGACCCATGTCACCCTTTGGGTTTGGCACGATTGCTTTACATGCATAGCAATGAAAATGTGCGTGCAGGGAAAGCACGAAATTATTTTAGGTTTTTAGTAGATTTCTATTTTTAGATTTTTGGGAATATTGTAAATCTTCTCATTAATCTGTGAGAATTATTGCTCGCTTTAGTCCTGTAGGAATATAGATGACAGAAGGCTTCCAAGATATAAAAACCAAAGCAAAAAATAATAATAAGTAATTGTTTGTCAGGAAATCAGATGATTCCAAATTATGTCTAGTTCCTTGAAAATCTAATATGTTCTGTGCATTGTATTTAAATATGTTCAGAATGTGATATTTGTATTCATATGTAGTTGTGTTCACAATTTAAGCTAAATTTATGGTAGCATATTCATGGTGTTGTGTGGCACTTTCTTGCACCTCATTTTACCACTTTCATATTTCCTGATCTACTTTTTAGTGATGATTTTGTTGAGATACCTTAAAGTTGCTATGGATTTTGTCAAAAATTTTTAAAGGAAACATGAAGTTTGTAGATAAAGTTAATGAAATTTGAATAAAATTCCTTTAAATTCTCTGATGAAATGCATGAAATAGTGTTTTAATTTATGTTTTGTAGATGAGTGTAAGCCATGTCCTTCTCTGCACCCAGTATTTATCTGTCCTGTGCTGAACTTCTCATAAATTCACTTCCAGCAAAGACAGATAATAATCAGCCTTATGTACTCTCTAATCCAGTCACAAATCTTATTGATTGTAACTGTCTGCCTCAAGAAGTGGGTAGTTATGTTTTAAAACTTCCAAATGCTCCTAATCCAAACCCTACACCTCAGATATCTTGAGTTTTATGACTTTTTCACATTCTGGTACAAGCCATCCATTATTGTATAACAATCCATTATTGTGTTGTTGTTGTTGTTGTGGCTTATGCCCCTTGACTGACAGATCCATTATTGTTCTTGTTGTTGCTTATGCCTCCTGGCCAGAATGTCTTCCAGATCAGGTCCATGTAGGCTGAGGGGTTTAGCTCTGGTTTATAATGGCACTCCAAGAGTTAGAGTCCAACTTAGCCAGGTGCCACCTCAATTTTGACCGAGCACCCCCAGGGGTGACATCTGGGGGAGTTGTACCTTCCCCACCCACTAACCTCAAAGAAGGACTTTCTGGTCTATGGATTTAACAAGCCCATATCTAGCTTAGACATGAATGTACTTAATAGTGCTTGTCAGGATTCGATCCGAGCACCCTCAGTACCGAAAGCCAGCAAGCTACCACTAGGCTACCCCTGGCTTTCCATTATAATCTGCCTTGTACCAGTCTGTAAATATTTTATACTCCACTGAGATTTATATAATAGAATTTTGCTGCACAATATTTTGAAGTAACAATAGCTCATTTGTTATGTAATATCTTTTTCTTTTTGTTGCATTTGCTAGAAATAAAGACAATGAATGTTTTGCGAGTGTCCTCACCTGAGCTTATGTGTACAAAATAGAGAAAAATTACTTTTTCTTATTCCTGTCAAGTGTATTAGTCCTAAGGATTTAATTTTATTATTGTACATAATATGTGTGAAATTTCCTTAATTTGGGAGGAGGAAGGAAAGAAAAAATAGTTTATAGGAAGTAATTTATAAAAACACCATAACATGTTTGTATATGAACTAAATAATTTAAATTTTATTATGTAGAGAATTTTACATGACTGTAGATTTTGTTTTTAACTTTCTTATTCTTAAACAAATTTAATTTGTGTGAGTATTACTAGTTTGTATATTCTGTATATGTTTCTTTAATCAACGTTTTTTTAAATATAGTGTTGAACTTTTGCAGTTCTCTCAGCACATACATTTATGAATAAAGAATAAAATATTTCAGACTATCATGAAGAATTAAATTGTTAATTAAATTGTAATTTAAATTGACAATTGCTTCTGTATCTCATTGTTTATGAAGAGAAAGGTGTGATTGTCTCTAACCAAGAAGTGTTATAATAGGTATAGCTTAATCTCTATCTGATTTCCTGTAGCACTAAATTGTATTGTGTAGAATTCTGACCAAAAGGATTTCCAGTCTATGTGGATATCTTGAAATCATTTGACTTGATACACGAAATGAAAAATGTTTTGAGATTGCCTTATACTGTAAGAATAAAATGGTTTTCCAGTATGCTCTGCATCACACAATGCATATTTTTACCACGTTTTTATTAACTCGCTTCCTTGTTTGTGTGTTTGTCCAATACAAATCTTGCAATCGATTTTTAACTAACTTCCCGACTAGCTGGACATTTGAAACTTTTAGAATAGCTCAGAACACGATGACAATGCATTCTTTAAATACTTTTACATAATCAAACGAGTTATTTTTACTTTAAGCAGATTGAATTCATTTTCAGTTAATTTTGTTTTGTATGGAAAGTTAGTTCGGAAAAAAATCCGCAAGGTGGCGCTTCGATCGAATTCAATGCTTTGCACTTTTGCGTAACGGCGTTTGAAGATTTTGAAAACAGAATACATGTGAATTTATTTTGTTTACAAAAATATTGTGCGAAAATTTAAAAAAAATTATAAAAGTTAGCAGTTTATAAAGTCTGTGGATAGTGGAAACGACTAAAAAGTGATTAAAATTAAATAAAAGAAAGTGAAAAAGAATAATTAAGTGAAGGTTTGTGCAATTTGTTTATATGATTCAACAGAAAATTTAAAAACGTGGTATATAAAAAGTTCTTTTTATCTTGTAATTATTATAAATGAATTTTGCCTTCCAATTTATTTTGAAAGTAAAAATAACTCGTTTGTTAGGCAGTATATAGAAATTGATAATTTATTTCTAGTACATTTATTGTGTAGTAGTTCCATTTGTGCTTATATAGCTCGCTGAGTGGATGTATTCAAGTCGAAATTTTAAAAAATGTTTACAGTTCTAATGACTCAAAAAATGACTCAATCTTAAAGAATGTCGTAAATCTCTAGCATTTCTCTTAAGCCATAGGCTTTGTTGAGGTCTCTTTGCCCCAACATCTACTGGGAATAAAATAGAAAATAGACATTTTTTCCATGGAAATGCATAAAGGAGCATTCATAAGAACGAACTTTAATTTAGAAGCTTATGTAACCTTTAATAACCATCCTGCAAAATAGAGAAAATTAAAACAATTAATGACAAATGAGAAAGACGTGCCGAAATCAGGTTACACAAAAATTGTTCGCAAAGCTTTGGAGAAATACAAAAATGCAAAAAGCATAGTTCTTTAGAAAAATTAAACTTATTAAAAACCGCATATAAATTTACCCCCTCCCCCCCCGAAAAATAATAAATTTTTAAAAAATTGATAAAATCGCAACATAGCCGTATAGGTTTATTTTGTCTAGAATTTTTATTTCGTTTTTATAATCTCGTAATACAATATTTAAGCCTTATAAGCCGTGTATTCCTGAGGTATATCTCGTAGATTAGAAGAGATCAGGCCCTGATATTCCATTAGGCCCGGGCCTAGGGGTCCCCGAATGTTGGGGGCCCCAAAATTTTTTTTTATTATTTTAAAAAAAAAAAAAAAAAAAAAGAGAGATTCCCAATTAATTTTTTTTTTAATTTTACTTTTTTAATAGCAATTTTTTAATATATCCTTTCAAATTTCATTGATTGGTTCATCATATGTATAGTTATATGTATAGTTCATCATATGTATGTTATAGTGTATATAAGGGATTAATAAGTTTTTCTGGTTGCATTATATTGGTGTTTCAATGATGAAGTTAATATGTTGTATAACTTTTTGTTATTTGATAATCTTCTAGGCTTCTACGCTTCAAATAGCTAATTGTTGGTAAAATGGTACTTTCACAATGATTCATGATTATTTTTTGTGTGTATCAATTTTGGAAAATTTTACGCCCACATCAGTGTTAGGGAGCCCTCCCATCCCGAGTTGGGCCTATAGTCAAGAATTTTCTAAATCGAGCCCTGGAAGAGATCCACAGATAACTGTTTTGAAATGTTTGATTCACGTTATGTGAAGAGTCACATAAAAGTACTATTGTACAGTAGATGAACGGAGAGGAATTTGAAGAATTTATACTGTTGTCAGTTCTGATGTATTATATACACGACATTCCAGATCAAAATGTGGAGACAGTGTGGTGAAAAAATCTGTAGCCAACAAACTACAACCCAAACAGATCAATAAGCCACATATTCTTTGTTAATTCCTGTAATAAATTTATATATTTATTAGATTTATAAACTTTTTAATCTGATGGTAACCGAGCTTTTTCATGGGATGTTGATCTCTGGAATTTCTCGGAGCATTAAACTGAATAATTAATGACGGAATTTTGAATTACGGACAACTATAATAATTAAAAAGGGAAGAAATATTAATATTGCTTATCCCTTATTGATCGGGCCGATAGCAGCAGTTATGTGCAGATCCCTACAAACCGAAACATATCAAATCCCTGCGCGTCCTTATGATCTACCAGGACAAAAGAATAAGGATAGCTAAAGAACCTTGTGCCCTAATTGCAATAAATTTAAAATGCTCTGTAGTTTAATTGATTCAGATCATAATTTATAACATCTTAGTTTATATATATAAATTTATAGATATAATTTTGTAATAGCTACAATGGTGAAGTGGCTGCTGTCTTTGGCACTTGACGAAATTGGCAAGGGAAGAGATAAGAATATCGTAATCTTTATTGACCCACAGGCTGCCATCAAATCACTCTCTTCAATCACTCCTAGCAATATAAAAGCCGTGTATCATTGTCAGATGGCTATTAATGCCCTTTTGGAGGAGGGACGTCAAATTGTTCTGCAGTGGATCCCCAGCCACTGCGGTATCTATGGTAATGACCTAGTGGTCAAACTAGGTAAGACTGGAACTTACAGCAACCTTGTTCAACCTTGGACTATTATATTGTTAAAAGGCTTGTTAAGTCAAAGATTGGCTCCTTCCGAGAAAAATTCTACGGGGAATTTACGAAAGAAAAATCCTCGGCTTCTTTTCTAAGGAAGCCTATCCCGTTCTCCCAGCATAGAGCTGTGGGAGTGGATAACTTTTTAATAGAAACATCTACATAATTTTGGCTTGTCGGATTCTCCGACTTGCCCACTATGTGGCCTTGAAGACGTGACTGGTGACCACCTCTACACTTGTCCTGGACATATTGGCGTCGCAGATAGAAATTCTGCGGAGGATGACTTTTCGTTTCGTTCAAGACTATTGGGCTGCCCGACAGAGACTGATGGTTGAAAAACCAAGGTCCGGCGCAGGTTAAAAAAAGAGAGGAGTTTATGGATATCTCATTTTCTAGCACGAACAAACTTTTATATATTGCTATTGATTTCACGTGAAAAATACGAAAAAAAGTGTGATTGCACAGTGTTAATATATCTCATTTAAATTCCTTTCTCTCTTTGCAGGTGCCCGGTGCAGGTTGTGAGATGCGAAACTAAAGTGTTTGTGATGTTCACAAAATTAGAAGTTCAACGAATTGCTGGCAGTTACAGTTTTATGATCATCGTGTAAAGAAACTTCGGCATGCCAGAAGAGCAAATGCCGTATTTCCAACGTAAATAGACTTTCTAATGAATGCCATTCCTGCGAGCAGAACCCCGGTAAAGCCGAATATGAACGCAACCTAACCGAGACGTGTAGAATTAGTCAAAATGTAAAAATTTCCACTGTACACATTCCCCCTCTCACTGAAGAAATTTTCAAACGTAATTTATGTGAAGGAACATTTTCAAAGTTGGCCGTCTTAAATATGCATAATTCGTACCAAATTATTAATAGTCCTCTCTGTAACGGTACAGAAAAGCCTTTCACCTGCACTGTATATGAGAAAATGTTTTCTGAACAGTATCATTTAATAAAAACACATCTCCATACTTATGCAGCAGAGAAAACTTTCGCTTGCACTGTATGTGAGAAAAGGTTTTCTCAAGAGGGTCAATTAAAAAGACATCTCCGCACCCACACGGGAGAGAAACCTTTCGTCTGCACTGTATGTGAGATAAGATTTTCTGAGCAGGGTTCTTTAAAAAGACATCTCCGCACCCATACGGGAGAGAAACCTTTCGCCTGCACTTTATGTGGAAAAATGTTTTCTCTTGGGAGTGTTTTGAAAACACATCTCCGCACCCATACGGGAGAGAAACCTTTCGACTGCACTGTATGTGGGAAAAAGTTTTCTGTTCAGGGTAGTTTAAAAACACATCTCCGCACCCACACGGGAGAGAAACCTTTCGACTGCACTGTATGTGGTAAAATGTTTCATATACTGGCTGATCTTAAGAGACATCTCCGTACCCACACAGGAGAGAAACCTTTCGCCTGCACTGTGTGCGAGAAAAAGTGTTTCCGACAGGAACATTTAACAAGACATTTCCGCACCCACACGGGAGAGAAACCTTTCGAATGCTCTGTATGTGAGAAAAGATTTTCTCAACAGTGTCATTTGAAAAGACATCTCCGCATCCATACGGGAGAGAAACCTTTCGACTGTACTGTATGTGGGAAAATGTTTTCTGTTCGGGTTGGTTTGAAAAGACATCTCCACGTCCACACATGAGAGAAACCTTTCGCATGCAGTGTATGCGAGAAAAGAATTTCTTATCGGTGAAATTTGAAACGCATCTACCCGTGGAGGAAAGAGTTTTGGTGTGCACTATGTGAGAAAAGGTTTTCTGAACTCGATCGTTTAAAATATGTTCGTACCCGCACAAAAGAGAAATTTTTCGTCCGCACTGTGTGAGAGAAAATATTTTATTTCCTGCGGTTTAAAAGCACATCTGCTTACTCATACAGAAGAGAAACCTTTCGTTTGCACTGTGTGAGAAAAGATTTTCTGCAGAGGTTAATTCAAAAATAAAAACACTTTCATCTGCAGGGTATGAGACACATGTTTATGGCTTGAGACCAGATGAAAATGCATCTCCCCTTGCTACTTCTGCGCTGGGAGATGTTCAACGGATTGGTCTTCAATGTTGATACTGCACACTTCTCTTTCAGTTATGACGATCAGGTTAAATTAACATAATTTATTTACAAATTAAGATTAGTTACAGTATTTACATAAAAGGTTACAAAGAAATTACTCTCCAGCGAGAGTTCCATTATTACCGAACTGGTCGGTTCTTATGCACAATGCATTCTGATTCAAACATTTGAAACGGGGGGTGATTCGCGGTACGGCGCTCGTAGCGCCACCAAAGATGAACTGCAACACCCCTACCCATTCAGGGATGTAACCAATTCTCTAATATCGTATGAAACAGGATTTTTTGGCGCAAAGAAATGTTTTTGTCTCACCTTGGGTAAAAATGTCCTTGAAATTCAAATTCATACTCAGGTTTGACGGTGTTTTTTTAATGGCGATATCGCACGTAATTATGTTTTGGAATTGAATTGGTATTCTATGATATTTTTCTTTTGAAACATTTTTAAAAATATATCAATACGATATCGGTCCTGACCTACGATCCTTGATGGGATGCTTGACCCACCAAAGTGATTGAAGTAAAAGAACCTGTCATCATACCTGTTTACCCTGCAGGAAAGGGTTTCATGAAATGTAAATTCTGGGTTTTGTTTTTGCCTAATATTTAATTAGAATTTTTAAGATGTAACTGTTTTTTCTACTATGAATAATTATATATAAATAAATATTTTGTGGCTCCTTGTCGAGACACAATAAATTTTGGGCTTTTGTCTCTATTTTAATTGTTTTAAATTAATTTAGCTTTTATTTTTTATTTCCTTTATTTTTAATGCGCAGCCAAAGTAATATGTGATATGTAGAACGCAATGTGATCATCGGCTTTCACTTAGACACCGCATTCACACAGTCGTGATAGCGGCGAGTCGAATCGCGGTGGGGGGGCGAATGTGTAAACAGTTTTCTCGCCGTTTCTCCTCGCCAATCGTGGCGCTCGCTTCGGGAGCGGTTTTCTGGCACGAGTCAAAAGGGCGAATGGCGACGGGAAATCTTGTTCACAGCAAGAGGCGGGCATGTGAGAACGGTCACTCGCGTCGATGCAGGAACGTGACTAATGTCTTTCGGGTGGTGCGATCTTGAATGTGTAAATCAGTGGCGCACCCAGGATTTTTTCTTGGGGGGGGGTGAGATGAACAGATAAAATATTTATAATGCATGGGGGGGGCGAGATGAACGGATAAAAATATTTATAATGCAAAATCAATATTCATAATGCAATTTCTATTTCTTTGAGGGGCAGGGCCCCCTTTCCCCCCCTGGGGGCACCACAGGTGTAAATGCGGCAAGAGAGTGCCACCGGTAATCAAAGAGGAAACCTGTGGAAGTGACGTTTCATCTTATAAGAAGAAGTCTGATTGGTATCTAAAGCCAATGAAAGCTTTATGAATTTGTTTGTTTAGCAATTTGCTGGGCAGCTAACATATGCGATGAATATTGTGTCTTGATAAAATTAAATTTAATCTTGCCACACACCAAAATACGAGTTATCTAAATTTCATAAGAGAACTAGCCGCTGTGCGACCAGCATGGTCGCTTTTAGTTTTATATTTTCTTTTGTAAAACAGCTCTTCTGAAAGTAACATGTAAGGAATGTTACCATTACCTGTCATCATAAATATACGGTGTTAAGGGGTAGTGGGAGCTCAGCCAAAAAATTTATAATCCTTGCTAAATTCACCATAAGGCTGATTCTAAAACATCGTGATTAAAAAATGTGAATATCCATTACTTCAGAACAGAGTTAAAGATAAGACTGAGAAACCCAACACCAATGATTTTAAAAATTTCACCTCTCTCTGTATGTACAGTTTTTCAAAATTAAGATATCTACACTTTATCATTACATCAAAACTTCTTGATATATACAGTTGAGTATTTCAGAAGTAGGAGATACTACAGTGATAGAATCAAAAGAACGGACTCTAGATAAACCTACATACAACTGCCCATGACTAAGCACTGTATTTGATAGGTCTAAACATATTTTGTGAAAAGAACAGCGGTTGGAACAAATGTCGCCACTACACACACGCGGTTTTAAATTGCGGACGGCCGCTAATGTTTACATCCGGTAGTTGCAGCCGTTGCCATTCGGAGTGTGGAAATATCGTCGATTTTTGTGCCGCATACCCACGCGTTTTATATATATATATAGATTTTAATGTGGAGGCATTGCTGGATAATGTCAAAAATTAAAGACTGTTTTTTTGATCTACCTATGAAACTAATGCTTACTCCACACCAACGGCGACGGAGACGAAAATCATGTATCTTTGTTGTTGCGCATGCGTATTACAAACAAATTTTCACTATCCCGGTTCGTCTCCGTCTCTGGTTTCTGCGGTTTCAAGTTGGAAAAAGTTCAACTTTTGTCTCTGCCGCCATGCTCGACAGCCAATCAGAATAGAAAGAGAAGATTATGCGCATGCGCAAATAAATTGCCTCTTCTCCCCGTCTCCTAGCGGTGTGAAGGCTTTATGACAGCCACAAAGACAGGTGGCAAAATGTATCTGTCTTTCGTTGCTGTCGCTGTTGGTATGGAGTAAGCATTAGGGAACCTCATCTTGTAGATGGGGAATATTACACAACAGAATAATTTTAAATCTCTGTAAAATTGTGAAACATGTAATGAAACTAGTCATGGATATCCTACAATCCGCATCTGAGCCCATGGAGCATCAGTAAATATACTGATTATAAACACCATCTGGTTAAGAGAAATACTATATCTACATAATTCAAAATATGGAATCAGGATTACTAGTGAGTTATAGTGGAATAAAAATTAAATTTTGATATCTTAGAATGTGTGAAGAAGACCTATCTTAAAAAAAAAAAAAAAATTGGCAATTAATTCCTATAATGTTGTAGCGATCGCAAATCTGCAGCCAAATCCATCTGCAGACGATCTTTAAAAATATTTTTATTTCACGTTTCGAAGATGTTGCCTGGCAACTACGATGACCCGGTACGGAGAGAAGCATAAAAAAAAACGAAATTTCAGGTAGTCTCTTCTAACGAAACTACCGCGGGTTATTAACGTAAGATTACTTCTCGTTGCTTACCTCTTTGGTATGTGTTATGTATATATCCTATATATATAAAACAGTTCCGTAACTGACTGACTGACATACAACGCACATACCTAACCGCTGGACGTAAAGGGCTGAAATTTTGCGTGGCGATTCTTCTTATAGTGTAGGAGTACACTAAGAAAGATTTTGAAAATGCCTGTAAATTTCTAGAAATCTCATTTTTTGGTTCCTTTTGTAAACGATAAAACTTATTATTTAAAAAAGCTTTAAATACATTTCAATGAAATTTTGCAAGTGTTTTACGTATTAATAACTACAGGGTGTTGCCGAATTCGACCGACGGATTCAGAGGGGTGATAGTATGCATCAAGACGAGCAATAATCACATAGGAATGTATGACCGGACACGCAAACCTGGTCAGCTAGAGGATAAACAAAGATGCAGAAATGTTGACTTTTCATTTCTGCATCTTTGTTTATCCTCTAGCTCAGTGATGTCCAAACTTTTTTAATCGCGTATCCTTGAGACGAAAATAATCATAAATTGTATCCCCTAATTATATATATATATATATATATATATATATATATATATATATATATATATATATACATACAGGTGGTTATCAAAATAATGGAAACACGAAACATCATGGAAACCTTTATTAATACGGGGCAGAATCACATTTCTCCTGTAATACCACCTGATTTACCTTGGAATTGGATTATACATGTCATAAATAGTGGTTAAGAATATATTATACCATTGTTCAGGGAAAAATCATGAAAGTTCCTGTAGAGATGCTGTGGTGGATATCGATACCTGGCTCTATCCGCTTATACAGATCACGGTGGTTGGATGATATATAGTCGGGGGGATTGTACAGCGCATTATAATATATTTGACTTCTTTTTAATACTCTTCAGACCAATACTTTTAGATTTAGCTATATGTATAGGGGGATTATCAACCTGGAGAACGCCATCTCCTGCAAGAAACAATGTTTGCACCATAGGATGGTGTAGTGAGCTAAAATTTCGACATAGTGCTTCCCATTCAATCTCCCTTTTAGGGTTACAATAGGGCCTGAAGAAAACCCCGAGATGCCATCACAAACCCTGATAGATCTACCTCTATGATTGGCAGTTGAGATGAGACGGCCAGAATTTTACGCTTGTGTAGGTGTTCTCCAGACATACGCACGTCCTGTTGCAAGGAACAATGTGAACAATGATTCGTCGGACCAAATGCTGTTTTTCGACATATTACTCGACCAGAATTTACGCTCGTGCCACAATTGTGGACGATATTTTGTATTGGCATCTATTACAAGTGGTTTGGGAATAGCTACTCTTCCTTAAATACTTTGTTTTTGAAGTTCCCTTCTACTTCTAATGGTTGATATCGGAACGTGCAGATGCAGATTGAGCTCTTCGGTCATTTTGGTTGCAGTTGTATTCTTCCTTCATGTCACATTCCGCTTCAATACCCCGTCCGTCTCTTTCCCTCAGCTCTCCCTTTCGTCCACTATTTGGTGTGGCAAAGGAGGTTTTTCCTTGCTTTCTGTATGCTATCTTGTCTTTCGATACCATGGCTCGAAAAATACATATTGGCCTGGGGATTGCAGTAAAAGATACTCCAATTTAAACGCGCTCCAACAATTTTCCCTTTTCACAAGGTCTGCAAGGTTTGACATTTTACGCTCTTCCCCCCAAAAGACGTTGCCCTTAGCTTCATTACTGCTACCCGACAGTAGAATAATACATACACTATATTATATAAAAAATACCGGTGGCCAGACTTGTTTTTTAAGGAATACGAAGCACATTCATAAACACCACTGATATTGATAGGTGTTTCCATTATTTTGATATCCATCTGTATATATATATATATATATATATATATATATATATATATATATATATATATATATATATATATATATATATATTTATATATATATTGTGTGTGTACGTCAAAAATGTTTTTTTTTTTCAGGAAATAAACGGAAAAATTTCAGAAAATCAAAGTTTTTCAATTTATTTATTTTAAATGAAACAATATATATACATGCAATTGATAAATTACAAGAGAAATTTTAAATTGTAATTTAATGGGAACAATGTTACTGAATTTGTTGACTAATTTCGGAAAAATCTGGCTTGATTCCCTCTGTTAATGCAGTTCGAAGATCGGGTTCTAATTCTAATTTATTTCTGTAAATGGTTTATAAAATGTGGCGTACCCCCTAGAATTTTCTGTGTACCCCACTTTGGAGGCCACTGCTCTAGCTGATCAGGTTTGCGCCTTCTATGCAAACCTGATCAGCATTCCTATGTGATTCTGTTTCGTTTTTGAGGTTTATACCTCCTCTAGATAAATGCGATATATCCGGCCATCCAATGGGGTTGGTAAGAGGCTTGGTCCGATTAAGTAAACAGCGCCCTCCAGCGTCAGGTTTGCGTTTTCGGTCATATATTCCTAAGTGATTATTGCTCATCTTGATGCCTACTATCACCCCTCTGAATTTGTCGGTAGAATTCGGCAACACCTTGTATATTTTGAACGAAAAACTAAGCTATATTTGTTCATTTAATCATACTACTGGTACCTGTACTTAAAACAGATTATTTAAAAAAAAAAAAAAAACAGTGTTATTTAATTTTTTGGTATATTTCGGTGATTTTTAAAATATTGTAAAACTTTTACTCCAGAACACAGGTAATTGTCACAGTAGTGTATAATATAAAGGAAATTAAAATATATTGAGTTGAATTAAGTGTAGGGTCTCTGGAGTGAGGACTCAATTGTACTAAAAGTTTTTTAAAAAATCCTTCAATTTTAAAATGCTATATTTTTACTGAAATAATATTTGATTTCATGATTTTATATCCCATTTGAACTAAAAATATATGTATTCAGTATTGTCTATTTTTGAAAGAAAGTGCTCAGAACGTAGGCCTTCGAGCATGTCGCATAGAATCCGTCAGCGTCAAAGATTCCGTTGGCGCTGATTGGTTAAATGGGTCAATGATTGGTATATGATTGGTTAAAAAAAATTTACGCTGACGCTGACGTATTCTCTGTGAATAGACCCTTAACCCTTTCAGGGGCAACAACTTCCCCCACTTGCACGGTGCAGATTTTTTTCCGGGTTTTTTTAACCTAAAGAATATTGAAAAATTTTCAAATTAAAGATTGCAAAATGTTTTTACTTCTTTAAACTGATAACAGATGGCAGTACTAACCATTTTCTGCTCATTTAACTGAATGTAAGTGAAAAAAAAAGACTAGTTTTAAACGTTTGCATTAAGCAAACGGCGCCCGTCAAAGGGTTAAGGGGAAATTCTATAATAGGAACGATACCGGATTACAGTTCGGCGGTTTTACGGGATTTTAGGGTTAAAATACTTTCGATTTTCGAGCCAAGTTTTGGGACCCCAATCTCCAGCTTCAGGGCCAATTTTTTCTGCGTTGTTTTTGTACCTTCTGACGGCTGCGATCTCGAGGCTTTCGGGAATCGCGGAACCTCTTTATGGGAGTTCATTCGCAAGCATTGTTCTCGAATCCAAACCATTCCATCAGCCTCCCTTGAACTTTTTTCCTCCCGGACCTTGACAGGGGGATACGGAAGCGAAAGACACGAGAGAATTCGTCGGTGCAGAGCTATCTTATGGAGCTGGGAGTCGGCCCGCAGTTTATTTTGGGTGTTACGTCACGCTCCGTGGGGGAAAACTGGGCCAAGAGGGTCCGTCCCAAAGCGAAACGGAAAGTCAAGAACGAAACGGCGGAAGAGTCAATTATTTATTTGGAATATTTGCTCTGACTGGTGTACAAGGTGAAAAACCGATTTAAACCACGAGTGCCGTTAATATCCATTCCTTTGGGACTTAAATTCCTCTGCTCTTAGTGACAAAGCATACGGGAATTAATAACATTGATTTCTGTGAGACTTATACTTCAATTCTTTGCGCTACGGAGTTACAAATCTTAGTAATTGGGTTATTAACATTCGCCATACGTAGTCTTACGTAATTGTTAGCAGAGTTCTTAGTAGTCTTACATGATTCTTAGTTAGCATTCTGATTATCCTTAGCTAATTTTGAGATAGAATGATTAACGTAAAAGTTGCAATATTTCAGAGAATTTATAATATATATACATATACATACATACATACATACATATATATATATATATATATATATATATATATATATATATATATATAATATCCCCATTACATCACGTCCTTAAATTATAACCTGAAAGGAAAAACTAGTTCATATTTACATGCCTGGAGCTAGACTCCGCCTGAAAGGAATAAAAATTAGATTCAAATGTAATCGGGCCAAACTTCTGAGAGCGAAAATGCATCCATTCATTCCAGAAGAACGGCTCGGAAATAACATCACCTTTCAACATTAAACGCGAGAGGGCGAGGTAGACATGTGACTATTATTTGTAGGGTCAGCAGATTTAGGGGCCCAGGAAGCTAACCCGCTCCTGAATTCGGACATATACATGTGTAGAAATAAAT
This sequence comes from Dolomedes plantarius, assembly GCA_907164885.2. Classification (NCBI taxonomy): domain Eukaryota; kingdom Metazoa; phylum Arthropoda; class Arachnida; order Araneae; family Dolomedidae; genus Dolomedes; species Dolomedes plantarius. Next base: position 129,717,456 of record OU015499.1, on the reverse strand, counting down.
GCAAAGGCATGCGATTCATGGGAAGTTCTGTGGCTAAGGGTTTGAAAGCGATAAATTAATATTACTGGGGATTAAATTTAGGAAAGGGACTTTAAATGCTAGAATGGAAGGCATAATATTTAAGATATTACTTACTTACTTACTTACTTACTTACACACACACACACACACACACACACACACACACACACATATATATATATATATATATATATATATATATATATATATATATATATATATACTAGCATTATTGCCCGGCGTTGCCCGGGTAGATATATAGATATAAAATTTTTTATGCATTCCATCAAAAAAATACTGGGCTGCACCCCCCGCTCTTCGTGTTTATCTGGCCAGACAGAATGCGCTTAGCGCGTTTCTACTGAAATGATATACCCAGTATTTTTTTGATGGAAAGCATGAAAAATTTTATATCTGTATATCTACCCGGGCAATCATTCTTCAAAAATAATTTCATTAATTGTCTTATGCCTTAATATAACTAATGGACTAATAGTTCGGAATGAAAGTTATGTGTCGTTATGTTTCTCTGTTTAAAGAGCTTTTCCTCCCACTGCTTAAAAAGCCCCAAAACTCTAAAAGATTTATCTTATATGATTTCACGGAATAAGTAATTCAAATACATATCGTATGTTAATTCTGTTTCGCGAACTTAGGGGAAAAACCTGTAGAACTCTTAAACTACTTCCCATTTTATGATCCTCAAACAATTAATATATTTAGATCAACAGAAGGCTTCCAAAAAACTGGCCATGGGACAAACTTATTTTTTCTTTTTTTTTCTTCCTTTTTTTCCAAATTTTATTAAGTTCTATTAGTTTGAACGCCATTGTCTAAAATTGTTTAAAGCAGCGGTTCTCAACCTTTTTAGACTCGCGACTCCACTAAACGTAAGAAAAATAAAATAAACACTTCGTTCTCCCCCCGCCCCGTCACCCCCAGACCAACTCTCAAATCACCCCTCGAAACAAACCTCTTTTCCCCCGCGTATCGAATTTGACTGGTTGTGGTCAAGGGGCTGTATCCACATTTAAGAGGTGCGCTTAGGGGCACAAAAATCATTAAAAAATTAATTAAAAAACTAATTGAGCCCCTAATTTCGTTTTTCCTGATTTAAGTTTCTCGGGTCCTAAACATTAACTGTGCCGAATTTGATCCCGGTGGGTGAAACAGTCTATGATTCTATAGCGGACAAACAAACAGACAAGCTCTTTTATATATATATATATATATATATATATATATATAATACATTTTAAGATTTCTCAATTTTTTTTCCGCGTGGCAATAGATTAAGCATAGCAACAGGTTTCCTAGTAACGAGTGAAACAGTTTCTATGGTGAAGATAAATTTGTTCCAGGTTCTGAGTTAGTGTAAAAGGCCTAGCAATTACGATGTAACCTGTTGGAAGTAATCTGTGTAGCTCTCGGAATATTGTAAAACTGTATATACTTATGCTTAAAAGTACTAATAAATATGTTTTAACTGAAAAATACTACTTTTGGTATTAATGGCACTACATATTGAAAAGTCGTGCAAGATGAAATAACTAACGCTGGAATTCCACTGGTCTCCAAAATAACTACTGCAAAAGAAGATGGAAAGGATGAGCTGCTGCTAAAATTGAAATTGAAATGCAAAGTTGACCTGATGTTAATAATTAGCCGAGGAGATGAAAACATCGGAGGAATGCTGCATCATCTATCTTCAAATTTGATGTTCTTTTATGAACTGCGATTTATGAAAGAATTGTGCCCCAAAAAAATGACGGAGAACAAGATCCAGTGAACATCTACATGTTACAAGTATTAATGTGAGTCATTCTGCGGCTATTCTATTATTCTTAGTGAAACATTAAGATCTTACTTCATTTACTACTGAATATAGTATGTATATTTTTATTTAATATATCTTATGATATATTTCTGGAAAAGGCGTATTGTGTTAAATTTGAATGCCACAATATCATGAGTAATATGAATTTTTAAGAATTTTGTGCAATCTATTTGTGGAAAAGGGGTATTGTGTTAAACTACAATACTATAATATTTTGATAATATGAATTTATTAAGAATTTTGTGTTTTTCTATAAAAAGGGGAATATTCTGTTGAATTTGAATTTTACGTTTTGAATGTATGTTATGTGTATGCAAAAGGGAGTAACACTATTTGTGTAATAATTTCAAAGTGTACAATCTTGAAAAATGAGTATTTGAGAAATCTTAAGTTATATATATATATATATATATATATATATATATATATATATATATATATATATATATATATATATATATATATATATATATATATATATATATATATATATATATACTAGCATTATTTCCCGGCGTTGCCCGGGTAGATATATAGATATAAAATATTTCATGCATTCCATCAAAAAAATACTGGGCTGCACTCCCGCTCTTCATGTTCATCTGACCAGACAGAATGCGCTTAGCACGTTTCTACTGAAATGATATACAAACAATAAGAAAAAAAGAAACTTTGAGCCTGCGGACCTTCGTCTGATTTTAAGGTCATTCCCAACCCTCTTTCTCCCGAGCATTGGAATTTGTCTCCCCCCCCCTCCGTCATCCTCAAACCACCCCTCTTAACGCAGCTGGTCGAGGGGAATCCACAGGGGGTAGACGCACCTCTATCGGGCACAAAAAACATTAAAAAATTAATTTTAAAAAAACTAATTGCGCCCCAAATTTCGTTTTTCCTGATTTAAGTTTCTCGGGTCCAAAACATTAACTGTGCCGAATTTGGTCCCGGTGGGTGAAACAGTCTATGATTCTATAGCGGACAAACAAACAGACAAGCTCTTTTATATATATATATATATATATATATATATATATATATATATATATGTATGGTACTTACGTATTAACGCCACCGCAGCTACAGATTCGGCGGTTTTTAAGTGCCGCCAATCTACACCTAAAATTTTCGCGACAAATCATAAAATAAAACACTTTATTTAAAATCAAAACACTTATATATATTATATAATATATATATATATATATATATATATATATATATATATGTGTGTGTGTGTGTGTGTGTGTGTGTGGAAACGCCCTCTGGCACCCGCTTCTGACAACCGCCGCTGACGTTTCTACCTTCCAGCCGGCGCCATCTGTACACTCTCCGTGAACCACTCAGAAGGGATTTGACATTCACAGAATTAAAACGTTCCCAGCTGATGGCTGTGGGGACTTTTGTTTTCTGATAAAGACGTAGTACCAAGGAGTAGTTTCTATGTTATGAAGATTAAACTATGTGTTCTAATTGTTTTATGTTTAATGTACCGTTTCGTCAAATACAATTGTTAGTCTTATGTGAATAGTAATTTTTGAGTCGTGTAATGTTTTAAAAGTTGATGACAACCCTAGACAATCAACTATTCACGCACGCACGCACGCGCGCACGCACATACATCAGGTTACTTTTTCCTCCCGTGATGTAAATGTGTATGTTTACACATTTGGGTGGTATGTTTGTCTTCTGCGGTGTTAATAAAACGCAAGAGATATTTTGTAAACCAAATATGGTACTTACCTATTATAGCTGAATCTTGGCAGCTCTGTGCATTTGGCGTAAAATCAGTTCGCCAATGTTTAATTTCACCGTGGCAACTTATTTTCTAACCGCAAGTTGCAAGCATTTTGTGCAGCAGCATGTTAATAAAATACAAATATGTATGCGGAAATTGCATGAGAAGATAAAAAAAAAATCGACAAATGAAGAATAAGCTTTCGTGTATAAATAATTTTAGATCTAATAAAATATTACGTGTTAATGAGAAAACAGAAATACACAACAAATAACCAAAATGAGTATGTTAGGCCGTCTGCCCAAGGAGCAACTCAAAAGAAACTGATAACTGACTCAAATCACAAACCAGTCCGCGATGACTCGCAACCTATGTAATTGAATGGAGCCACGCACACGACGCAACTGGTTACAAACCCGTCGGCAACTGGTTACAAACCCGTCCGACGGGTTTGTAACCAGTTGCGTCGTGTGCGTGGCTCCATTCAATTACATAGGTTGCGACTCATCGCGACTGGTTTCTGATTGAGTCAGTTATCAGTTTCTTTTGAGTTGCTCCGTGTGCAGACGGGCTTAAAAGAAACTCAAATCATTAGAATCGTAAGTCTTAGAGCTTGTTCACATTGGAGTCCGGTAGCGGAATCGTAAAAGGAAAGGTGGCGCTGAGACGGAAATAAACCAATCATAGGCGTTAAAAATTTCGTTGCTAATCGTTTGGAGGTTTGTCATTGGTTAAATATATTTCAATACTTTAACGCTTCCGCTACCGGACTCCTATGTGAACAGGCCCTTAGAATGCTTAAATTCTGTATAGTGGTTGACATTATGCCCTAGGCGCTCACTAAGGAATCAATTAATTTTGAATTTTAAGGGTGTTAATAGGGGCTTACTCCTTCCCCAAAAAGATACTCACACTGAATCTCTACAACCATGAGACCTAAGAAGCTGAAATTTTGTATGGTGGTTTGTCTTAAGCTCTAGGTGCACACTAAGAAATCGTTTTTAAAAATACAAATTCAAGGGGGTTAAAAGGGGCTTAATCCCCTCCCCCCCAAAAAAAAAGAAATGAATATTCCAGGTCCCTTCTAACGAAACTACCGCGGGTTATTAAAGTAGGATTACTTATCGTTGCTTACCTCTTTTCTTTTCTTTTTACGCATTTCCAGGGCCGCCCAGAGACTTTACGGGGCCTGGGGCAAAATTTTGTTGGGGGCCCCAAGAAATCTGATTAATCGAATAATTTTAATTTTATTTTTAATTTTTTTTTTTGTTTTTTTGGGGGGGGGGGCGCCCTTTTTCAGGAGATTATTTTGAATTTTGAAGTACGGTACAAGTTTCAGAATTTTCTTTCGGAAGAAATCTAATAAATAAATCTTTTAAAATTTTTTGGGGCCCTCCGGCAGTTGGGGGTCTGGAGCAAAGTGCCCCAGTTACCCCCCCCCCCCCCTCTGGGTGGCCCTGCGCATTTCGGTACTTTTCTGTTTAACTGTTTACTGCTACTGGGTTTGGCGCGCTGCCAAAATTATGACTCGCGACGGCAGACATTTTTACTACCGTAATCCTACGTTGATAGAGGCTTAAATCCCCTAAAATTAAAAAAACCGTGAAACTCATTATTTAATGTCAAATTACTGTCGTTAAATTATAGGGTGAACTCCTCTGAGGAATGACAGCATTTTACTACTAAAGATAATTTAAATTTACTAAATTACGTAATTGATGGTAGTAGGGTTTTCAGATAGTTTTTATTAAAAAGGAGAAAAATAAAAATTAAAAGCTTAAAACGAAGCTTATAACATAAATCCTCGATAGTGAAAAGCAATGAATCCCGGGAGCGATACTAACAACAAAAAAGGAACATTATTGGTGCTTTATTGACGTTTTCTCGCCAAGCTGCAAAGTTTCATCTAGAATACGTTAAGTACTCAAAATACAATCTAATATATAAAAATGAATGTTTGTATCTCTGTAATTGTATAGAAATCCACAGTTTAGGAGCAACGATCGTGAAATTTTACATACAGGCGTCTTTAAAAACAGCCGAGGGTCTGAAGAACTTCAAAAATCGAAATTAATTACCGTTGATTTTTAATTAATAAAAAACCAACAATTTGTAAGCTGTTACACTTTGTGGAATCACTTCTCTGAATATGGCGTCCACGTTAGGGTTAGCTGGCAAACAGCGAGCGAAAAGATAAAAATAAATAAAATCAAAAAGTTTCAAGTTATATATTAAACCAGAATAATAAATGAAAATAATAATCTTTCAAGTCAGATTTTATACTCTAAAATAAATCGGATCCAACGGCATATTGACACTCTCACACGCGATGGAAAATTCGAATCAACCACGCTAAGTGTCACGATCTTTTTTAATCGCTACTGCAATCACCCTAGCTTATGTCTTTGTGCCTATTGAAGAGTTAAAGACTAAGCTTCTATCCTGCTAACTTATTTCTCACTTAAAACTCCTCTTACTCCATAAATGTATGTATATTCACCAATCCATAGCAACAATCCAAAAAACTCATTGCGTATATTTTTTACTTTACTCACCAGTTTTGTGTATAATTGTGGCGTAGTCGTTAAAACACTTCATTTGGTACCCTGTAAGACTCCGGTTCGAGTATGGGATCGTGCAAATTTTGCTAAACCTGTATTTTCAGCTTTTTTATGAAGGCTTTTTTATTTCAGCTTTTATTGTATTATTTTTTTAATTATTATCTTTATTTTATTTTATTATTTTTTAAATTATTATTTTTATTTTATTTTATTATTTTTTTTAATTATTTTTTTTTTTCAGCTTTTTTATGATGAAAGACCGAATATAGCTGAAATCTGAGGAGTTTATTATACATTTATATATTTTTAATTGGTTTTCATATTATTAATGTGTATAACATTTCGTATGCTTTTTTTTCTATGTTATTTATACTGTGTTTAGTTTTTTACTGGATTTTGGTAGGTTTATTATAAATTTATATATTTTATGTTTTACTTTCCAGGATTTTTTGCTCCAATGATAAAGGCTAAATCTTTTCTATGTTATTTATACTGTGTTTAGTTTTAAAATTGATTTTGGTTAACAAACATTCATCAATAATTTATTTCTGGGCATTGTATTGCTAACAATTAGGATAATCAACAATTTTTTAGGGATGCGATTCTCGATTCACAGATATGCAATAGATGGCGCCACTATTTTAAACTTTTAGTATTCTATAAACCAACACCTCCTAAACGTGTTCCTAAACGAACGGTACATTCAAATTAAATACAATGTCAGTGTATGCAATTAATGCCAATATATATATAATAAATACGACGATCAATGTATACGATGGATGTAAAAAAAACAAAAAAATATATTAATAAAAAAATCGTAAGGGATATTTTTATATATATATATATATATAACAGTTCTGTAACTGACCGACTCACTGACTGACATACAACGCACAGACCAAACCGCTGGACCTAAAGGGCTGAAATTTTGCATGGCGATTTTTCTTATAGCGTAATGGTGCACTAAGAAAGATTTTTGAAAAATTCTCCTTAGATTTTTTAAAATTAAATTTTTAAGCTGTTTTAGTAGCTTTTTTAAAATTTGCATTTAAAATAATAATTTGAGGGTTATAAAATTTATATCACGAGAGAAGATGATAAAAATTCCTTTAAAATGAGATCTTTTTCGAATCTTTACTTCCCTTTTCTGATTTTTGGTGAATTTTTAAAGATTAATTTTTAGAATTTAATTTATTAAATGCTGATCACGTGAATTGTTTTTCTGGTACTTTAACTAAATTTATCGTCACGTGCATAACAACTAAATAGACAAAAAAAATATTTTTTTTCTTGCTAATGCGGCAGACGATTGGACATTATCCAAAAAAATATTAAAATACAATAAAAAATATTATGTTCCTCAAACTGTACTATATTAACTGTACTATATTCTTTAGTATGTCCTATTACATTTAATTTGAATATTTTCTTCTACATTATTTTGTCTATAAAATCATCCCTTACGATTTTTTTATAAATATATTCTCTCGTTTTTTTATATCAATTGTATACATTGATCGTCGTATTTATTATAAATAAATATATATATATATTTATTTTTTTGGCATTAATTGCATACATTGACCGCTGTATTTAATTTGAATGTTCTCCGTAGCGAAGTGCGGGTTTTCAGCTAGTCTACATATATAAAACAGTTCCGTAACTGACTGACTGACTGAATGAATGAATGACAGATAACGCACAGACCAAACCGCTGGACCTAAAGGGCCAAAATTTTGCATGGCGATTATTCTTATAGTGTAGGGGTGCACTAAGAAAGGTTTTTGAAAAATTCTTCTGAGATTTTTTTAAATTAAATTTTTAAGCTGTTTTTGTAACATTCTTTAAAGTTTGTATTTAAAATAATAATCTGAGGGTAATAAATTTTATATCACGAAAAAGATCATAAAATTTCCTTTAAAATGAAATCTTTTTCGAATCTTTACCTCCATTTTCTAATTTTTGGTGAATTTTTTAAGATTTATTTTTAGAATATAATTTATTAAATGCTGAAATTATGAATATAATTTATTAAACGCGTGGTTTCTTTTTTTTTTTGTGATAGTTTGAATTAATTTTGCGTCACGTGAATAACAACGGAATTGACAAAAAAAAAATATTGAAATACGGTAAAAGATAAAATTGAACCACTAGACTCATTGAGATGGAAGTTTTTTAAGAATTTTGTTCAAATTAGTATATTTTATGGATATTAAACATACAGATTAATTGCATACATTGACCGTTGTATTTAATTTGAATATTTTCTTCTACATTATTTTGTCTATAAAAATATCTTTTAACGATTTTTTTATAAATATATTTTTTTGGCATTAATTGCGTACATTGACCGTTGAATTTATTATAAATATATATTTTTCTTTTTTTATTTTGGCATTAATTGCATACATTGACCGTTGTATTTAATTTGAATGTACTCCGTAGCGAAGCAAGGGTTATTCAGCTAGTCTATATATATAAAACAGTTCCGTAACTGACTCATTCATTCATTCACTGACTGACTGACATACAACGCACAGACCAAACCGCTGGACCTAAAGGGCTGAAATTTTGCATGGCGATTCTTCTAATAGTGTACGGGTGCACTAAGAAAGATTTTTCAAAAATTCTTCTTAGATTTTTTAAAATTAAATTTTTAAGCTGTTTTTTAAACTTTTTTTACGTTTGCATTTAAAATAATACATTGAGGGTTATAAAATTTATATCACAAGAAAGATCATAAAAATTCCTTCAAAATGAAATTTTTTTCGAATTTTTACCTCCATTTCCTGATTTTTGATGAATTTTTAAAGATTAATTTTTAGAATTTAATTTATTAAATGCTGATCACGTGATTTCTTTTTCTGGTAATTTCAATAAATTTATCGTCACGTGCGTAACAACTAAATAGACAAAAAAAATATTTTTTTCTCTTTCTAATGCAGCAGACGATTGGATACTATCAAAAAAAAAAATGCATATCCCTTACGATTTTTTTATAAATATATATAGATATATATTTATTTATATGATAGATATATATTTTTCATCAATTGTATACATTGATCATCGCATTTATTATAAATATATATATTTATTTTTTGGCATAAATTGCATACGTTGACCGTTGTATTTCATTTGAATGTACTCCGTAGCGAAGCGCGGGTTTTCAGCTAGTATTCTTATATATTTGTATTCATCAGCGCCGACATCTACCTCTCCGACTTTCATGAAAACTTATCTTTAATATATCTCAATGGCCAATAATCTTTATTTCTTTTAGCACAGATTCAAAGAGATTTTTTTTTCCGAGCTTGAAGAGCAGGCCAAATGAGAAAGCGCTAAGATTCTATTCTACTAACATGATTCGTAGGTATTGTAGCGAACGCCGGCCAAATGTCACAATCATTGCACTCTTCTTTCTTGCCAGCCAGACTGTCGCCAGGGCCGATGCAGACTGAGTAACGCGCCTAAACATCACCCCATGACGTCACACGCATTTCTCTCTTAAAAAAAAAAAAAAGACAGCGAACTCTAGCGGCAGACTTACGGCGGGACAGCACGTGCTCGCGTTCCATCCGTACGGATATAACTGAATATTTCGGTACTTTTCCCGTTAGCCGGCCGCTTTTGGCGTTTAACCCTTAAGAGGGGCGCGCCCGTGTATAAAGTGCAGCATTTTCGTAATTTTGAATGGTTGGTTTTTACATGTAAGGTTTGAATGTTCTAAGCAGTTTCTGTTTGTAGCTACACCCTTTCTAATGCAGGTCTGATTTTCTGACCCGTGTATTCCTTTCCATCCATTTGTTAGTCGTGATTTAACCGTGGTAAACCAGCGATTATACTGGATTGCAGTACGAGAAAATCAGGAGTTGATGTAGTCTATCAAATGTGCAACTATTACACGGTATCCCGCATATCACGAAGATGGACAATCTCTTTGTTTTTTAGTTTTTTGGACATAATAGGAATCCATTCGCAAGTCGTCCTGCGATCCAACAAACCGGACAGTTTTGAAATAAGGCGATTCTATCTGCATTCTTTGGCCTTTAATTATAAATATATCTCAATATTATCAACATTTTATATTTTCATAAAACTCAGAATCATTATTTTCAATTTCAAAAGAAAAAGTTTACTACAAAAGGAATAATCAAGGCTGAAAGAGACGTTGCACTTTGTACCACGCGCGCCTGCTGGTGTTCCAAAAATTGGCACGCTCGTTGAGGGGTTAAACCTAACAAGTATCACAATTGGCGAGAATGAAAAGTCGCTCATGTAACAAACCCTAAGATGGTTTAATAGGCAAGAGATAGGCTAAATTTTGAAGAAGCGTTGTCACACACGAGACGTTGGAAGAAAATAGCGGATCGGAGGGAGTGAATCATGTGAGGGAACATGAGAATGCTATGATATAGGTTAAGGCTGCTGTGTACTAACCGTATTGGATTCGCTCATCTCCATGTTAACCTATGGAGAAAATGTGTCCAAGGGTAGCTTATGACTTGGATTCAAAGATTTTTTTGAAAAATTGTACTCCGTAATATATATATATATATATATATATATATACAGAATGCCCACTAAAGTCACTTGCCACCCTCTTAACTTCGGAACGGCTGCTGCTAAATTCATAAAAGTGGTGTCTAGGTATAGTAAAGTTGTCATACGCTACTGAATGAAACCGCCTACGGCGCCATCTGGTGGAGAACTTCGGAGTTAGCATTCCTATCTCGAAAATGGAATGAGATAGGGAAAAAAAAGGGATTTACAAAGTTGTAGAGCATCACCGGTTTAGTAAGAAAAGACACCTTGTGGTCATTAATGCAAGGAATAGAACGATTAAAACGCGCAATTTTTTTGGGGGGATTTCCTACACTGTGACGTCACGAAACTTGAACGGAAGGAGAGATTATTATCTTTCGGGCAAAACACGACACCGCAGTGTGCACAGTGGTATATCGCTGGTGATCCCCAATCAAAAGGACCACGGTTCAAACCCCGAGGGTTTCATCCTTGTACTGATTGTCTTTATAAACAGAGTAGACAAATCGTAGATCGTGTAAAATAGTGTCGCATCAACTCAACGCAACTTGCGCTTGGTGTTCGAAATTTTTGCAGTATGCAAATACGTAAGGAACGTCACGCCTGTTTACCTGAGACAGCTATAAAAGAGACGTCTTCTTGGGGTTGTAGTATGTTGATGCTCATGGTCATGGCTGAGTATTCCAAAGCTGAGTATTGTGAGATGGTTTTACTCTACGGCGAATGGGGACGCAAGGAACGATCAGCAGCAAGGTTGTACCGGCAAGGTTTCCCCGCAGGCCCACATCCTTCTCATCAAACCATCCTAACTGTTGTGAAACGTTTAAGGGAGACAGGCTACATTACTAGTCGACCTCAATCTGGCAGACCAGCTAAGGTAGGACTTCAAGTTCAATCGGATGAGGTATTAGCATACCCCCTCACATAACCGAAATGCAGCACAAGAGAGATCAGTCAACACTGTGGCCTTTCCAAAAGTCAGGTTTTTAAAATCCTAAGCGAATTAGGCGCTCATCCATACCGACCAACGCCTCAACAGGTTTTAGTGGACGGGGATGCCGAGCGATGCTATGCATGGTGCAACTTCGTCATGAATCAGATACAGGTCCAGCCAATAGTCTTGGCAGATACAGTACAGTGTGGACGGATGAGACATGCTTTTCACGGAATGGCATGTACAATAGGCAAAGCACCCATTACTGGGCGCTGGAAAATCCTAGATGTTTTACCGACGTTCGACATCAAATACGGTATGCTATTAACGTTTGGTGTGCAATTTACAATAACAAGCTGATCGGCCCAATATTTTACAATGGCACGTTAACGGGTGCAATATATATACAATTGCTACAGAACGTAATACCCGATTTTGTGGAGAACCTGCCGTTGTTTAATCTTAGGAATGTATGGTTTCAAGATGACGGCGCGTCTGCTCATAAAACATCTCCAGTGAAGCAGCATCTCGTCAAGGAATTCGGGAACCAAATAATTGGGTATGGCGGTTTCGAAGAGTGGCCTCCACGTTCGCCTGATCTGACTCCACTGGACTTTTCCTGTGGGGATACCTGAAACAGCAGGTGTATGCGACCACTCCACAAACATTGCAGGATCTTAAACGACGCATTACGGACGCTTGTGCCAACGTGTCACGCTCTATGCTACAACGTGTGCAACGTGACATTCAAACGAGGATCCAAATCTGCATTGCAGGTGAGAAGTTTGAATATCTCAAATAAAGGTATATTGTTATAGCAGGTTGTTTTGTTCTTTCTCAGATCGTTTTGTCACGTCACAGTGTAGGAAATCACGAAAAAACAAATGCGTGTTTAAACCGTTATAGTCTTCTCATTAATGTCCTTAAGGCATCTTTTCGTACTAAATCGATAATTTTCTACAACTTTGTAAACCACTTTTTTCCCTATCTCGTTCCGTTTTCGAGATAGGAATGCTAACTCCGCAGTTTTCCACCAAGTGACGCGGTAGGTGGTTTCATTCAATAGAGCATGGCTACTTTACTATACCTAGACACCACTTTTATGAATATAGCAGCTGCCGTTCCGAAGTTAAGAGGGTGGCAAGGGACTTTAGTGGGCATACTGTGTATATATATATATATATATATATATATATATATATATATATATATATATATATATATATGGCTCGATTTGAGGCGGAACGAGCCGGAACGGCATGCCGGTACCTCTCTTTAGGAAAAAAATTCTATAGTTAAAAACATTTATTTAATCACAAATTACTCTGTTGTTAGTGAGTGAACCTGGCCTATTATATATATATATATATATATATATATATATATATATATATATATATATATATATATATATATATATATATATATATATATATATATATATATATATATATATATAATATATGTATGTGCAGTAGTACCTCGGTTTACGAACAAACGCCTGAGATTTGCTGCCATCTGGTGACTAGCATTCTCCTTACTTGCTTCGGTTAGCGAACAGTCCACATGTCAAGCTCAAGCTCAGTTGGGCTTTCTCTAGCGCAGCTTAAACGTTGGTTGCTCATGTATTTCACAGATTTTTTTTGTGTAAATATTTTTGTTTAAATAATCCCTCAATATGGCACCCAAAGAAATGGCAAGAGCAAGTGATATTGCTGACAGGAAACGTTTTGGGTTGGCGAAGTCTACCTTTTGTAGCATCCTCAAAAACAAACATGCAATAAAGGAAGCTGATGTGGCTAAAGGAGTGACTGTTTTAACGAAGCAAATGCCTCAAGTTATAGAAAAGGTAGAAAAATTATTGCTAGTGTGAACACGGGAAAAAGAGCTTGCTAGTGATAATATCAGTGAGGCTTTAAAATGCTGGAGTAAGAAGTAAGAAGTGCAATAATTTGGTAGCTAAAACACCGAGTACAAATGGTGGGAAATGTGAGAAGTTTAAAGCCATTAATGGTTGGTTTAAAAAATTTCGCAGGCGAAGTGGAATTCCTAGTGTTGTTAGGCACGAGGAGGCTGCTAGTTCAGATAAAAAGACAGCAGATGAATTTGTTGATGAATTCAAATAGTGTGTGGAAAGTGAAGGCTACATGCCAAACAAAGTTTTTAATTGTAATGAAATAGGATTATTTTAGGAAAAAAATGCCAAGAACTTACATCGCCAAAGAGGAGAAGGTACTACCTGGGCACAAGCCAATGAAGGACAGGCTTACACTTTTATTGAGAGCTGATGCAAGTGGTGTTTGTAAAATCATGCCACTTTTAGTTTGCGACTCTGAAAATCCACGTGTACTCAAGAAAAATAATGTGTTTAAGGTTAAACTTCCTGTAACGTGGAGAGTAATCTATATATATAAAGCAGTTCCGTAACTTACTGACTGACTGACGTATAACGCACAGACCAAAGCGCTGGACCTAAAGGGCTGAAATTTTGCATGGTGATTCTTCTTATAGTGCAGGGGTGCACTAAGAAAGATTTTTAAAAATTCTTCTTAGATTTTTAAAAATTAAATTTTTTAGCTGCTTTTTCAACATCCTTTAAAGTTTGCATTTAAAATAATAATCTGAGGGTTATAAAATTTATATCACGGGAAAGATCATTAAAAATTCCTTTAATATGAAATCTTTTTCGAATTTTTACCTCCCTTTTCTGATTTTTGGTGAATTTTTAAAAATTCCATTTTAGAATTTAATTTATTAAATGCTGATCACGTGGTTTCTTTTCTTTTTGTGATACTTTAAACTTATTTTGCGTCACGTGCATAACAACGAAATAGACAAAAATAAAATATTTTTTTTTCTTACTAATGCGGCAGACGATTGGACATTATCTCAAAAAATATTAAAATACAGTAAAAGATATGTTCCTCAAACTCTACTATATTAACTGTACTATATTCTTTAGTATGCTCTATTAGATTTAATTTGAATATTTTCTTCTACATTATTTTGTCTATAAAAATATCCGTTACGATTTTTTATAAATATATATATATATATATATATATATATATATATATATATTGGCATTAATTGCATACATTGACCGTTGTATTTAATTTGAATGTACTCCGTAGTGAAGCACGTGTATTCAGCTAGTGTGTAATAAATAGTGTCTTTGGAAAACTTGTGTGCTAGAGAGAGACTTCAAGGGCTTTGAAGTTGTGGATGAGATAGTGTCGATGGGCAAAAGTATGGGCTTGGAGGTCGGCTGAGAAGATGTGGAGGAGCTGGTGGAAGAACACACCGAAGAACTCACCACAGAAGAACTTGTTGAGGTGAAGAGTCAACAAGTGAACGCTATCCAGGAAGATCATATACCAAAGAAAGACAATGGTAGGGAGAAAGTTTCCATTGCCATGATAAAAGAAATTTGCAGCAAGTGGAGTGAAGTGCAGGCATTTATTGAAAAACATCTTCCTATTAAATATGCGACGAAGAGTGGGTTATATATAATATATATATAAACACGTCATGGTGTTTATATATATCTATATATATAAAACAGTTCCGTAACTGACTCATTCATTCACTGACTGACTGACTGACTGACATACAACGCACAGACCAAACTGCTGGACCTAAAGGGCTGAAATTTTGCATGGCGATTCTTATAATAGTGTAGGGGTACACTAAGAAAGATTTTTCAAAAATTCTTCTTAGATTTTTTTAAATTAAATTTTTAAGCTGTTTTTTAAACTTTTTTTACGTTTGCATTTAAAATAATACATTGAGGGTTATAAAATTTATATCACGAGAAAGATCATAAAAATTCCTTCAAAATGAAATTGTTTTCGAATTTTTACCTCCATTTCCTGATTTTTGGTGAATTTTTAAAGATTAATTTTTAGAATTTAATTTATTAAATGCTGATCACGTGATTTCTTTTTCTGGTACTTTCAATAAATTTATCGTCACGTGCGTAACAACTAAATACACAAAAAAAAAATATTTTTTTCTCTTTCTAATGCAGCAGACGATTGGATATTATCCAAAAAAAATGCATATCCCTTATGATTTTTTTATAAATATATATATATAGATAGATATATATTTTACATCAATTGTATACATTGATCATCGCATTTATTATAAATATATATATTTATTTTTTGGCATAAATTGCATACGTTGACCGTTGTATTTAATTTGAATGTACTCCGTAGCGAAGCACGGGTTTTCAGCTAGTATATCTATATATATAAAACAGTTCCGTAACTGACTCACTGACATACGACGCACAGACGAAACCGCTGGACCTAAAGGGCTGAAATTTTGCATGGCGATTCTGCTTATGGTGTAGGGGTGCACTAAGAAAGATTTTTGAAAAATTCTTCTTAGATTTTTTAAAATTACATTTTTAACCTGTTTTTGTAACTTTTTTTAAAGTTTGCATTTAAAATAATAATTTGAGGGTTATAAAATTTATATCACGAGAAAGATCATAACAATTCGTTTAAAATGAAAATTTTTTCGACCCTTACCTCTATTTTCTGATTTTTGGTGAATTTTTAAATATTAATTTTTAGAATTTAATGTATTAAATTCTGTTCACGTGATTTCTTTTTCTGGTACTTTAAATAAATTTATCGTGACGTGCATAACAACTAAATAGACAAAAAAATATTTTTTTTTCTTTCTAATGCAGCAGACGATTGGATATTATCCAAAAAAATATCCCTTACGATTTTTTTCTAAATATGTATATATATATATATATATATATATATATATATATATATATATATTTACATCAACTGTATACATTGATCGTCGCATTTATTATAAATATATATATTTATTTCTTTTTTGGCATTAATTTCATACATTGACCGTTGTATTTAATTTGAATGTACTCCGTAGAGAAGCGCGGGTTTTCAGCTAGTTAATTAATAAATTCATAAATTTATAAATTCATAACTATATCAACGATTAACAGATGGCAGCACCAGAGCTCTACGCGGTCAGCGATTTTTTGTTCCCCACCTGCTCGCGTAGTCATAACAATATTTTGGCGCTGCTTGTCCCGCGTTGGACCTTGCGCCATAAAACTCAATTCAACCAACCATAACAATATATCCGACTCAGGCAAAGAGTGCTTGATAAGTCACGAGTTGACAATTGTTTTTTTCTAACTTTTTTAATTAGGAAGTCACAAGTTATGACGCTTATTTTAAAGGGAAAATTCAAGGACCGTATTAGGTAGAACTAAATATGGCTAATATTCGAATTTATTGTACATGTCATAGCTTAAAAAGAAGTTATCGGCAGTACTTGCTGATTATAGCCGCTTTTGGCTGGTTGGTTTAGTTAGCCAGACAAAATGAAATAGTAAAAAAAATAAATAATTTGTAGTAACTGATGTCAGCAATCGAATGTAGAGTGAAAAAATGAACGATTGTAAAAAGATAAAATTTCAAAAACTGCGCATTCTCTACACCTGCCATCCCGCTGAAAAACAACAACAAACAAGCAACTAACAAACTGTAGACAGTGCCTTTGATAAACTGTGATTAGAAAAACACTAATGAAAATTAATTTTCATTTCAATTTCTGGCTTCTGGCATTTGAAAATAGATCCGCTCATGCTATACCCTTGTTTTTCAAAAAAACTTTTCGCTTTAATGTTTAAAAAAAAATATAAGAATATATATATATATATATATCAGAGTCTAATAGAAATGTCCGTACATCAGGAGCTCGTTTCATGTGACCTTCCTTGATAAAGTCTGTGAAAAAAGTCTCAAGTGTCGATAAGTTATATATATATATATATATATATATATATATATATATATATATATATATATATATATATATATATATATATATATATATATATATATACCGAATTTTCCGGACCATAACGCGCACTGGACGATTAGACTAACCTCCAATTTATGGGTGGATTTTTCGAAAACAATATTTTGTATTTTGTTAGGATATAATTTTTTGAATTTTGTTAAAGATATTTTTAATTTCTTACATAATAAAGATAAAAAATATGTATAAATAATAGAAAGATAATTTATATAAAATGAATAGAATATATATAGTAAATATATATAATATATATATACATAATAAATATATATATAATATAATATATATGTATATAATACAATATTCATTTTATTTAAATGTTTTTAAGAGTACGGGACACATGGAGAGACAGAATGAGAAACATGCATATATATATAGAGAGAGACAGAGAGAGAAAGAGAGAAAAACAGTTGACGTAAAAGTTAAATAACCAATGCCGTAAAAGTCTAACCTTTTCCCGGCAGAGTCTAATAGAAATGTCCGTACATCAGGAGCTCGTTTCATGTGACCTTCCTTGATAAAGTCTGTGAAAAAAGTCTTAAGCGTCGAGCTGTAAAAAATTTAACCAGTGACAGAGCTCGCCGCGTTGACCACGTGATACTTCAAACCAATCAGGTCATGTCTACCATCTCAGCGGAGGAACGCTGCGAATGCAATGTGAACAAGGCCTATCTGTACGACGTGAAACGTTATGTAATGTATGTATGTATATATGTATGTATGTGTATATAAATATATGTATGCATTTATATATGTATTATGCTGTATGTATGTATGTATGTATGTATATATTTTTGTATATATGTAAGTACGTATGCATGTATATATGTATGTTGTATGCATACGTGTATGTATATATGTTGTATGTATCTATATATACAGTGAAATATTTCTATGGCGGCCAGTCACGGTTCCAAAAAAAACTGGCCGTTTCGAGGGGTGGCCGTCAAAAAGTAGTTTTTTCAGTAACATTGGCTCTAAGTAGTCGTTAATATATATATATATATATATATATATATATATATATATATATATATATATATATATATATATATATATATACAGTGATTTCCGTTTATAAGAATCACGTTTGTTATTACTGTTTTCGATTCTTATAAGCGGTTGATTCTTATAGCCGAAATTTATGTTTTTGGAGAGGCACACACACACACACACACCTATATATACATATATAGATAATTTACCATAAAGTACTCTTTAATTTACGTTAATTATCTTTTATTAAAATTATTTTTTATAATTTAAAAAAACAACTTAATTTTTAGACCTATAAGTAGATACACATTATTATAGTAAGAGAAGAAAAAAATCCAATATTTGTTACAACTTACCTGCTTAACAGTTTTAACATTTCAACTACAGGAAGGGGGCAAGAAAAAGTTTTCTATGGTAGTTTCACGCAATGAAGTTTTCAGGAGGCTGTTTCAATACTCTTTCAATACTAATAGTCTCAGACGAAGATTCACCGTCTAGCTTACGTTACACGGTTTGATAACGTGCTGAATCTACTAATGTCACGTTTGCCTAAGTGATAGTGGACACTTTGCCGAAGATGTATGTCTTTCAGGATCCAGGAAGCTGCAACCAGGATGTGGAAGGTGGGAAAAAAAGGGTCTCTATTTTTGTTTGTCAGTGGAGAAAAGTGAAATCGGACCCGGACGGGTAAAGATAATAGGACAGTGTTGTGCTAAAGCGTTTAAGGGAAAACTATTATGTTATGTCTAACTAAGAAAAGGATGAATTTTATGAATATATTCCATCCCATCTTATCAATCTTTCTTAAAAAAAAAAAAGGACCTCGTGCCTTTTGAGGATTTAAGTGGCTTTTTTTGAAAAATGAAAGGAAAGCGAAGAGTGTAAACTGATTTTTAAAACCGGTGGATTGATTCTTTAAAACGAAAATTTTAACATGAAAATAATACATTTGTGTCTGTTTTCGTGATATTGATTCTTATAAACGGTTGATTCTTATAACCACTGATCACTATAAGCGGTGGTTACTGTATATATATATAAATATATGTATATATATATATATATATATATATATATATATATATATATATATATATATATATACATATACATACATACATACATATACTATATACATATACTATATATATATATATATATATATATATAAATTCTATTTCCTTCGATTCTCTCTTCGATTTTCTTCTTTAAAGCGTTTTATCACATACTGCACAGTAGAATGGGATAAATTAAGTAATTAACAATATTCCGAACTGATTTACCACTACTATGATGAAAAACAATCAATTTTTGAATGCTGTTTGATGTTTCTTTACGACTACGAGCCATTTTTAAATAATAAATAGAACATTACGGAGTAGGCAAGCAAATATTAAAGCCAAACGATATTTTAAATGCCGCCACAATTTAAAAATAAAAATAAAGCGCCAGACGATAATTTTAATTATGAATTTATCCGAAAATATTTCAGTGTACGATGACTTTTGTGAGGTAAAGTTTTTGTTACTTTTTGATTACTGGTTTCTTAAAAAAATAAATATTACTATGTTTTCAAAATATTTCATGTAGGTTTGTTAAGAATAGATTATAGATCTTATTATTAAATACCCATTCTGAAATATTCGTTTTAATTTATGGATAGACCCCTATTTCATTGAAAATCGTAAGTGCACGAACACTTTTGGGAGACACTTTATATATATATATATATATATATATATATATATATATATATATATATATATATATATATATATATTTAAGAAAAAGATGTGAAAATCGCTCGCTGCTGGTCAGAAAAAAATCGAACTTCATGTAGTAACAACTATAAAATACAAACAACGTGCTTGCTGCTTCAGATGTAGAAGGAACATTCTTATATCAATTCTCAGGACCTTGCTCAGAAGAAAAGAAAGCATATACATATTCTGCTAAACTCTCACGAGTTAAATTAGATAGGGTCAGGAGTAGTATAATGGGTAGCGGGTCGGGAATCCGCACTGCAGGTGCTGGGTTCGAGTCCCGAAAAGCCCCACTGAATGCTTTCGTGTCTACGCCGGGTGTGTGTGCGTTTAATCTGTAGTGTTCCTACGAGGCGTTTCTTGCGGTAGGAGGAAGGTACAAGCCAACCAGTTGTCGCCCATGAGAGTGATATATATATATATATATATTCCGTAAAATCTCGAGTATAATACTCACCCATAACTTTTCAATATTTTGTAAAATAAAATAATAATTTTTTATACTTGCAACAACCGGGAACTATCACTATTATAAGGGACCTGTTATTAAACGGACGCGTATGCGATACGAACTGTGAGTTTCGTTTGTTTAAAAGGAATACCTGTTTAGTAAACGGGTGGATGAATCACGGAGTGCAGGTGCGCGCGCAACTGCGTTGCGACAATGTCTTACAGCTGCTGTACATTCGTATTATAAGTAAGTTAATTAGACAGTGTTTAAAACTTGCTTCTATCACACTGGTTGAGGAATGGACTGATCGATTTTTTCACCCCTTGAAATGAAATCGCGTAATTATACACTTGTTTCGAGATTCGAATTTTATACGGCTTTTAAGATTGCGGCATAAATTTTCAGGGAGCACACATTTTACAGGTGGAGTCAAATGAAATCCTTCCGAAATTTTTAGGGCTCCCTATTCGTTCATTTCCGTGAAAGGTTTGTGAAATTGTAACTTCACAGCCATTTTAAAAAAAAAATTATTCCGAGATAAATAATCTTTTTCCTTTATATTTTTGTAAAATCACGTTTAATTTGTTTATTTTTGTCCTGTATTTACTTAACCTTTTCTCGCATAACTCCCATACTGCGGAACTTGAAGTACTATCTCTGAAATGGAATCGAAGTATTCCAGAATATAGTTAATCTGTGTTCTATATCAGTATCGATGTAATCAATCGCGGTGCATGACACTTTGATCGGCTGAGAAGGATAATGAAGGGGCATCTCATAGTCAGACTCTAACCTGAGAATAACAATGAACAGACAACTTCGAAATCTAGAACTTTATAATTTTCTGATAAGCGAGAGAACGGAAGAAAAAAAAATGAAAAAGCGTTCCGCGTTCAAACCATCATCGGGGCTCTCGAAACAACTCCGAAAATACGATGAGTCACGCTGAGGAATTCGTTGCCATAGCAACGAAAGTAAAGTTGACAGGTTTCTAATTCCGACTGCACCTTCCAAGCCTTTCTATTCTTAACTGTTCTGGGTTCTCACTAGAACGAATTGCTTGCATCGCGGGCATTGGTTACAGGTGGGGAAGGCAAAAAATTTCGAATGCAAGAATTTTTTTTTTTTAAATTATTTTTTTTAATTTACAGGACGTCACCAAGCTCTTAAATTTTCATCAATTTTAACGGTAATAGGAACCTTTAGAATAAATTTACAATAAGTTGGTCTATTTTTGAAAATTTCATATATTTTCACTCTAATAGGGACTTTTAGAACGAAATTACAGTAAGTCTGTCCATGTTTGAAAATTTCATAAATCTTAACTCTAATAGGGACCTTTAGAATAAATTTACAGTAAGTTGGTCTATTTTTGAAAATTTCATATATTTTAACTCTAATAGGGACTTTTAGAACGAAATTACAGTAAGTCTGTCCATGTTTGAAAATTTCATAAATCTTAACTCTAATAGGGACCTTTAGAATGAATTTACAGTAAGCTGGTCCATTTTTGAAAATTTCATAAATCTTAACTCTAATAGGGACTTTTAGAATGAAATTAATGTAAGTTGATCCATTTTTGAAAATTTTATAAATTTTAATTCTAATAGGGATCTTTAGAATGAAATTATAGTAAGTTGGACCATTTTTGAAAATTTCATAAATTTTAACTCTAATAGGGGCCTGTAGATTGAAACTTAGTAAGCTGGTCCATTTTTGAAAACTTCATAAATTTTAACTCTAATAGGGACCTTTAGAATGAAATTACAGGTAAGTTTGTCTATTTTTGAAAATATCATAAATCTTGAATCGAATAGGGACCTTTAGAATGAAATTACAGTAAGTTGGTACATTTTTGAAAATTTCATAAGTTTTAACTCTAATAGGGACTTTTAGAACGAAATTATAGTAAGTTGGTCAAGTTTTGAAAATTTCATAAATCTTAACTATAATAGGAACCTGTAGAATGAAATTAAATTAAGTTGGTCCATTTTTGAAAATTTCACAAATTTTACTTTAGGGACTTTTAGAACGAAATTACAGTAAGTTGGTCCATTTTTGAAAATTTCATAAATCTTAACACTAATAGGGACTTTTAGAATGAAATTAAAATAAGTTGATCCATTTTTGAAAATTTCATAAATTTTAACTCTAATAGGGACCTTTAGAACGAAATTACAGCAAGTTTGTCCAATTTTTAAAATTTCATAAATCTTAACTCTAATAGGGACCTTTAGAATGAAATTAAAGTAAGTTGGTCCAATTTTGAAAATTTCATAAATCTTAACTCTAATAGGGAATTTTAGAACGTAAGTTGGTACATTTTTTTTCCCATGGAAAGAATAAATACTTTTACAAGGCGAATATAGTTTAGCAAAAATTATACTGAATTTTTTTCCACCACATTTTTGTTATATGTAATCATTTACTGCAATATAGCACTTTTTTTTATAGGACGATGTAAAGTTTCTGCGGATTTTGCAAATACGAAATGAAGTATGACTGACAGGAAACATGGAGGACTCATATATAATCAACGATTTATAAATTCCACAATAAATTAAGAAAGATGGCTGTATGTTTCAAACTACTTAATATTTCATCGTCAGGCATTTACGAATTGTTCATAGATAATCAGACCCAAAGCTCCTTGGCCTTAGGACATGTCTTAGCACATGTTTGCAAATGCAAGTGAAGATGAACTTTTAAATATTTCGAAACATAGGTACATTAGGTCTAAATGTCGCTATGAACTATTCTCAAATGCCTGACGATGAACTATGAAGTAGTTCAAAACATGGGTACATCGGGTCTGAATGTCGCTATGAACTATTCTCAAATGCCTGACGATGAACTATGAAGTAGTTCGAAACATAGGTGAATCAGGTCTGAATGTCGCTATGAACTATCCTCAAATGCCTGACGATGAGCTATGAAGTAGTTCGAAACATAGGTACATCAGGTCTAAATGTCGCTATGAACTATTCTCAAATGCCTGACGATGAACTATGAAGTAGTTCAAAACATAGGTACATCAGATCTGATTGTCGCTATGAACTATTCTCAAATGCCTGACGATGAACTATGAAGTAGTTCAAAACATGGGTACATCAGATCTGATTGTCGCTATGAACTATTCTCAAATGCCTGACGATGAACTATGAAGTAGTTCAAAACATAGGTACATCAGATCTGATTGTCGCTATGAACTATTCTCAAATGCCTGACGATTAACTATGAAGTAGTTCAAAACATAGGTACATCAGATCTGATTGTCGCTATGAACTATTCTCAAATGCCTGACGATGAACTATGAAGTAGTTCAAAACATGGGTACATCGGGTCTGAATGTCGCTATGAACTATTCTCAAATGCCTGCCGATTAACTATGAAGTAGTTCAAAACATAGGTACATCAGATCTGATTGTCGCTATGAACTATTCTCAAATGCCTGACGATGAACTATGAAGTAGTTCGAAACATAGGTGAATTAGGTCTGATTGTTGCTATGAACTATTCTCAAATGCCTGACGATGAACTATTAAGTAGTTCGAAACATAGGTACATCAGGTCTGAATGTCGCTATAAACTACTCTCAAATGCCTGACGATGAACTATGAAGTAGTTCAAAACATGGGTACATCGGGTCTGAATGTCGCTATGAACTATTCTCAAATGCCTGACGATGAACTATGAAGTCGTTCGAAACATAGGTACATCAGGTCTGAATGTCGCTATGAACTATCCTCAAATGCCTGACGATGAGCTATGAAGTAGTTCGAAACATAGGTACATCAGGTCTAAATGTCGCTATGAACCATTCTCAAATGCCTGACGATTAACTATGAAGTAGTTCAAAACATATGTACATCAGATCTGATTGTCTCTATGAACTATTCTCAAATGCCTGACGATGAACTATGAAGTAGTTCGAAAAATAGGTACATCAGGTCTGATTGTCGCTAAGAACTATTCGCAAATGCCTGACGATAAACTATGAAGTAGCTCGAAACATAGGTACATCAGGTCTGATAGTCGCTAAGAACTATTCGCAAATGCCTGACGATGAACTATGAAGTAGTTCGAAACATGTAGCCATGCTTTTTCATTTTTTTGTGGATTTTAAGAAGTAATGAGTACGTAATGAAGTTATGTGATGAAAATTAAAGCAAAGGTCGACTCTATTTTTGATTATTAAATAAAGAGCTGAAATTTCTATTTCTAAAAGCTTTTAATTGCCAAAAATGTAGTAAACCATAAATGCTAAATGCAAGAAAAGTTTTCGGAAAAATTTATATAAGTTTTATAATTCATTAATAGTTCTAAATTTCTTTTATCAGTAAATTGGCGTTGAGCTTCGTATAAAATTAATCGTAAAGCTGACTGTACCAACAAATTTATCCAATTAAGTAAAAAAAAAAAAAATCCTAAACTCTTAACAAAACTTGTGAAGCTGATTGAAAATTGAACAGGAAATAAAAAGAAATAACACTTCCACTCGCGTTTGTCTCCCCCACAGTTAATTTCAAAAGTGTTAAATAAATTCAAGGACTTTTAAATTGCGAGTGTGTACTGCCAGGTATGTATTATCTTTCCTCTATCCGGGGAGAAAAAAACAGTTTCACGCTGGCTGGGCTGGAACTGTTGCCAGCAAAGTCGATAAAAAAAAAATAAATAAAAAAGATACGGAAAAGAAGTGAAATTCAGAAAACTGACAAATTTAAGCAAGCTATTAAAACTAAACTTTAAAAGTTTATCTCCTCTGGCAACGCGTCAACAAAATCAGGTTTTATGACCTCATTTTTGGTCACAATTAATTTTTGCAATTGTTTGGCAACCGAGCGCACCTGAGCGTTTCTTTTCTTTTTTTTTATTATTTGCCTGCGCTCGCATTTTTGGCCTTGCGCAGTGTGAAATAAGAAGTCCCACCAAGGACGCCATCTCCGCTGCTTTTTTGTTTGTTTGTTGTTTTTTTTTCACGCTCATATCTCGGGGGAAAATAAAGAATCTTGCTAACTTTTCGCAAACCGAAGGTTGCTTGCTCCGGCGTGACGCAACGGGTGAGTCGCGAATTTCAAAGAATCGCCAGTCTTTTGACTTCGTTTTCGCAATCACCTCTGTTTGGGTAGAAAAATAATCGTCTGCGGATTAGAGGATAGTGACTTATGCTCTTGAAATTCCCGCCGTAACGCTCCGTCGGATGGCGGAGAAACAAAATGGCGGTTCCGTTTGAGAGGCTTGTAAATTCCACATCGCCGGATGGCTACAGTTTGTCGAAACACGGAATTTATTGCCCGTTGCGAAACTAATTTCAGGGGAGTTAAAACCCTGTATGCGTTAAGGCAAATCGGTTCTTGCCTCGTTAGAGAAAATGTTACAAAAGTTTCAGTGGCGTAGCGAACCTAGTCTCTCGACTTGTATTAAATTACAACAGAGGGGAAAAATCTGTTGGAAATAAATTTAAATGCCTGGCGAATTTATGGATCTAAGGCTTCTTTGTACTAACCCTTTTAAATTCTTTAGCTTCAATGTTAACCTCTAGAGAAAAGTTGTCTATTATTTACAGCTACATAAATGCTGATAATCCAACAAAGATGGTATTTTCAGATAGCCTGATCTTTTCTGCACTTTGCGACAGGATTCATTTTTAAAAATTTGAAGTCCACCAAGGAAATTGAGAAGCGTTTAGAACACACTAGACTAGATTTTTTTCCCCGAATGATTTCAATTTTAAATTATTATTTTCATTTTTAACGTAGGATTACGTTCCTCCATAACGGTCCTCCGGAAAGGAAAATTTCAGACGCTAAAACCGTCCGTCCGTCCGTCCTCGCGAGTTATAATTTTGGCAGCGCGCCAAACCCAGTCTATTGCTTGGGTAAGTTAAACAGAAAAGTACTAAAATGCTTCAAAGTTTTGACACACTAACTGAATGTATATACTAGCTATATACTGTATATGTATATACTAGCTGAATACCCGTACTTCGCTACGGAGTACATTCAAATTAAATGCAACGGTCAATGTATGCAATTAATGCCAATATATATATATATATATATATATATATATATATATATCTAATAAATACAATTATCAATGCATGCAATTGATGTAAAAAAAATATTTATAAAAAAATAACAACGGATATTTTTATAGACAAAATAATGTAGAAGAAAATATTCAAATTAAATCTAATAGAACATACTAAAGATTATAATTCAGCTAATATAGTACAGTTTGAGGAACATATCTTGTACTGTATTTTCATATTTTTTCGGATAATGTCCGATCGTCTGCAGCATTAGAAAGAAATTTTTTTTGTCTATTTCGTTGTTATGCACGTGACGCAAAATTAATTTAAAGTATCTCAAAAAGAAAAGCAACCACGTGATCAGCATTTAATAAATTAAATTCTAAAAATGAATCTTTAAAAATTCACCAAAAATCAGAAAATGGAGGTAAAGATTCGAAAAAGATTTCATTTTAAAGGAATTTTTACGATCTTTCTCGTGATATAAATTTTATAACCCTCAGATTATTATTTTAAATGCAAAAAGAAATGTAAAAAGAATGTAAAAAGAGTGTTTAAATGTAAAAAGAGTTACAAAAAAAAGCTTAAAAATTCAATTTAAAAAATTCTAAGAACTTTTCAAAAATCTTTCTTAGTGCACTCCTACACTATAAGAAGAATCGCCAAGCAAAATTTCAACCCTTTATGTCCAGCGGTTTGATCTGTGCGTTATATGTCAGTCAGTCAATTACGGAACTGTTATATATATATATATATATATATATATATATATATATATATATATATATATATATATATATATATATATATATGTGTGTGTGTGTGTGTGTATATATATATGTATATATATATATATATATATATATATATATACACATATACATACAAAAGAGGTAAGCAACGATAAGCAATCCTACGTTAATAACCTGCGGTAGTTTCGTTAGAAGAGACTACCTGATATTTTTTTCAAAAAAAAATTCCCCCAGGTGTTAAATTACTTTCTCTAATACGCAGTACATAAAAAAAAAATAAAATCTTTGAATCGATGTCAGCGATCTTTGGCCACATTTTCCCCATAGGTTAACATGAGGTGAGCAAATCCAAAAGGGTTAGTGCACAGCAGCGTTAATGGAAAATGAGAGAAAGAAAATTAATATTGAATTTTTTTCCCAATGCCTTAAAATTTTTTCTAAGGGCGAAAAGTATAAATTCTGTATTCTGAATGGAATCAAGCGTAGAGTAAATGTGAATTGACGAATAATAATTATTTTTTAACAGAGCATTGTCATAGAACAAGAGGGTCAAGCGTTGATCCCCATACCAGTACTGCAGTCGATAAAATACAAAGGAACCAATTAGCTGAACATAGTCATTTGGTTAAATGAAGGTCATTTAAGCGTTAAGTTTCGGAAAATTTATAAATTAAGGTATTTGCCTACCATTGTGGCACTTTTTTTTTCAAAATTATATAGTATTGATTGAATACATATATTTTTAGTTCAAATGGGATATAAAATCGTGAAAACAAATATAATTTTGGCAAAAATTTCACAAATTTTAAAATATAGGGAATTTCTTTTACAGGTATTCCTCGACTTACACCGCTCGCACTTACGACAGAACTTTTTAAATTAATAAAATTATTATTTCTCAAAAATACTGTTCCTCGAATGTACAGTATGTACCTATATGTATTACATAATTATTAAAAAAAATATGATGCAATATTCTGCAGTACTGCAAAAATTTATGACGCAATTATAAAAATAGTTTCGATATCCACACGATAAATCAAATAAACCTTCATTGGTTTCAGAAATTCTTCTTAGATTTTTTAAAACTAAATTTTTAAGCTGTTTTTTTTTACTTTTTTTAAGTTTGCATTTAAAATAATAATTTGAGGGTTATACAATTTATATTACAAGAAAGATCATAAAAATTCCTTTAAAATGAAATCTTTTTCGAATCTTTACCTCCATTTCCTGATTTTTGGTGAATTTTTAAAGATTAATTTTTAGAATTTAATATATTAAATGCCGATCGCGTGATTTCTTTTTCTGGTACTTTAAATAAATTTATCATCACATGCATAAAAACTAAATAGACAAAAAAATATTTTTTTCTTGCTAATGCGGCAGACGATTGGACATTATTTTGTCTATAAAAATATCCCTTACGATTTTTTTATAAATATGTTTTTTTTACATCAATTGTATACATTGATCGTCGTATGTATTATAAATATATATATATTTATATTTTTTGGCATTAATTGCATACATTGACCATTGTATTTAATTTGAATGTACTCCGTAGCGAAGTGAGGGTTTTCAGCTAGTCTATATATATAAAACAGTTCCGTAACTGACTCATTCATTCATTCATTCATTCATTCATTCACTGACTGACTGACATACAACGCACAGACCAAACCGCTGGACCTAAAGGGCTGAAATTTTGCATGGCGATTCTTCTTATAGTGTAGGGGTGCACTAAGAGAGATTTTTGAAAAATTCTTCTTAGATTTTTTTAAATTAAATTTTTAAGCTGTTTTTTTTACTTTTTTTAAGTTTACATTTAAAATAATAATTTGAGGGTTATAAAATTTATATCACGAGAAAGATCATAAAAATTCCTTTAAAATGAAATCTTTTTCGAATCTTTACCTTCATTTCCTGATTTTTGGTAAATTTTTAAAGATTAATTTTTAGAATTTAATTTATTAAATGCTGATCACGTGACTTCTTTTTCTGGTACTTTAAATAAATTTATCGTCACGTGCATAAAAACTAAATAGACAAAAAATAATTTTTTTTTCTTGCTAATGCGGCAGACGATTGGACATTATCCAAAAAAATATTAAAATACAGTAAAAGAAATGTTCTAGAAACTGTACTATATTAACTGTACTATATTCTTTAGTATTCTTTATATTAGATTTAATTTGAATATCTTCTTCTACATTATTTTGTCTATAAAAATATCCCTTATGATTTTTTTATAAATATATATATATTTTACATCAATTATATACATTGATCGTCGTATTTATTATATATATATTGGCATTAATTGCATACATTCACCGATGTTTTTACTTTGAATGTACTCCGTAGCGAAGTGCGGGTTTTCAGCTAGTATACATATAAAACAGTTCCGTAACTGATTGACTGACTGACTGACTGACATACAACGCACAGACCAAACCGCTGGACCTAAAGGGCTGAAATTTTGCATGGCGATTCTTCTTATAGTGTACGGGTGCACTAAGAAAGATTTTTGATAAATTCTTCTTAGATTTTTTAAATTAAATTTTTGAGCTGTTTTTATAACATTCTTTTAAGTTTGTATTTAAAATAGTAATCTGAGGGTTATAAAATTTTTATCACGAGAGAGATTATAAAAATTCCTTTAAAATGAAATCTTTTTCGAATCTTTACCTCCCTTTTCTGATTTTTGGTGAATTTTTAACGATTCATTTTTAGAATTTAATTTATGAAATGCTGATCACGTGTTTTCTTTTCATTTTGCGATACTTTAAACTAATTTTGCGTCACGTGCTTAACAACGAAATAAATTGAGAAAGAAAAAATATTTTTTCTTTCTAATGCGGCAGACGATTGGACATTATCCAAAAAGTATTAAAATGCAGTAAAAGAAATGTTTCTCAAACTGTAATATATTAACTGTACTATATTCTTTAGTATGGTCTGTTAGATTTAATTTGAATATTTTTTTCTGTTTTATTTTGCCCATAAAAATATCCGTTACGATTTTTTTTATAAATATATTTTTTTGTTTGGTTTTAATTACATACATTGATCGTTGTATTTATTATAAATATTTTTTGGGGTTTTTTTTTTGGCATAATTTGCATGCATTGACCGTTGTATTTAATTTGAATGTACTCCCTAACGAAACACGGGTATTCAGCTTTTCATTATATTAATAAAGCCTACAACAAGTAGAAGCAATGGATCCCAAATGAAGAAAGATTCACAAGTGTAAATCGTCGTGCTACCAGACGACATTCAAAGAAAAGAAGATGAAAACTGTTCAAACTACCTTCGATAACTTTGTTAAAAAAAACTTGCAACGTGTCTTCTGCCCCAAATTCTGAACCAATGGATTACTACCATAATAAGTAGTGATGACGAAGAATGATTTGTGTCTTCTAAATACAATCAGTGACGCGCCAAGCATCTTCTGCGCCGTCGTGCGAAATACTGATAAGTGCCTTTATTGAGCCAAAAGTATGATTACGTTAAATTTTAACCTCCGTTAAGCTTTTGTCTTCGTTAGCCCTTTGACTTTTTACATGATTTGAAAAAAGACAATAATTTGATGATCGTTAAAATTTAACTTAGGTAATCGCTACAGAATTAACACTTCAGACTTGTTGCTCGTATGTATTTTTTATTTGAGGCAAACAGTACACATACAAAAAAGTATTATTAAAATTTTTATTGCACAGTAACAAAAGAACAGTGTTAAAGTTATAAAACACGTATTTCAAATTATTAAAAAACAAAAGGTCAAATAAAATATATTTAGATTGCCCTCTTTTTTAAATAGACATATTTGATGGAAAAAGACGGAAATATCTTATAGAAATTGCACTTTTCTAGCTTTACTTTTGGCAAATTCGTTAATAATATTTTCAATATCTAGCTGCTTTAAAAAGTCAGACTCTATAGAAATGATAGCAAGATTTTCTAATCGCTCCTGGCCCATTCTAGATCGTAAGTAATCCTTAATTTATTTTAATTTAGAGAATGATCTCTCAGCTGTAGCTACAGAAATTGGTATAGTTAATAATATACGTAATGCAATAGTAATGTTTGGGAATGAATGAGTTAAATTATTTATCATAATGTAATTGAGTGTTTCTACTACAGACGACGTGACATTTTTATCGCAATTTTGCAGAACTTGTAATTCATGTAAATGCTCTGTTCCGTCTATATCTTTTTCGTTTCGATCTTTGACGGTTAAAGCTTCATCAAGATTTCTACAAAAGTAAAATTGGTCTTGGTCAGAATACTTGCCAAAATCCTCAATGTTCCACAACAATTTAAAAACATCAGAATGAGAGGATAATAGCTCAAATCTTTCATTAACAGATGAAAGAGTAATGTCTAACACTGCAAAGAAACAATTGATTTTAAATTTTAATTCTGGGTTTTCAATTGGCTGATCTTCACTTTCGTAGGAAAATTGATTTTTACTTCTCGTGGTCTTAAAATTTCTGAATATTCTTGAATTTCGCTTCTACACTGCTGGCCACTGTAAATGCAACACCCTGAAGGAAACATGCAAATAACATGAAATTTACAACATGCATTAGCGGAGGTAAGATATGCAAATGATTACAATTTCAGCGCAGACGCACATCACGCGCGCCTTTGGCGCCACTTCAAAGCGCTATTTAAGGCTTGGAGATTTCGACGATTTCAAATTCGGCAATTGTGTTTTTCTTGTGGTTTTTTTAAAAAAACGATCAATTATGCCTCGTCGAAAACAGCTATCATCTTTTGATCAAGTATCCGAGTTCGACAGAGGAAGGATAGTGGCCTACCGAGATTGTGGATTATCTTTCAGGGAAATCGGTAGTCGTGTTGGACGAAACCAAACAACTGTAATGCGGATATGTGATCGTTGGATGCAGGAGGGTACGACGGACCGGCGTGTTCGATCGCATCCACCTCAGCGCACCACTTCACGTGATGACAGGCAAATTGTGCGCATGGCAGTGACGGATCGCTCAGTCAC
This sequence comes from Dolomedes plantarius, assembly GCA_907164885.2. NCBI lineage: Eukaryota > Metazoa > Arthropoda > Arachnida > Araneae > Dolomedidae > Dolomedes > Dolomedes plantarius. Next base: position 129,684,927 of record OU015499.1, on the reverse strand, counting down.
ATCACGAACCATAGCACAGCACACGCAGTCTGTAACGCATCATCCAGTGTCTGCGCGTACCATTCGACACCGTTTACAGCAGAGTAGTCTGTCCGCAAGACGTCCATTGCTTTGCCTACCCTTGACGCAGAACCACAGACGTCTACGCCGCCAATGGTGCGATGACAGAAGGATGTGGACGGCAGAATGGAATGAAATTGTCTTTACTGACGAGTCACGCTTCTGTCTGCAACACCACGATGGTCGCATTCGAGTCTGGAGACACCGTGAAGAGAGGATGCTGAACAGCTGCGTTATGCACCGCCACACTGGTCCTGCACCGGGTATTATGGTATGGGGCGGTATTGGATATCACTCTCGCACACCTCTAGTACGCATTGCCGGTACTTTAGACAGCCAGCGCTACATATCTGAGGTGTTGGAGCCAGTTGTTCTTCCTTACCTTCAGGGCTTGCCCACAGTCATATTTCAACAGGATAATGCGCGACCACACGTGGCACGCATTGTCCAACGGTTCTTCGTCAATCGCCAGATTGAATTGCTTCCCTGGCCTCCTCGCTCTCCGGATCTTTCGCCGATAGAAAACATGTGGTCCATGGTTGCTCTACGATTGACCCAGATTCCATCCCCAGCTGCCACAGCAGATCAACTTTGGCAACGTGTGGAAGCTGCTTGGTCTGCTGTACCCCAATAACTCATCCAAAGTCTCTTTGAATCAATGCCGAGGCGTGTGGCAGCGGTGATCTCCAACAATGGCGGCTACTCTGGCTACTGATTTTGGCAGGAACCACACTTCACAGAAGTCTATAAATTTAATCATTTGATACTTGGTCAACATGTTATCTACAAAATAAATTTTGTTGTGATATCTCTTGTCTTTCTTGGTGTTTCAATTTGGGTGGCCAGCAGTGTATTTCTAACAAGATGCGAATTCTTGGGCATCTACGAGCATGTGACTAAATCCTTTATCTGAACGATATTCCTTTAAAAAGGCATTCAGGTTGTTCAAACTTTCGCAAGCCTGCGAAATATTAATTTTTTTTGTTTGCAGAATCTTGGTAACAATATCAACTTTACTGAGTATTCTGCACCACAAGACTAACATACACATAAACTCATAATTTTTAATTTTTTGAACTAGAGCAATAGCCAAATGTTTTGTACAGTTATCGAAATTTGTTCCAGACAAAATTTCGTAAAGAGCATCGTAAATTTCGCCCAACTAGAATCTTAGAGGAGTTATTGCATCAATTATGCTAGACCATCTGGTATCCGACAAAGGTTTTAATGTTACATTTGAAACGTTACTTTTTAAAACAGACCACCAACAGACACCAACTGACCCAGACCATTACTGCCACGTTGAGGCAGTAAACAAATTATATAACTCTTGAACAAGTGAGAAAAAATTTATACTGAACATATTGAATTTTACAGCATCGTTTATAACAAGGTTCAAACTGTGGTTACAGCAAGGTACAAATATTGCTCGTGAATTAATGTCTACAATTCTTTCTTGTACACCTTGATGTTTACCCTTCATATTCGAACCATTGTCGTATCCTTGTCCGCGCATATTATAAATGTCTAAACCATAATCTTCTAAAGTTTTGAGTAAAAAGTTGGTTAAACCTTCACCTGTTGTATCACTTACAGGACGAAATGTTAAAAAACGCTCTTCAACACTAAATTCATTGTTTTTTAAATTAACATATGTAATGCAAACAGAAATTTGCTCCTGGTTGCTTACATCCGGAGTACAAGTAAGTAATATAGAAAAGTACTTTGCTTTCTTAACTTCATTTAAAATATTATTTCTTATATTATCACCTAATAATTTTATCGTTTCATTTTGAATTTTATCTCCAAGATAAAGTGGCATACTTTTTTGAGATCTATTAATATGTACAGACATAACTGGATCAAATTGTGCTATCATATCTACACATTTTAGGAATTATCCATTATTTCTTTCAAATAATTTATTACTAGGACCACGAAAAGCCAACTTTTGTTCAGCTAAAAATTGAATTGTATAAATTATTCTTTCAATGACACTCCGCCAGTGTTTAGTTCACTTTTTAATAAATTTTGCATTTCCGAATTTACAGTTCGATTCTCTTTTAATCTTTCCAGTAAGTCTGACCAGAAACGTAATTTTTGAAAATGAGATTTACTTTTTTCATGAATTTTCAAATGTTCACTTGTGTGATACCAACCATTAAAACCGTCTTGATTACTTAATTTAGTATTTTTAAAGGTCAATGGATTACTGGTGTCATTGAATATTTTACAACAGAAACAAAAAACTACATTTTTCTTGATAGAATACAGTAACCAATCTTGCTGAACCTTTTCACCATTTGACAGAATTCGAGTGAAATATACATCCGAAAACTTACGTCCACTTTTGTTTTTAGGATACATAGATTTATTTTCAAAATACATAGGACCTTTTAGGACTAGTTCTTGCACCTGGGCTGGAGATAATATTCTCTGCCAAAGACCTGGATCGTTAGAGAGAGGCGAATACGTGTCTTTGGATGATTCGTCTTGCTTACTCGAACATGATGGTACCGAGTGAAACGTATCAGAACTTGAATCTATTGGATCGTCATTGGTTTTTTTTCCTAATTCGGATGGCAACTTCGATATTGATGAAGTTGGAAAACCACTGTTATACTTCTCAGTAGCAGTACTGTCTTGAAAATCTGTGGGCTTCCGAAAAAAGTTGGTAATTTTTAAATTGTTCTTCTCCAAGTCTTCCTCCCGTTTTCGCTTGTTAAGCAAGTTTTGATAACCAGACAATTTCTTTTTTTCTTCTCTGGCCATCTAAATAAAATCAATAAAAAGTTAAGAACCACAAAGTTTTTTTTTGTTTTGTATAAAAAATTATTAAAGAAAATTCAAAATATAAAATTTTGTAATTCAGATGTTATTTATAGCAAAACATGTTATCTGCCTTTTTTTACAACATGTACTTATAAGTATTTTGCCATTTTAATTTGAAACGTCACGTAAATAGTACATAGTGATTTTTAATTTTCATTTTTACAACTAAATTCACTATACTTACCCTATTTGTGACTATTTAATGTGAAAAAGTACCTACATTTTGCAAAAAAAAGCAAATAGCGTGTTTTGCCATAACAGTACTGAAATATTATAACGCCAGATTTCGTTACGTATTTAAAATTAGAAAAACTGAATGTATAATTAAAACTATGTAATTTTTTAAAGCATTATTATTAAAAACTACAGGGGAAAAAGACGTAATGTCACATAATATCAATTACGAGAAACATCCATTTTAAAGTTTAGAACTTCCAAGGATTCTTAAAAACTATATGTATCAAAACAGGGTTGAGATGATTTAAATCAGTTAAAAATTATCTAAAAATTCATAAAATAATGATTTTCAAAAAAAAAAATTGTTGACTTTTGATTTTTTTAAAATCCTGATTTTTATCAACCCTGTATCAAAATAAAGTGAATCAATTTTTATTCATAAAATAAAGGTATCTGTATTGAGTTTTCGAAATGATTCTAACGGAAAATGCATTTTTATAAAAAATAATGTACAATAAAGTTGAATATTCTTCCACCCCAAAAAGAGAGAATGTTCAAAAAAAAAAAAAAAAATAATTACCTAGTTCGAAAGGAGGTACCTGTGTCCAGTACTCTGAGGTGCCTGAATAATAAAAATATAGATACTTTTCTACTAGATGACGGTATTAACTCAATTTTCGATATTTTGTGACATTCTTGTTTTCTCCTGTAGTCTTAAATTTATGTAAAGCTGATTTGTTAATCACTTACCTTATTTTTAAAGGATTTTTCAGAATCAATCACCCTTTTAGAAAATTACGCAGATCACGCTCACCGGCTCACCGCTCACGACAAAATTAAAAAAATTAATGAACCTGCACCGACCGCGAAAGCGTTTAAATAAACCCAACTGATTATATTAATTAACACTCTCAAACACAGTTTATATAAGAAATGGACTGTAACACTAATTTCACTCACAAGAAATATTTATTATCAAACACAGCACTGAGCTAAGCGAACACTCTGGTCGCCATTGCTCCACAAAAACATATACAGTGGTACCTCCAAAAAGCGGACAGTCACGGAACCAAAATTTTTGTCCGTTATTAGGAGGTGTCCGCTATTGGGGAGGACGCCCTTTTTACAAAAAAAACTTTTTGCACTTTTGTTTGACATTTGATTGAAAATTAGGGCTGCAATTTTAATTAAAAAGAAAAAAAATTAGGTAAGAAAAGAATAACTATTTACTAATTAACCTTTTGATTGTTTGCTAATCCTTTTATCTTGCATTAAACAATTCCAAAATACAATGTATAGGAGCTAAATGATTTTAATTACTATTGAAAAAAATCTGTTAGCAAATTTTGATTTCTCTTTTTTACAAAACAAACCTGTTTTTCAAGGGGAATCTTCATAGGATTTTGCTTTGCTAGTCCCTCCGAATCTTCATTGTCCAGAAAGAACTGTTTTAGTTATTCGCCGTATTTCAGTACTTCCGAATAATCTTTGATTTTGCAGTCTTCCATTGGTGATTCCTCATCATCATCCTCAGAAAGGACCAGTGCTTCAGTGGTGTCCCGGTGAATGAAATTGGAAACATGCAGGTTTTCTTTCTCAATGGATAAATAGTTGTCGATCTTGACATACTCTTCAACGCTGGACATTTGAATCCAAATTGGCGACTAGATCCGCAAGTTCTTTTTCGTTTTTTTCAGTAGTACTGTCAGTTGCCACTTCGCTTGTACTCCAAACTCCCGACTTCTTAAAAAATTTTAAACGCACCCAGATTCTACCTTTTTAAGGGCTGGCGTAGTCCAGGAAATTGCATCCAAAACAGATACCGATTTTGCCAAATCTTCGGTGGAATTGCAGGAAATAATCTGTGAAATCAAGTCTCAAAAGCAGCTTTCTATATCGTACTTTAAATAATAATTACGATATAGAAAGCTGCTATAGCATATACTTTTGGTATAACTTTTAAATAAACATATACTTTTGGCTTGCATAAGCATAAGCATATACATTTGGCTTGCCTGTTAGAACAGTTTTGAAATTTTTGCCACAATAGTTTAAAGTTTTCAAAAATACCTGTCCGCTATTCGGAGTGTTCGCTATCTAGAGGAAATAACATGGATTGTCCTATATAAAAGGGCTGGAACTCTTAAAAATGTACGTTAATTATAGGTGTCCACTATTCGGAAGTGTCCGTTAAGGGAGGTACCACTGTCCTACACTTTTCAAGTTCGGCGTGGGGACGCTACTAGCTACACCTTTTTACACGGTTAGGTTGCGGCGTACATGAGTTGAGCATGAGCTGGGGCCAAAACACCAACATTTTGCAAGCTTAAGGGGACTCGGTACCCTTTGAAGAAATTTTTTTCCAAAAGTATGTTTATCTATAGTATACACATATTATTATAGGTAATACTTATACAAACTGATTTTAACAAGAAAAAAAATCATTTTGTGAGTAAAAATTGAGAAATTTAATTTTTTTCAAAAAAATTAAAGAATTTTAAAAATTATTTTTCTCCTTTAGTTTTCAAAATTCTAACATGATTTTTTTTTTGGAAGTGTATGACATTATGCTTTATAATTTTATGGATCGATTTTACAATTAATGAATTACTTCCTGAGAAAAAAAATGAAATATACAAATACAGGCAAAATCGCAGCAAAAAGCATGGTTTCCTCAACAATTTCATTTTTCATTTTTTTTCTTTTCATTATATTGTAAAATCCATCCATAGTTTTATTAAGTACATTATATTGAAGCCACAAAAAAATATTGGAGTCATTTGACATATATTTGTAGATGTCACTTTGCTTTAAACACAGTAATACGTCAAAAAACAGCAAACTGAGAAAAATCAATTTAAAGATTTTAAGCACTGAAAACACTGTAAAAACCTCTTCCAGTTTTCTTAATATTAATGTTATTATGTTACTACTTTTATATCTTGAAAATTATAGCCATTTTATTTGAATAGGTGAACATTTAGTTATAATTAGAGGCTTTCATTAAAAACTTACCCAAAAAGAAATGACGAGAAAACTGGTGAAAAATGTGAATAACAATTTAAATATATTTCTTATAGTGTTTTTTATTGCAACAGGTATTCAAATTACTTTTAAATGCATGAAATACTTATAAATATGTATTAGGAGACACTTATAATAAAAATTTATAGCATTAATTAAAAGTTTCGTTCAGAGTTTGAAAATTTAAGTTGCAATGTTTCACCATCAACAGAGTACGTAAACTTCACTCATAACACATGATAATTTTAAAAACATCCAGCTGAATATGTAAGGCCTTCTCTCTTTCTGGCTAGCTGTTCTCTTTTACGAATAGCTTTTTTAATTATTTTACGAGCAAGTTGGTACTTTGCATTCTTACGCCTTTTCCGAAACAAAACTTTTCGTGAATCCAACATAATACCAAGTTTTTTCGTGGAATGACCAACATTCATTCCTAGTACATTTTGTACTCATCTTATTGTTTGCATTGTACCCATATTGAACTCACAAACTGCTGTTGATACACATAATTTTACTCGTTGTCTATTAACAAATATTTCTTTAGGGCACTTTGCCCAAATCACACTGTGCAAACTCTCATTAGCATTTTGAGTTCCACAACGTACACATCTTTCCAAAAGTTCACTAGATGCAAGCCGTTGATATATGGGTAAAATTTTTGGAAGAAATGCTTCATTTATTGGGGTACCTACTCTTAATTTGTGACTCCCTGGGTTGTTACCTCTAGCCAATGCAGCCTGATAGAAACACCAGGAATTGACACCAACTGGACACTTGGAATGCTGAGGTTTTTTGTCAGTGGAAATGCTATGATACAGAGTAGCATATATTGCTCTTTTCATACCAGTAGCATCACCTTTGTTTTGCAAGATGGCTCTTTGATAGTACACAGTAAGTTTCTTTATTGTTGTTTCACTCAAACTGCCATGAGCTTTTCCACCTAAGGTAACACCTCGAGTACGCCATTCTTTCACAGTTGTCCGTAAAGCTGTTCCCAATCTCTTGCTGACATGATTTACGCATTCTTCCTTTTTTATTTTGACATCAGGACCATAAACATTTCTTTCCGATAAGTATTTAAAAGTTTTGCAATCACCATCAGACAACAATGTAGTGTATCGGAAGCCTAAAGAAACAGATCGTTTCCAAAGGATCAACGCAGCTTCCATTTCCATTGCTCCTGATGTTCCACTATGATTTCTGTCACAAGCACTTTTATGACCCTCATACCATATGTTGAATTCAGCACTAGATGTACCAAATTCTCTTTCAGCTACAGAACAGTGACGACATACTTTACTCATTACTTCGAAGTCTACTACATAACCCGTATGAATGTCAATTACACATCCTACTCCTATAAGTGATGTATGCCCCCTTGTTAACCACGTACCATCAAACGTGACACATATGTCCTTAATTTCATCAGAATTAGGGGAAATTGTTTCATATGTCCTTTTAATAACATCATGCACATTCTTTGAAACATTTTTCAGTGAAGCAGCATATGCAGAATCTAAACTTTTTACACATTTGTTGAAAGTTCTAGATGAAAAAGGTTGGATATTCATGACCATGCAAAATTTTTCAATGGCTGAATATCCTTTTCCAGTCTCTAAAAAAGCTTGTGTTACTCTCAAATTTATGTCAGGTATAGTATTGCCATTTCTTTCACAAGATGAGTTAATAGAATTTACTTTCTTATCACAAGAATCACAAGTTAAATTCAGATTGTATAAGAATCCCAATTTTGTGCCTAGCTCAAGTTTTAATGTTTGCATTTCACAGGCTGGACACTTCAAGTTCAAAAATAACTTACTGATTTGAGCAAAGTTCACCATAATATAATCTTCAGAATTAGAGTCTTTAATAATATCATCAATAATAGATGTATTCTGGAGTCTGAGATTTGAATTTATCACATTTGTGGCACTGCTGGAACCTGGAATCTCATCTTTCGTTGAGCACCACCTTTTATTGTTCATACGAGATGAATGTGCTTTACGCTTTCGACTAACCATATTAATATAAATAATGCAATTATTAATATAAAAATCGTTAGAAAACTGAATAATCACTTATTGGTAAATATATAAGCAAGAAATTAAAGGAAATCAAGAAGATTTAGTCTTGAAAAAGACTTTTTAAAACAATAAATTAACCGAATCACAAGTTGAAAATAGCGTAGCACATGTAAACAACGATCTACTAAGAGTTAATTTCACAGTTAAACGCAAGCTTTTTCTATTACGCATTATATTTGTAATTCAGGGAGGAAATTTCAGAGTAAAAGGAATGTAAACACTGAAGTGGGCGTGGCATTTAAATGGCTGTTAAGATAATAAAATGTATTTTTGATACACTTACAATCGTCAGATCAACTTAAAACTTTGTACCAATATACTAGAGGTGTCAAAGTCTATTTTTAACAAAAAATTGAAAAATCGATATTTTCATCAATATAAGGGTACCGAGTCCCCTTAAACCTGAAAACTAGATAGATGAGTAGCATAATTTCACCACCGGTCTGGCCTGTCAGAATTGGTAGATGGCAGATAATAAAATTTCACCACTGGTATTGATAAATAATCTTTGGTTTTATGTAAATTTGTTGTAATAGAGTTTCAAAAAATGTTTAAATTTAACTTGACGGCGCCTTTCATGCTTTGGCGCCGTTGTGCGCCGCACGACCTTGCCCATATGGACGGCGCGTCCCTGAATACAATGTATTATAAATTACATATGTATGTATGAAAGTAAAAAATATATGCACAAGGTGTCGTAAAAAAAACTTCCGATATATGGACTTCTAGCTGCTGCTCCGTTTAACCGATTAAAATGAGATTTCAGGTATAGTTATTAAGAGGTATGAGCTCGGGATTCTGTAAACGGCAACAAAGTGGCGTTCACGGTTACGGTTATGGGTACAGAAACTCGACATTTTCGAATCGCAACACCCACTTTTTCCTGTCTCAAAATGCTCAGCGCATGCGAAAACCTTAAACAGCGTTGGAACGGTACGTGTATCACAAAAAAACGGACGCGTTATGCACGCACAAAAAATAACAGCTCTGCGAACGGCCAACAAAAACACGATCGGGGCGCACGGAGGAAATTTGCATATGACGGAGGCAAGACACTAATCACTGATGATAACACAGATTGGGCAAAAGAAAACCTTTATTTGGATTACATATTTTCCACATGGGTGCCATCACAGGCCGTTCGCAGAGCTGTTTTTTGTGCGTGCATAAAGCATCCATTTATTGTGATACACGTACCGTTCCAACGCTCTTTAGTGTTTTCGCATGTGCTAATTTCCTATGAAGATAACGTAGGACAATGTAATGCTGTGTCTTCTGACCATTTTGAGACAGGGAAAATTGGGCGTTGCCATTCGAAAATTTCGAGTTTATGTACCTATAACCATAACCGTGAGCGCCACTTGGTTGCCGTTCACATAATTCCGAGCTCATACCTCTGAATAACTATATCTGAAATCTCATCTCGATTGGTTGAACGGAACAGCCGCTAGAGGTCCATATATCGGCATTTTTATGACCACCCTATATGTACATATACAAATAAAATTTGTTTGAAACTCGACTTACGACCAGTTCAACTTATGACCAATGTCTCGGTCCCTATCTAGGTCGTTAGTCGAGGAATATCTGTAAATTTTTAGTACAATTGAGTGCTTACGCCAGAGACCCTACTCTCAATTCAACTAAATACACTAAAGATATCCAAAAGTCATGACTTATTTTTACGGAACTTCCCATTAGAATTAAAAAAAAATATTTAAATAGAAAGAACATCTCACCAAGTTTTAGTATCAATCATAAATTTCGATCATCTATATATATAAAACAGTTCCGTAACTGACTCATTCATTCACTGACTGACATACAACGCACAGACCAAACCGCTGGACCTAAAGGGCTGAAATTTTGCATGGCGATTCTTCTAATAGTGTAGGGGTGCACTAAGAGAGATTTTTCAAAAATTCCTCTTAGATTTTTTAAAATTAAATTTTTAAGCTGTTTTTTAAACTTTTTTTACGTTTGCATTTAAAATAATACATTGAGGGTTATAAAATTTATATCACGAGAAAGATCATAAAAATTCCTTCAAAATGAAATTTTTTTCGAATTTTTACCTCCATTTCCTGATTTTTGGTGAATTTTTAAAGATTGATTTTTAGAATTTAATTTATTAAATGCTGATCACGTGATTTCTTTTTCTGGTACTTTCAATAAATTTATTGTCACGTGCGTAACAACTAAATAGACAAAAAAATATCTTTTTCTCTTTCTAATACAGCAGACGATTGGATATTATCCAAAAAAAAATGCATATCCCTTACGATTTTTTTATAAATATATATATATAGATAGATATATATTTTACATCAATTGTATACATTGATCATCGCATTTATTATAAATATATATATTTATTTTTGGCATAAATTGCATACGTTGACCGTTGTATTTAATTTGAATGTACTCCGTAGCGAAGCGCGGGTTTTCAGCTAGTAGTATCATAGATTTCGATGTGTGCACCTTTTGTAGCACGTCTAACTTCTAAATGGTAATCCAGTTGTCTCCAAGTGTTTCGAGGCATATCAGGCGTTATTAGACTTTTTTGCTTGGGGATTCATTGAACCCGTTGTGTATAAACAAAATAATTACAAGATAAAAAAGAACTTTTTATATACCATGTTTTAAAATTTTCTGTTGAATCATATAAACTTGACAATTCTATGTATTAATAAATACTTTTTTAAATTTTTTTTGAAGAATTATCCCATCAACTTGAAAGAAAATGAAGTTAATTGGAAGTTAACTTGCGTTTAACTTTTCGTTCCCATTCCGGTCGATAGATGGCTGCACCAGTCAACAAAACAAAATTAACTGGAAATAATAAAAACATGGTAAAAATCTGCTTAAAGATGGCTAAAAGTATTAAAAAAATGCATTGCCATCGTGTTCTGAGCTATTCTAAAAGTTTCAAATGTCTAGCTAGTCGGGAAGTTAGTTAAAAATCGATTGAAGATTTCTACTGGACAAACACACACTCAAGATTTTTTAATAAAGTTCAATAATTCAAGATCGATTTACGCAAATTGTGCATAAAATTGTGCATAAATTCAAAAACATAAAGTTTATAAGTTAAATAAAGGTCTGTAATAGTATTATACCAATAAATTTCCAGTTGATAGCCAATAAATTGCAAATTTTTTTACCCTAAATGTCCAAAAAAAAAAAAACATATTTCCAAATGTAATTTTCTTCAATAAACCCTTAAACGTTGCCAATTTTAAAAATCCTTTTTGTATTTATCAATGCCTCCTCCACTTGAATCTTTAGAATATTAAATGTTTTACTGATAATAAATGAAAATGTAGTTTGGTGTGTTACTATGGTCAGTTGACTATGGTTGACAAAGAAAATTGAAATATTAAATGTTTTCCTGATAATAAATGAAAATATCGTTTGATGTGTTGCTATGGTTACTTGACTACGGTTGACAAAGGAAAAGTTGTAAAGGTGAAGCATCAGCTCAATATTTAGGCCCCTAACTTTCTTTCTACTGATCCCATATACATAATATATAGCCTATGTCCATCTGGAATAATGTACCTTTCAAATAGTGAAAGAATTTTTCAAATAGGTGAAGTGGTTCCGGAGATTACCCTCCACATACAAAATGAGCTCTCTCTCTTTATATATTAGTATAGATTAAATATTTTACTGATTATAAAAGAAAATACCGTTTGATGTGTTGCTATGGTTTCTTGAATATGGTTGACAAAGGAAAAGTTGTAAAGGTGAAGTATCAGCTCAACATTTAGGCCCTTAACTTTCTTTCTACTGATCAGATATACATAATATATAGCCTATGTCCATCTGGAATAATGTACCTTTGAAATAGCGAGAGAATTTTTCAAATAGGTGCAGTGGTTCCGGAGATTACCCTCCACATACAAAATCCGCTCTATCTCTTTATATATTAGTATAGATACTACTGTGACACTTGCATGTGTTCTGAAGTAAAAGTTTTAAAATATTTCCCCAAATCACTGAAATAGACCAAAAAAAAGTAAAAAATAAACACTGATTTTTAAAATTTTTTTTAAAATCTTTTTATAAGTAAAAGTACCTTAAGAACTATTAAACTAACACATATAGCTTAGCTTTTAATTCAAAACATAGTTAATACTATGTAAAACACTATTGCAAAGTTTCATTCAAATATATTGAAAACTTTTTAAATGATTAGCGTTCTCGTTTACAAAGGTAACAGAAAAATACTTTTTTCAAAAATGCAATTTAAAGATGCGTCTTCCGGTCTTTTAATATGACTTTCGGTTTATTAAATTGGACACAAGTTCTCATCCAATGATCGTACGAATAAAAGTGAAGCAGTTTTAGAATCCTAAAAGATTAGCCTTTGAAATAGAATGATAAAAATGCTTCGAAATTTTGCAACAAAACAGCCATTTCAACGTAATCAGACACCTCAAATTGTCTGCGCATTTATGTTATTAGAAAACTGCCCATTTTTCTACACTTTTTGTGTACTTTCCAGTCCTTTCAGAATGACTGAAAACCGTGAAAATAGACATGGTTGCGTCATAAAGCATACGGCATGCATTTAAATGTTTCTATTAGCACATATTCCGCGAACAAAGCCTATTGCAAACTATCTGCGTATGAATTTTAATTATATGTTAAAAGCATTTCTTTTTTTTTTTTAGATTTCTCTTAACTCCTTCTGTGTTAGTTTGGAGAAAGAAACCAGCAAAATTAAGCAATGAGAGAATGACTCGATAATACGCAGTCCAGGCAATGAGTCAAACTTTTCGAATAAATGACTAATTGTTCATTCAAAATTGGTTTGTTTTTGTTGTTCTTTTTTCACTTTTGTTAAAATTCAGAGACTTTTCTTGGTTTGAATAATTTAAATTATCCGCCTACGCTAAAAGAACTTTTTTTCCCAAAAATATATTTTAATTATTAAATACATACATTTTTAGTTCAAGTGTGATTTAAAATTGTGAAAACAAATATAATTTTAGTAAAATTTTCATAATATTAGGGAATTTAAAAATTTTTTTTTAATCAATTGAGTGTTTACGCCAGAGACCCTACACAACATTCGACTGGATATATATATATATATATATATATATATATACGGTCAGTGTATGCAATTAATGCCAAAAAAATATATATATTTATAAAAAAAAACGCAAGGAATATTTTTATAGACAAAATAATGTAGAAGAAAATATTCAAATTAAATCTGGTAGAACATACTAAAGAATATGGTACAGTTAATATAGTATAGTATATGGTTCTGTTTCTTATGTACCCTGTGAATCCTCTAGCGGTCCAGGTACACTATAAAGTAATAGGCATAAATATAAATAATTCCTTTATTTTCTACGTAGAGGTAGACTAACATAGACCGACTTGGGGCTTCAAATAATAACACAACAGTACCGCAACTTGCGGTACTAAGAAACTGAACTTTAAAGTCGTAATGAACCCTTTCAGGCAGAATATACGTTCGCTAGCAATACCCGTAACCATCGGGCTCTGAACTACCTATGGAAATTGTGCAGCCGCCTAGACTAAATACTAATACGTGCTCTATCAGTTAAATACCGCTATCACCTTCAATCTAACTTTTCTCGACTCTTTCGTATCTCTACTAATAGCGTAACGTACTACCGTACAAACTCCACTCCCTTCTTGGGCTCTTGCCAACTCAGCGTGTGTCACTTAAATAGACCAAACACCTGCTCCGAACTCACTTCGACTGGCCTGCACTGCGCAGCTACCAGAAATTTGCATCTGAGCAACACGCGAACCCTACAATAGTTTGAGGAGCATTTCTTTTACTGTATTTTAATATTTATGGATAATGTCCAATCATCTGCCGCATTAGAAATAATTTTTTTTGTCAATTTATTTCGTTGTTATGCACGTGGCGCAAAATTAGTTTAAAGTATCACAAAAAGAAAGTAAACCACGTGATCAGCATTTAATAAATTAGATTCTAAAAATTAATCTTTAAAAATTCACCAAAAATCAGAAAATGGAGGTAAATATTCGAAAAAATTTCATTTTAAAGGACTTTTTAGGATCTTTCTCGTGATATGAATTTTATAACCCTCCGATTATTATTTTAAATGCAAACTTAAAATATTGTTACAAAAACAGCTTAAAATTTTAATTTTAAAAAATCTAAGAAGAATTTTTCAAAAATCTTGCTTGGTGCACCCCTACACTATAAGAAGAATCGCCGTGCAAAATTTCTGCACTTTAGGTCCAGCGGGTTGTTTGTGCGTTGTATGTTAGTCAGTGAGTCAGTCAGTTACGGAACTGTTATACAGAAGGTCGTTCGCACTTTATGGAAACGATTTTGAAATTTGTTTTTGGTGTTTACATATTGAGATAAAAATTTGGCAACTTCAGAATAATCGTCTGATATTGTTTTGTTTTGATTGGAATGTAAAATAAAAGATTTATTTTGAAAACGGCTCCTAAAATTGATAGATGGCTCGAAGGTTACGTAACTGCACTTTCCGGGGAGAAATATTCGTATCAACAAGGGCTTGTAGTGGCCCTGTGGTACAGCGCGCTGGTTTTCGGTGCTGAGGGTGCTCAGATCGAATCCCGGCGTTGCGCCACGAAAAATGCCTCCGTTCGTGTCGTCCCTTCATAGGGGGTAATGCTGTACACCTATATGGTGCCCCCATAATAAAATGGACAGTAAAATCTGCGGCGTAGTAAGGGCGAATGTTTGATTACAAGTGCCTCCGCATTGGTTTAAAAAAAAATATTCGTATCAACAAATTATATAGCGGTGTAAAAATTGCGGTTATGGCATTTCAAAAATAGGTATTTATAATATATAAAATTTGAAGGGGAAAAAAGTCTAACTGAAAGTAAAAATGAAAACATGCCCACTAAAACCTCATCCTAAGACTGTTCGAAAGCAGGTAAATATCAAGGAAGTGAAGTCTCTGATCCTAAAAGAAAATACGCCGACTCAAAGATCCATTGCATTGAAACTAGGAATGTCTTCTGGCATGGTAAGCAAAATCATTCATAAAGATTTGAAGTTAAAAAAGATGTTTAAACCTAAAGTCCATCTGCTTTTGCCAAAGCATATTGCAGAAAGAAAAACAAATTGTAGAAAATTATATGAAAAAATCCTAGCTGCTGAAAAATGGAAATTTGTGGTAACACTCGATGGGGCATGGGTGTATTTAAGTGACTGTAATAAAAAAGATCGATTTTTTTTTGGCTCAACTGATGGGAATGACCATAAGAACTGGCTAAGTTCTCAAAAAAGTTCTCAAAGGAGTTCATGATAGTAACACGATTTTGTTGCAACGGCAAATTAAAAATGAAAAAAGTCAATTAAAGCCAAAATTAATTCACTCTACTATCAGCATAATGTTTTAGATCCAATTTTTGAAGAAGAAATTTCAGCCTTATATGGAAAGGACATTGATAAAGTTCAGCTTCATAAGGACAAAGAGTCTAGTCACATGACTAAATCAACTGCCGCTTATTTAGAAAAGAAAGAATGTGAAACAGGAATAAAATGTATCCCATTTAATGAAATACCCTGTAAAATTACCTGACTCTTCTCCAATGGACTTTTGTGATTTCGGTTTTTTAATACGAGCCTTAGGAAAACGGCATCTAAGCACAGTGAACGGACTTTGAAAAATGGTCTAAGAGGAATGAGGTAAAACTGACATAACAGTACTAAGCAAAAATTTACTTTCATGGAAAATTCGAACTAGAGCTATTGTCAAGATCCATGGCTATCAGATAGAAGCAAATCACCGCATAAAATGCGGCATTTATTCAAAAAACTTAACTATCAAAATCGTTTCCATAAAATGTGAAAGACCTTCTGTATATATATATATATATATATATATATATATATATATATATATATATATATATATATATATATATATACAGTGATTTTTTCCGCTTATAAGAATCACGTTTGTTATTACTGTTTTTGATTCTTATAAGCGGTTGATTCTTATAGCCGAAATTTAGGTTTTTGGACAGGAACACACACACCTATATACATATATTAGATAATTTACCATAAAATACTCTTTAATTTACATTAATTATCTTTTATTAAAATTATTTTTTATAGTTTTAAAAATACAACTTAATTTTTAGACCTATAAGTAGATACACATGATTATAGTAAGAGAAGAAAAAAATACAATATTTGTTACAAGTTACAACGTACCTGCTTAACAGTTTTAACATTTCAAGTACAGGAAGGGAGCAAGAAAAAGTTTTCTACGGTAGTTTGACGTAATGAAGTTTTCAGGAGGCTGTTTATACCTCTTTCAAAACTTATAGTCTCAGAGGAAGATTCACCTTCTAGCTTACGTTTCTCGGTTTGATAACGTGCTGAATCTACTAATGTCACGTTTGCCTGAATGGTAGTGGACACTTTAGTGGGCCGAAGATTTTGATAGTGGGCCGAAGATTTATGTGTTTTAGGGTCCAGGAAGCCGCAACCAGGATGTGGGGGTGGGTGGGAAAAAAGAGTCCCTATTTTTGTTTGTCAATGGAGAAAAGTGAAATCGGACTCGGACGGATAAAGATGCCCCGGGTCAAGCTAATAGGACACTGTTGTGGTAAAGTGTTTAAGGGGAAACTATTATGTTATGTCTAATAAAGAAAGGGGTGAATTTTACGACTATATTCCATCCCATCTTATCAATCTTTCTTTAAAAATAAGAAAGAACTTCGTGCCTTTTGAGGGTTTATGTGGCTTTTTTGGAAAAATGAAAGGAAAACGAAGAGTGTAAACTGATTCTTAAAACCGGTGGATTGATTCTTTAAAGCGAAAATTTTAACATGGAAATAATACATTTGTTTTTGTTTTCGCGATATTGATTCTTATAAACGGTTGATTCTTATAACCAGTGATCACTATAAGCGATGGTTACTGTATATACAGACACACACACACACACAGACACACACACACACACACACACACACACACACACACACACATATATATATATAGATATATATATATATATATGTGTGTGTGTGTGTGTGTGTGTATATGTATATATACTATATATATTCATTCTTGGGCCCGTATTCTTGGGATACATGCTATACCACCCCGTAAGGAAAAGTTTTAAGAGAGATCAAAACTAGTCGATACATGTATTTAAGTTTGCTGTGAATGAAAGAATGCTGCGATGAAAATATCTCCAAGGATTGCCAACGGGGATATAAAGTTTTTAAAATTAAAAAAATTGGACTCCGTAATAGAGAAAGAAATTTTTACACCTCGGTGTTTTTCTCTTTAAAAAAATGCAAATAATATTTTTAAACTGAAACTATTCGGGGGGAAAATATGGTCTAGTGTGTTTTAAGTGCTCACCAATTCCTTTGGTGGACTCAGTTTACAAAATGAATCATGCTGCAAGGTGCTGAAAAGTTCAGACAATCTGAAAATACCACTTTTGTTGGATTGTCGGCATTTATGCAGTTGTCAATAGTAGGCACATTTCCTCCATCGGTTAACATTGAGGTGAGCGAATCCAATATTGTTAGTACACAGCAACCTTTAGACCCACTGATCTAAACAAACCAAGGATATTAAAAAGCCAACACAGCTGTAGCCGATCTGATTGAACTTCCCGCCCTGCTATGCGAAACGTTTTTACCGCAGCAATTTGCGTCAAGGCAAACGAAATATGAGCCCAAATCGCCTTGAAAAACACTTTCCTGCCACGTCCGGAAGCGAGCAGGGCGAATTTCAGAGTCGGGCGAGAAAACGGAACTTGGGATGGCGATACCGAAGAACCTGCAGAACCGCTCGAGCGATTAACATATATAACTGACAAAAGCGCTCTTATTCCTTCCTCAAGGTTGAGAATTTTATTCCTCCCCCCCCCCACCCCTAAAAAATGGCCTGTCCTTGGAGATTAGTTAATTTTCTCGGCGGGAAACTAACCAGTGGAGTTTTACATGTTCGCTTATTAAGCTACGCAGTCGCCAACGATCTCTTATATGGAAAAAAGACGTCTGCGAGAATTAGGTACGCCAGGGACACGTGAATTTAAATTAATCTTTAAGTTCGAAGAATTTCTAAATCACAGACCGCGGAATAACTAAATCACAGTTCACGGAATTACTAAACCACAGTTTCATAAATAGTTTGAATGAATACATAAATTTTTTTTTTTAGGGATGTGATTTTTCTTTATAGGGTTAGGTTCAGAAGGCAAAAGCCATCATCAATGGTAAAAGCTTGTAAGTCCCTCTAAGTCATCCTCTGGTACGAAACGTCTCCAGGAAAACCGATTAAGGGGACAGTGGACCTTCAAACCTAACTTTTTTTTGTTTTGAATGGATTTGCTTGAAATTTGAATATGTGATTAGTACCATAGATATGTAAAAGTGGTTAAAATTTATTGATGAAATATTAGTAATTTATGAATTATGAATTATTAATTATATCAAAAATTGGCCTCATTAAAAATGTTCCATGCGCATTTTTTTTTTGCATATAATATGGTAATTTTTATTTACAGGATACCCTATAGAACTAACAATGAAACTTATTGCTTATTTTAAGCATTCATTAAAAATATAAAGCGAAAAAAATAATATCAGTGAAAACACCCTTTTTCTTATGCAAAATACCTATAAATCATCTTTTCAAGTACAAAATTTAGAAATTCTGAGCTACGAAGCATAATTATTTTCAATAAGATTTATTCGATATACAGTTAAGTATATAAAACTTAAATTTCAAAGCAATGCGATCATTAGAAATACGCCCGGAGCAGTTTGAATATTCGTATAACATGAAAATTTTTATTTCGAGAAAAACACATTTAAAGTTATTGCTATTAGTAGCCAGATACTATCTAAATTAAATACAAATG